>OY744522.1:180617808-180622808 GCA_963556195.1 Sepiola atlantica | reverse complement strand
TTGTTTTTTTAACTTAGTTTACCCCAAACAATTAATGAGACAAAAGTACATCAAAAGATTGTTATATATGTGTGCGTAGCCGGCATAAACCATCCGGTGATGGCAAATAAAGAAACCAAAGTGTTTCCATTACGTTCTGTTCTTTGTCATTCTTGTTGAATCTTACCGGGTACCCTGAAAGAACGGGTAATGCAACATATATCCTTTTAATTCCTTTAAATTCACGCAAAATTGGATTATATAGCAATGTTGATATTGCTATAGTGCAAAATATTTCAACACTTTTATAGCTGTTCAGAATTTAATTTTTAAAAAGCATCTTTATTCATGCAATTTTTTTCTGCCCATTTAAAATCACATCATTTTATTAATAATAAATTCTAGACATGTATTGAAAAGCCTACCTCAGTTGTTTTTCCAATCAAATAAAATGTAGAAAAAATTAAACCGTTAACGTCAAATTATACTATTTTTTTCATTTGACTTATTCATCTTTTTTCAAAGCAAACAAACGAGATAATTCATGTCTGCTTCCTTGCATAGGATAATTCTCAAATAATATCAAGTTCAAATAATAAAAAAATATTTATGAAGTTTTTTCATAATACCCTTTATTAGTGTGTTTATTAAGGGAATAAAAAAAAACAAAAAAAATAAAGAAAAAGTTTATTTTTCATCTTTATGTTTACAACTGGCTTTTCAATTTTCATTTTTACTCATTATTCAATGCTTTCTCTAGTCGCCATAAAACATTCAACCGGTCATATTTTTAGTTTCGGAAGGAAATTTACAGAAAAAATATTCCAGCATCTAGGGACTTCTACAGTGACCAGGTTGGTTTTACTGCTAATCAGGTTGGTCGGGGATATTTACGTTGAGAGGGTAGAAATTCAGTGAGTTCATTAGAGCATGTTCTGTGGAGGTACTTGTAAAACTATCACAGGAATGCAACACTGCGACGATGCGATAGCGGCTGGAGTGTGGCAGACAGAACGAGACATACTCATTTAGAAATTATTTTGGAAGTATGTCTAAAAGGGAGTAGCTAGTGGTTGGTGCACCAGCCCAGGTGTGGCAAAAACACTCCATGCACGGTCTAATTGTGGCTTTATAGACGTATAGGATACTGGCAGACGTGAACACTTTTCCAACCCGGTAATGGGAGTTTACCTCATTTGCATTGTCGGTTAAAAACATTCTAAAGAAAAGCTATGTAACAACAGATAAAAGGGGTAAATATAAAGCGAAATGATGTTATTGTTTTGGTTAAAATAAAAATCCCCAGCGACGGAATAAGTTATCTAAAATGACTAAAAACTGCTGCTACTTGTCATCTACACAACATGACTACAGTTGCATATGTGATGAACTGCTGTCCTGATAATCTACTGGTGTCAAAGAATTGGTCCACTATAACGCTACAGTATTACCTTTTAGTGTCCCATCTGTGGGTTTAATAGAATCTGACCTGGATATGGTATGAAACTGTATTCAGTAGTACAGACATAAATTTAAATATGATTTGTGTGAAAAAAACTAAATTAAATACTATAATATAATTTCTAAAAGCAGTTGGTACATATGGAAAAATGAAAAGATCTGACAAATGTAATATATTTATATTTGAAAATTATTGCTTGAAATGACTAAAAACATTTTTTCTGTAAAATGCGGTTTAACTTATTTGAGAGTCTTAAGAAGTCAACTGAAAAAGGAATGAGTAGAAATGTGTACGAAAAAGCCGACTCAAAATAATACAGATTGAGTATTATAAGACTGGGTGTAGCAATATTCGTCGCAAGTGTGTAACGTAAAAAACAGTATTTCAAGATTAGATTAGCAGTGAAAGTAAAATGTGAGATTTAGTTTCGGAATATTACGTCTTGAACAAGAAGCCTAAAATGGGACGTGGCGAAAAAAATAGTACAGTATTTCTCTTTGTTAGACGGGCTTATAGGAGTCGACTATCGTTTTGTAAGCTTTGTCTTTGTTTACCCGACCATCCGGTGTTAGGACAATCTTACGTGAAACTTAAAGTTCTGTAAAACAAATAACACATTACAGATAGAGACGCCATTGAGCAAGTATATTTAAAATACAATAGCTTCGGCTGTAACAGCCACAACTACACCTTATTACTTATTGTATCAATTACTTACAATCTGCCAACAAGATTTGAATTCTGTTTACTTCGACGAAAGGAATACGGGCCATCTTTTGCGACCGTAATGATTCTCAAATCGAAACTTATAAAAAGCTTTTTAGTACCACGTAAAGTTACTAAGTTACTATAAATGCTGAATTGTGTTAGTAAATATGTGCAAGTACCGTATGAAATTACTTAGTGTTGTGTTAGACGCATTACCAAGGGTAGTAAGTATAGTTCACTCTATTATTTCGTTCCTAGCAGTAGTCTATCAAAAATAAACCTACATACACTTACCCGAAGAAAGAAGTAACACCTGGGAGGTTTCACCTCTTAAGAAATGAACCGAACTATGCCTGATTCCGACAACACGGTTTTTTTTTTGCTGATTAGCGATGGAGTAACTTTTGATTCATACTACGGACGTAGTCATGGTTGGTACAAGCAGAACCGGTAAAACACAACATTGCTTAATAACGGTTCTCCAGCGAGAAAAGCTATACCGATTGACATAGGCGTAACACATTATGTTATACAAATAGTGTATGTGCTTGTGTATGCACGTATACGTATCATGCGAAGATTAATTCGCCATGTCTTTCGAGTTAATAGGCATGGGAAATATTAGTTTAAGCCTGGTGATAATAACCATGTCACTCCAACATAAACGTTCACAAATATCTGATAGGAAATAGAAATGTTTTATAATCTGATTATATAATAAATCCTTTATGAACTAAAAAAAAAAACATTACAAAAGCTGCAATGATTTACAGGTTGTACTGCAGGCAACGGCAATTAGTCGATGTCCGCAAGACACCCAGCGTTTTTTTGTAAGTTGATACAAGGATATCAATAAGGAAACTATAACTGGATCGAAGCTGTAAATGTGTACTGTCGGGATGAAACCGGCTCCCAACTGTGGCAGGCATTGGGAAAAAGCCGACTATAAAGCAATCAGCAATGTCATGGACGAGTGCACCAATGTCATTGGAGACTTATTGCTTTTCCTCGCAGGTAAGGGAGGGGTCCAGGTCTTCCACATCAACAGTTATACAGACAAGATATGAATTTATTAATCTGTAATGGTTTATGTGTTTTATGCGATATATATATATATATATATATATATATATATATATATATATATATATATATATATATATATAGTTGCATTATTTAAAGTTTTATTTTAAAACTACGTCTAATAGTCATGCTAAATTATTGTTTGCACATTAAATGCGGGAAATAAATTATTTTGTAATCTAAAGGTATATGGAACCTGAAGAAAGTCGGTATAATACTAATAGTCGTAGGAGCGCTCGGAACAGTCCACAAAAACCTGGAAAATAGTCTTGGGGAAATTGGAATCAAAGGGAAGACTGAGACCATACAACCGACGGCAATGGTTAAAACAGCTGAAATCTTAAGGAAAATCCTTAGATGCGGAAATTAACCAACATAAACTGCTAATTCTAACAAGTCTTATGGAAGTTACAATAACACAAAACTATACAATGAACACTACAATATAAACTCAACCGAAATTAAACTAGAAGAAATTTCATCAAATCCCCCCACTCCCGAAAGAATTGATCGCAACAGACTCGACTGATACCATATAAAATAGTCGTGAAGGGTCAAGGAGGATTGAAATACTGAGAAATAAAAGTAGTACTCAGACTTCTACTGGAAGGGTGCGGAAAGTAGTTGGACCTTAGGTAAACTTATTGCAGCCCAAATCACAGCGAAGACCAATGGTCGTTGTCCACGTTAAATCAATGTTAAGCAGCCGTAGCGATAACGCACAGTAATTTGCAATGGTTTCCGAAAGAGATGAACAGACTGGAAAACTTGAGAGGCTTGTTATCACTCAGACTACGCAGAATAATATCAGTTATTATCAATGTACAATCACTGATAATGACCTTTGTGAGAACGTCTAGTTAGTATTAAATAATAAGAAGAACATGAAGAAGTAAATGCAGCGAACAAGCCCCCAAAGAAGACAAAAAAACAGACATCACAGTGTGTGAAAAGCAGCACACTGAGAATTATGCACAGGACTGAATTTCGAAGACGCGGAGAATTGGTACACACATAAACCAGAGACAGTACTGGAAAACGAAAAACATAAAATACTTTTATTTTTCTCCTTCCCTTGCTGTGGTTCTCAAAACATCATTTGTTCTTAAATAAGCTCGATTTAGCCCTTTTGAGCGAGCTTCAAAATCGGTTTGCTACACTTTTTATTCTTTTAGTATTGTAATAAATAAGCCTTAGTGAAAAATATGGTCTGTTCATTGCCATAATATAAGTTGGTACTATAAAAATATTTAAATATGCATATATATATATATATATATATATATATATTTATTTATTTATTTTCATTGTCTATTTTATTAATTTACTAGTTTATTCTTTATTTTTTATATTTTATTCTTTTATATTTTATTTTCATAATTTATATTTATTTTTTTGATTATTATTATTATTTTAATTTTTTTATTTTTTATTTTATATTTGTAACTTATTCTTTTTTCCATTATTTGTCTCTGTGGCTCTTTCTGTAAATAGATTTTTCTCTACGACGAGCTTTTTTTATTTTTTCTTTGATTTTCTGAAAGACGTGTTGCTAAAGCCGCTGATGAAGTGACGTTTTGGATTAGCTTTATTAATTTATAAAACAAAATAAAAATAAGTATTTCCAAAATGTTTTGGAAACGATTGTACGCCATACTGGACATTATGTTCTAATTCTTGGAACAATTTTAATGTTTTAATTGAGTTAATGTCTCTCACTCTCTCTCTCTCTCTCTCTCTCTCTCTCTCTCTCTATATATATATATAT
>OY744522.1:180610308-180615308 GCA_963556195.1 Sepiola atlantica | reverse complement strand
TCATTATAACAACATTAATAATAATAATAATAATAATAATAATAATAATAATAATAATAATAATAATAATAATAATAATAATAGTGGTGCTGGTGAGATTATATGCAATTATGCAATGAAGAATCGGGTCTGTGGTCTAGGTGGAGATGAGTTTAATGTGGCTGAACGGAAGGAAGCGACGCACGGTTATTCACATGAAAATGAAGTCTTAGAAAATGTAAATGACGCCCTATCACTCGGAGATCTGAAAAAAGGGGTTTAAATTGATAAAAAAAATTGCGATCCGATGCCATAAAACGCCATTAGGAAGCAATTTTGTTTGCACGAGGGAACAGGAGCATTTTCATCGTCTTTGTCATCGTCGTGGGCAGCGGCGGACACAAGTCCGCATTTCTGAATATATAAGTCCGTAGACACATGTCACGTTCGATCTCTACAATTGTTGTTTGTAATTATTATTTTTGTTGGAGAGTTAAATGGTTAGCCGTTTTTTTAGTACTAATACTCTGAATCTTGTCATCATTTTCTTTTTCAGAAACGACGGGTCAAATGCGCTCGCTTAATTGTCTGACACGCGAGAAAAGGTGACATTAGTTAGACGCAATAAGTCAGTTTTCATGTAAGGAATCTAAGTTATATATTATATATTTATCAAGTTCTTTGTATTTTCGCATTTCATTTACTGTCAGGTGTCATTTTATTTTTTCTGTATCCTATTATGACTTTCTATTTTAATTGCAAATCTCAACCCTTTGCATTTCTATAGAATAATGAAAATAGCATTATGTATATATATATATATATATATATATATATATATATATATATATATAAATATATATATGTGTGTATATATATATATGTATATATGTATATATATGTATGTATATATATGTATATACTCATTGCTTGATATCTGATGAATAAAAAAATATTCTATGTTATTCAGTTTTTTTTTCATAATCTTTTTATCTTTATATTAAGGCTATATCCATTGCATCAAGTATTCTCTTATCAACATAGAATCGAAGATAAAGATGAAATATTTATCTTTGTTGTTCCTTATATATATATATATATATATATATATATATATATATATATATAGAGAGAGAGAGAGAGAGAGAGAGAGAGAGAGAGAGAGAGAGAGAGATAAGTGCATATATATGTCTGGTTGTAAGTATACCCTTGACTTGTAAATCATACCAATTACAGCTTTGTATTCCATTCGACAATTCATGTGTTACAGTACTGTAGGGCCCCATTATGCAAGGCACAGTAGGTTAACTAGTATCAAATAGCTAATTTTGTTATGGAAAAATAGGTTTTGTTTCTGGACTCAGAAGTGAGTTCAGAGAAGAGTTTGATCCAAGAATAGTCATAATAAATTTAGACACCTGACGTGACCTTTGAGTCAGAGATCAGAGTGAGTCGTTTTTGTCCCCATCTCGTGCGTGGGAATGATGATTACGTCACCACGGAGAACAAGAACTTAGCTTTTTGGAATCAGTTCGCCATGGGAGTTCGAAGCGACAACGTCGTTTCGGAAAAGCGAGCGAAGTTTTCCCAAGAATGTAATCGCTCGCGATAAGGGCTGTATCTAAAACAGATCACTATGGAAGCTTGCGGCGAGCGCATGAGGTAGCTCTCGAACGCAAGAGTTCGGGTGTGAATCGAAGAGATATGGGCCAAAGCTACTAAGAAAAACTAACAGCGTCTAACGTCCCACAGAGTACGAACTTAAGAAGATGTGAATGAAGAACCAATAATGGAAACCCCTCCACTCGAATGAAAGCATGAAATAAAAAGAACAAAAGAAATCTCTCAGAAAATCCGACTTCGAGTGTCTTTATCCTCTGCTTAAAGATAGAATTTGCCCACAAAAACAGGTGCCGCGCGGCGATCACAGCCAGCAACAAGATAAGGGCCAGCGACGAACGAGAACTACAAAGGTAACTTTCTTATAATGTAAAATATCTGGAAACTGTGTTTCAAAGTGACTTTTGGACTCTTGAAAAATGTGTTTAGAAATCTGTTTAAATGCCTCTTAAGAAAAGTGTGTTTAAGATCCCTGTTGAAAAATGACTCTCCAAAATGTGTTAAAATTACTGAGAAACATGTTTGCTTAAAGAATGACTATGAAAATGTCTATGAAAATTGTATCATCAGAAGTATTAAGAAAAAAGATTGAAATCACTATTAATCCTCTCGTGAACATTTCGCGTTATTTTCGGCCGGAGAGTATGTAATAGCGAACTGTGAGGTGGTTTCGGAGAACTGCCTCAGTCGGAAGGATTTCTGCCTGTAGTAATAAATAAGCTCTCTCCCCCCCTTTGCCTCTCGTGACGTTTAATGTCAGTGGCTATGCAACACATACTTCTTTTTGGTGCTTAGTGACCAGCTGTTTCGACATGGAACAGATTGAATTCGAACCATGGGTACTAACAACGTTTGCGGTCTAAAATAAAAAATTAAATATTAAAAAAAAAGAAAAAAAAAACACGTTCGGTCCGATAAGATAAAGGGAAAAAGAAAGAGAGAGAGGCAGAGACGGACAGAGTCGGACACAGAGAAAAAGTGATATGCAGATGAGTAAAATGATTTAGTAAAAAAAAATAATTAAAAAAAAAAAACACGATTGGATTTTTAAGGTAACAAAACCTTAAGGAAGAATAGGTTGTGGTTTTCATTTATGTGTTAATTTGTGTTTTAAGTGTATTTTTTTATTTTACATATGTTGTGGGTGGTGTTTGATGCAGAAAAAAATGAGAGAGAGGATAAAAGTGAGAGTGATGAGTTATATGTTGGTAGAGAGAGACAGTGTAAAAGAAAGAGGAAAAAAGTATGAGATGGAAAGAGAAAAAAAAAAGTGAGAGAAAGGGAGAAGGAATGTGAAAAAAAAGAGTGAGTGAGAGGCACATGTGCTGACTGGTGCCGCATAGTGTTTTGTCTACGAATCCTGTTTTGTTTCGGGACGGACATGAGTGAAACATGGTTGGACTTTGAGGTAACGGAACTTTAAATGCGTCGGCGCAGAGATTTCATGTCAGGAAGAGAGAGAGGGAAAGGACTGCGTGCGAACAGCTGGCGGGGTCGCCTGATGTCTCCCCGGGATAATTGTCTTTGTTTTTTTTTGTTCAATTGAATTGTATTGCATGAAATTGTTTTTTTTGAAATATAATATTGTACTGCATAATTTGTAATTGTATTGTGGAGAGGGTTTGCCATTAATTCATTGGTTCGACTTTTATTTTTTTTATTATTGTTGTTTTTGAATGAATTTTGGAGAAGTTTAGTCGGTTAAGTGAGAATGCTATACCAGTTACGTAAAAGATTTTTTTTTTTAAAAAAGGCAGATAATTTAATGGGTATGAGTTTGGGTCAGCCGGGCGATTTGAGTTGATTAGGTTCGGGCAGCTGGCGGCAGCTAGAGTTGGGTTGGGTCGGATCGCGGAAACCCTTGGACAGGGTTGATTTTATCGGGAAGAATCCCCGTGTACAGAGTATGTACAGGCTTGGAAAGTCAATGAGGGATTCCCGACGTTTGCTCGTATGCTCTCTTTTATAGAGTACCCATGGGTTAGTGGCGAGGCTTGTGGTAAAGCCTGCATACGTTAAAATTGCGAACGGGAGAATGACGGTGATACGGTCATTCTGTGGGACCACGAGAAAAGGACGGTGGTCAGTTATGGAAATTGTTGTTTTTGTGACCCAGGTGTGCCCAACTGCGCCGATAGAGTGTGTGAAAGTTGTGTAAAATGTTAAGCTTTGAAATTGTGGTCCCATTTTTTTTTGTGGATTTTGGATGTTTGCCGACGAGTGTGCTGCGAAGATACCCACCCTCTTACCGCATAGATAGGGACACGGGAAGGGAACGCATGGAATTGGTGTCTGCTCAACACCAGTGGGGATGGAGTTAAGCTGGGGTGTTGTGTGACTCGGGTGCGCGCGTCGGGGCGGATAGAACCATGGGGATCGATTTTTAAAAAAAGGAGGTACCGGGTGTTAATTGGATTTAATTATAAGATTATAGGTTGGGCCTAGTTTGTGGTCATTCGGCGTGTTCCGGGAGCAGAGATGATTCGATGTGACATTTCGCCCAATACCGTATCGACTAGATAGATCCATGGGATGGGGTCCTCGACGTTTAATGAACAGGGTTGGGAGTTAGAAACTGGGTGTTTGTTCGCTGTCATTCGCGACGGGAGCACGGGCGTGTCAGAAATGTATGGTCCATATATAGCAAGCAGCATAGCGACGGTACCTTCAGTAAGCTTCGAGGCTGACCATTAGAGAATAGGTTAATGAAGGTTTTTTTTCTGTTTTTTGTTCCCCTATTTCGCGAGAATAAAACGCGCAGTTAGTTTTAATCGGTTGTGTGCCGACCGTTTGTTGAAGTTATCTAAGAAAGTGATGGTGGCCCGAAAGTGTAACATACCGGGAATTTTTGGGAAGTGGTCGAGCACGGAGAACGTGTGTGAGCAAGAGCGAATTTATGTGGTGGATTTTGCAGGAGATATAGGCGAGAAACGCCTGATGTTGATTTATGACAGGGGATGGCTTTTTTTAGCCGGTAACAACCGTAGGGTGCAAACTCTCCCACATCCCGGAAACATTGTCATGTGGTGCCGAAGGAAATTCCGGCAGGGGTGAAATGATGGTAACCCCAGGAGTGCTCAGGCTCGGATTTTTACCAGTCCCAGGGAGGGGTTGTTTTTTTTTAAAAAAGAGAAAATCTTGGGATTTTTTGTTTTTTTTGTTTATAGGGAAGGAAGGAGTGTTACAGTACTGTAGGGCCCCATTATGCAAGGCACAGTAGGTTAACTAGTATCAAATAGCTAATTTTGTTATGGAAAAATAGGTTTTGTTTCTGGACTCAGAAGTGAGTTCAGAGAAGAGTTTGATCCAAGAATAGTCATAATAAATTTAGACACCTGACGTGACCTTTGAGTCAGAGATCAGAGTGAGTCGTTTTTGTCCCCATCTCGTGCGTGGGAATG
>OY744522.1:180580308-180605308 GCA_963556195.1 Sepiola atlantica | reverse complement strand
TTCAATTACTCGTCTAAAGTTTCATGCGTTGGAACTTGAATAAGCTAAACAGGTTTGATTTGCCGTTGATCGTAACTGATTTCAAAGGGTGTATCTGCTTTTTTTGCAGCCAGTATATATATTTAGTAGATTGGACATCGGCGTGGAATACAATTCTCGTGAAGAAACACTTTAGAGGGACACAAAAATAACCGAGAACGGTCGGCATTCCCTGGTAGGTGCGACTTAGGCGATCGACAATGAACCAACTTATTCCCACCTAAACGTATGGCAGCCAAGTACGGAACCGTACAATTCCTCAGGCAGACCAAAAGGACCAGACCCCCTAATAACACAGCCTCTATAGTGAAAATGTGTATCCCTGCTGGTATGAAATAAGGACTGATAGATGCTTGAAACGTAACTTAAAACGAAAAAGTTCTCCCTCGTGCAGATTGGCGGTTTTTTGTCTCAACACTTTACTAGAAAAATGGTAAGAGAAAGACATGCATGTACGAGCAGGCGGTGGAAGTAACGGTAAGCACTCTTATTAAATGATCCGTTCAGACGTCTTTTTCTGTTCTGTTTAATGTTCATTATAAATAGAAAGAGAAAAAAGAAACGGCGAAAATGTGCACATACCATATTTTCTCTTGCGCTGAGACAACACGGAGACATCTGTCGAGGAAAATATTGAAGATTGATATGAAAGACATTGACACAATGACAGTTTGTAAATTAGCCTAGATAGCGAAATAGCTTGTGAAAACCAATTTAATGTAATCTACTCTCTGTAGATAAAAAGCAAACAAAGATTAGCGCATATTGTAAAACGGAACATAGAAACGATATTATTAGAACTCAGAAAGGAAATTACATAACGCTTAACGTATTAACATGGTTGTCGTCTGCCTCAGTGTTTCATGCTATCACTCTCTTACTTTCACCACTAGTCTAATATCTCTCTTCTCCATATTCTCTCTCTCTCCCACTCTGTCTCTGTCTCTCTCTCTCCCTCTCTCTCTCTCCCTCTCTCTCTCTCTCTCTATCTATATATCTCTCTCTTTCGTTAAGTCGGTGATATCTTACTATAATAAACACACCACTTAATATGTCCCGGGCTTAACTGATAAAATAAGATATTTTAGACATAATTCGACTTTATTGATCAACACAGTCTGCTTCTAAGGTAATTCAGTGATATCAACGCTCCCCTTAAAATTCAATACATTTTTTATAAGACGATTTTTTATTTCGCCTCAAAATACGCCTCAGTTTCCAATATCGTTTATCATTGGAAACAAATCCCTTTCCCTGTGGTATTATTTTAAGGTCTGTAAACAGCCAGTTTTAACTGGGGTGAGATCTAGAGAATTAGGGGTTTGCAGCAGCAATTCGAAGTGCAATTAATGTAGATTTCCAATCGTTACAATCTACTTGTGACACGCTGTATTTTCTTGGTGGAGGTGCATATGTTTCATCGTCCTATCGGTTCAATTAAGCTATATATTATACACTATTGATGTCTCCTTCTGTCTCAAAGTAATCGATGAACAAAATGCTTGGTGCATCAACACTTACGCAGGCCAAAACCATACCTTCTGATGTTTGCGTCTTTGGCCGCTTTGAACGGCTTTCCCCTGCTGCTGTCAACTCACCTAACCACCGATTTGCCTCCGGATTAGGGTGATTAATCCATAATTCGTCAACTCTCACATATTGATTAAAAAGTAATTTTTGTGTTGCAACACTAAATAAAAAACGCTTTGATGATTCAAAGCGTAACTCACCTTTAACCCTTCTTTCATATTGACAATTCATTTATCTATCTCCTACAGCAGTAAGATGTGACACAAAGTCGGGAAAGTGGGATTTGAAAAGCCAGCGCCCGAGAAGGTGAGCACTCTGGCCTACAAAAAATGCCTGGGCAGCCTCGTCGGCATTCCGCGGTAGGGGCGCCTCAGACGATTAGCAATAAACTAACCCCCTTTCAAAGGGTGAGAACACAAAGCCCGGGAAGGTGGACCCCCTAGAACTGCATAGGACAGACCCATAGACAGGCGTAAATCAAGCCCCAAAGGCCAAGACAATACCAGTCTATTGGGTGCAGTATCCATCGGAACAGATACTACACTTTGATCTTGGCCAAAAGGATGCAAAATGGTGAATAAACTGACTTCATATATCTTTCAATCCATAACTGCAATTCACAGTCGGACAAAATATTTTTCCGATGTCATCAAGGACAATTTCCGAATTTTGGCAACCTAACTGGTCAGCATCATGAGCGCATTTAAAGTCTGAATATCATATTTTACTCGTTGTTTCCAACGTATCAAATTTCCTATAACACTTATCAAGCCATTTCTTATCAGGGCCCCCTCTGGCAGGCTGTTTTTCGGAGCAAAATCGCAAACAGAATATGCGGCTTTTCTTCAGTTGAGACGAAAGCGACGATAGTACATCTCCAGTGAGTATCGCGGATACCGTAACAACTGTCATGTTAAGAAACTCGTCTGAAGGTGAATGTATATTCTCATTTATGATGCAGTATGTCAGAATCAGATCCCTTCACATCTTTTGCTATCCAAGTTAAGTAAAAATGTAGTGTCGACGCCGTTCTTAAATCCTACTGTTTCGTTCTGCGAACCTTAATAGAAACGAATATACTCGAACACAAGTTTGGTAAAAAAAATATATCATTTGATCCCTATTCCCAAAGAACACATAACAAATATAAATACGTAATATTTTTGTCTTTTGCAAAATAATTCTACACATTATTTAGTATTATAATGTATTGATTTTAATCTTCGTAAGGGATATGAAAATGGTGAACAAATCTTTCGTTCGGAGAAATAATTTTACCCACTCGGGAAAGGTATACGTCTAGTATAATATATACACACACATATATATACATATATATATATATATATATATATATATATAGGGAGAGATTTCGACGAGTAAACTTTTTTTCAAATAAAGTTCAACATAATAGATGAACGTATCATAATTGCTTACAGCTGTTTCAAAGTAGCATTTATTTTCAGTCGTCCAATGTAAACGGAAATGCAAATTCTTATAAGTACAAAGCAATATTTTTCAAATCTAAAAAATATAAAGTGCCATACAAAGCAGATGCATTCAATGTACATATCCAAAGTACTTCGAAGTACACCCTGATATAAATAATTATATATATATATATATATATATATATATATATATATATATATATATATATATATATATATATATATATATATATATTATAGACGCGTCGTTAATGACCACGGAGATTTCTCTTTTCGCTATTTTTCTTGTTAATTTCTCGACGCGATATATATATATATATACGAGGACTGTCTAAAATGTATTCGACCTTATGCCAGAAAAAAACACAAGCACAAGTGGCCTACTTTGAAGAAGATTAGGGCCCAACCCCTCTTTTCTTTAATTTTTTTTTCTTCCATAAGGTTGGATACGTTTTAGACAGGCTTCGTATATTATAGAGTATACCAAAATATAAATAATAATGATAATAATAATATCAATAATAATAATAATAATATATATATATATATATATATATATATATAAACATATATATATATATATATATATATATAGAGAGAGAATAAGAAAAAAGAACACCAAAATAATATTTACGTATTTCTTTTTTCTTTTTCATTTTCTATTACGTCGGAACATTTTATTCCTGTCTTTATAATACATATATATATATATATATATATATATATATATATATATATTTTATTAATATATATATATATATATATATATATATATATATATATATATATATATATATATATAACTCTATATATTCATATATTAACAGTACCCGATATGAATTCGTTTGAGAAGGTTATTTCCAATGCGGCCGTCTCAATCAAATGCCATTCACACGGCAGATTTGATAGTCTCCTCAAAGTTAGGTTTTTCTTGCTTCGCCATCTTGCATGTATTTGGCATTTTACTAATTTCAAACAATGCTAGTATTTTACCCTGATAAACCAATGCTTTTTTATTTTATTTTTCTTATTTATGTAGCTTCATCTTTTACTTATTTAATTTTTATTTTTATTCAATTTTTTCTATTCTTTTCATCTTTTCCTTAACTTTGGTATCCAACTATCACTTAGCTATTAATCTATAAATAACTCGTGGCTTTTAATAGGCTGCAAATTTCGATGCCCCCCCCCCCCGGTTTTTGTTAAAAGCTTCCTCGACAGCTCCTTAGTACCAGATATGAATTCGTTTGAGAAGGTCATTTCCAAAGCGGCCGTCTCAATCAAATTCCATTTACACGGCAGATTTGATAGTCTCCTCAAAGTTAAGTTTGTTTGCTTCGCCATCTTGAATGTATTTGGCATTTTACAAATTTCATACAATGCTACCAAACGGGTCAGTATTTTACCCTGTTTAACTTATTTATGTATTTATTTTTTTAAATTTATTTTTTAATATTTTTTTTTTTTGCATATTCAGTTCCCACCGTGTTCTTTGAAGTCTCATTCTAGCTTTTCTTATTTCTCTTATGTGCACTTGCTTGCGAGGGGGAGGCCTATCTTCAGCATTCTGTTCTCTTTTTAGTATAAAATGAACTTATTATATCTACATATGTACATATAATGGGTTCATTGTATACTGGATGGGGGAGCAGAAGGTTGAAGATGGGTTTCCCTCTCGCAGGTAGGTGGGTTTGCATGGGAGGGGTGGGAGGGTCAGGAGTGAGATTTCAAAGGGTGAAGTGGGAGCTGAATATGCAAAGGAAAAAAAAGAAATTCCAGTTTTGCGTGATATATATATATATATATATATATATATATATATATATATATATATATATATATATATCACGCAACATTGGAATTTTTTTTTAACCTGCGAGGGATAGGAAATACCCGACTAGTAAACGGACGCAGGATATGTTCACCCTTCTCGGAGTGTTGGACCCGTAAAACCTTGGAAGGCTATCCATCTAAGAGAAGGAAATCTCTAACAAAAAAAAACCTTGCTACCAGCTACTTACGCCGTGGCAGTAAACCGTTGGGGAGGGAGGCCTCCTTAGTCCTGATCGACAACCTTCCTGAAGTTGGAATCTCGAACAAAATATCCGGTTTGCAAACCTACAATTGCTTAAAAAGTAGATAGGTTCTGCCTATCGCCGGCCCTTGCACTCCTTCCTTGTCTATTAGTCAGCCGTAGAAGTAACAACGCTGGGACGCCTGAAAACACCCAGTGCCTAGCCTGGTTTCCTAACTAGGTCAATGAACGCCGTTTTCTTTCTCTCTATTTGGGCATCTTGGGAAAAATATTTTCGACACTAAGTCTTACATTGCCAATCTGGGTCTCTCTGGTTCCGACAGGTTGAGGGTAACGGTTAGACAGCTTGTCTGGCTGCTGTTTCCGACTGATAAGAAGGAGCCCAAACTCTTGGGTAGCGCCAAGAACGGCTGCTCTATCATCAGTTGCATAATACCGTGAGTAGTTGTATGTGCCATGTCGCGCATGGAAAGGGACCCTGCAATTATCTCCGGTGGGCTTTACCGAGGCCACAGCACCCATGGACCAGGTCGAGACTAATGGATTGGTTGTGTGAGCTTATTGGCACCAAACAAGTACCCACCTTGGCTAACCCACTCTATAATCAAAACAAACATGTCATTACAAAAAAATAAAATCAAACCTAAACCAGACACCCAACAAAAAACACTTTCGCCTCCGCCCTTGAGGCTAGCATTCACAAATATCCGGGGACTTAGAACCAATATCAACGACGTAGAATCATTTCTCCTGACAAACTCCCCGGATATCCTAGCTCTAAGTGAAACTAACCTCCAATCCTTAGTCTCCTCTCACCACTTTGGCATGACTGACTACCTCCCCCTCTACCGTAAAGACTCTGACAAACATATGCATGGGATAGGAGTTTATGTTCGGAACACCCTCCCCCTAACTAGAGAACATAGGCTAGAATCAGATGACTATGACTACTTGTGCTTTAGATTGACTTTACATCACAGCGTCAGTTACTTATATTTCTTATACCGGCGACCCAAGACTGTACTCTGCTAAACTCTGTCTCTGTAAGCATAGGCAGAGCACTCTTAACTGACTTGAATGCCTAGATACATGTATTTGGGGATTTTAATGCCCACCACCGTGACTGGTTGGGATTCTCCAGCCTTACTGACGCAGCCGGCCACTCTACGTATAATTTCTCCTTAGCTCACTCCCTGTCTAAGACTGTCGATTTTCCGACCCGCATACCCGATCGAGTAGAACAACAAGTCTCACTTCTAGACCTTTTCTTGACCTCAATGCCCGAGGCTTAGGTGACGGAAGCCCATAGCCCACTTGGGAATGCTGATCACATTGTTCTAATGATATATATTAC
Source organism: Sepiola atlantica (assembly GCA_963556195.1). Classification (NCBI taxonomy): domain Eukaryota; kingdom Metazoa; phylum Mollusca; class Cephalopoda; order Sepiida; family Sepiolidae; genus Sepiola; species Sepiola atlantica. The sequence goes on along the minus strand of OY744522.1, from coordinate 180,598,899 downwards.
CTTAAGAAGTCGTCCAAAAGCTGATGAACCGTTGTTCGAAACAACAAGATACTACGAGCGGGCTGATTTTGAGTCAATCAGAGATCACATCAGTGACGCCCCATGGAGGGAAACCTTTTCACTCCCTGCCAACCAGTGTGCAAACGAATTAACTGAATGGGTCAAAGCAGGCATTGAAGCCCATGTCCCCATGCGAAGATTCTTTAGTAAGCCTCACTCTCCTCAATGGTTCACCTCGGAATGTGCAGTTGCCATTTCCGAGAGGCAACAAGCATTCCGTAAATTCGGCCGCCATAAGTCAGCTACTAATAGAAATAAGTTTATAGAGTTAGAAATAATTGCAAGGCTGTGATAGTAGAAGCGATGAGAAAGTATAATGAGTTAACAAAAAAACGCATCCAGTCACAGAAACTAGGTACTCGTAATTTCTGGAAAATCTACAGTAGTGAATAATGGTCAATCAACGATCCCCCACTATCACATTACAATGATGTCGCTTGCACGGCCACTGGTAAGGCTGGACTACTTGCCCATCGCTTCGCTTCTAACTCTACTTTGGACTCAGATAACCACCCCCTCCCCAGATTCTTTTTGCTAACCGAAGTCACACTTGATAACCTGGTCATCACCCCATCCCAGGTCAGAGACATCATAAAAAAACATGACACCTCAAAAGCCTGTGGGCCTGATCTTATACCAGTAATAGTAATAAAGAAATGCTCTGCTGAACTGGCCCTTGTCCTCTCCAAACTCTACAATAAGTGTCTTGCTGAATCTTGCTTCCCCGATAGCTGGACAATTGCCTCTCTGGTACCAGTCTACAAGAACTCTGGGAATAGAACCGATCCTCAAAACTATCGCCCAATCAGTCTGCGGCCGATCCTTGCTAAAATCTTTGAATCCCTACTCCATCTAGCGATAGTACGGCACTTAGTTAATGCTAAACTTCTTTTCGACCGCCAGTACGGATTTAAACAAGCACGATCTACTGCAGACATCCTAACGGTCATCTCTGAGCGCATGTATCATGCACTCGACGGGGCAGGTGCAGCTAGAGCAGTAGCGCTAGATATATCCAAGGCCTTTGACAAGGTTTGGCATAAAGGGCTTCTCCTGAAAATACGCTCATACGGTATTACTGGGCAATTACTTAATATAATTAGATCCTTCCTAGGCAAAAGAAAAATCCAGGTTGTCCTCGATGGCCTCTCATCTGTGCAACATGACATAAATGCTGGTGTACCCCAGGGATCTATCCTTGGACCCTCGTTGTTCCTGATCTATATAAACGATCTCCCTGATGACGTAGAGTCTGAGATTGGTTTATTTGCTGATGACACCACCCTTTACTCTCGCCATGTTAGTAAAACCGACGCAATCATATCCGAGGCAATGGCTGAATCTTTTGAAAATGACCTCCAGGCTGTAGTGGATCGGGGCCATAAATGGTTGGTAATTTTTAATGCCGCAAAGACAAAGCTCCTTCCTTCAATAATTACAAGGAACCTTTGCAACCACCGATTATCATGGCAAATAACACCCTACCTGAGAGTTCATCATTCAAACTCCTCGGGTTAACCTTCACAAGTAACATGAATGTGAACAAATACATTGAAGACATTGCCAAGGCTGCCGCAAAGAAGGTTGGCTCCCTCTACCGTGCTAGTAAACTCCTCATACCTGGCATTATCCTGTATCTCTGTACAAAGCCACCATTCTCCCATGCATGGAGTATTGTTGTCACATCTGGGCTGGCGCATCATCTACTAGTCTCTCCCTCCTTGACAAGGTCCAAAAAAGAGTCGCCAACCTAATAGATCCCTCACTGTCAACCAAGCTCCAGCCTCTGTCCCATCGCCGGAATGTGGCATCCTTGTGCTTGTTTTACAAATACTTCAATGGATTATGCTCCGATAAATTTGTTACTCTGGTGCCACCTCGACGAGAATTCACTAGACTAACTCGACAATCAACTAAATCTCATTCATTCACTGTGGAGGTCCCCAGATGTCGGAGAGCTTTCTACTCAAATAGCTTCTTTCCTCGTACTGCTGGCCTCTGGAATTCCCTTCCTGCCCCCTTTTTACCCGACAATACAGACATGCAGAAGTTTAAAACTAATGTAAACAGACATCTCGCTGCGCAGATCCCAGTCTAGGTTGACCGCCTCCTATCTTCTCCCCTTTTCTTTTTTCTCAGTAGCCGCCTACCTTGTTTGGGGTGAACTATGTTAAAAAAAAAAGTTAAACTATACTGCGAGATGTAAGTACATAAATAATATATAGACACTATATGTTCATAATATAAATAGTTTAAAAACAATCGCGTATATATATATATATATATATATATATATATATATAGAGAGAGAGAGAGAGAGAGAGATGTATATATATATAGATATATTTGTATATATATTGACAATAGTATATGATATATAAATAACAAGGAAGCACCAGATCAACGCTTGCGTTACAAATAAAGAAGGGATACCCAATGTTAACAAAACCGACGTAAAGAGTGACCACAATGTTTTGTTTGCTTGCCATAAATACACCTGATACTACATAGGAGGCTGCTTGAATGTATGGATATGCGTGGGTATGTATATTTATATTATATATATACATATATATATATATATATATATATATATATATATATATAGAGAGAGAGAGAGAGAGGGAGAGAAAGAGAGAGAAAGATTAATCCTTTGTTATGTGTGTATATGTCTCTTTGTGTATGTTGAATGTACATGTAATAACTCAGTTATTCAGGGGCGGGTAATAGATAAATGGCTTCGTTCTCCAATCTTTCTCTTAAATCTGTACATACAAATATTTGAAAATTTGTTATTAGTTTTTAGTTCTAGAAACTTTAATATCAATGGGTTTCCTTTTTTCAGTTCATTTCCTTTCAAAATGCTAATTATAAATATATTCTAATTACTAATCACATATTGAACGTTAGAGAAGAAGGGGAAAACGAAGAATATCGAGAGCGAAATAATGCGATAGTCTTGTTTATCTGAACCCTCGTCAGCCGGCTTCATTAGAAAATGTGAGGATATATATATATATATATATATATATATATATATATATATATATATATATATATATGTGTGTGTGTGTATATATATATATATGTGTGTATATATATGTGTATATATATGTGTATATATATATGTATATGTATATTTATATATATGTGTATATATATATATGTGTGTGTGTATATATATATATGTACATAAATATACATATATACATAAATATACATATATATACATATATATAAATATATATATAGATATATACATACATACATGTTAATCTATATATACATAAATATTATATATATATATATATATATATATATATATATATATATATATATATATAAATATTGTGGGTATTTAGGCAGAATTTTCTCATGTATACAAACACTGTTAAAAATAACAGAATACGTCTGTTGTATTATATCTTTTTATTTTTTCAATTTTTCTGGTGCTCTTTTTTGTATTAAAATTTAGAAAATAACAAATGTTCCATTGGTTTCAGAGGTTTCGCGAACTGTTTCGAATCTTTCGTCGAATCATGTTCAGGCGTCAAAAGCAAATAAAAAAAAAGCTGGAAAAAGAAAAAGAATTTTTAAAAGACAGTGGAGAAAAGCGCGTAGAACGTTTTCCGCATTGTTCCAAGAAGTTGTTGACGATTTTTAATTCAGCAACGCTGGATGGCATCACGAAACAAAATCGCATTACGTCAGCATTTTTAAATGTTACCATGGTTTCATATGTGATGATGTTAATTTTAGGATGTTGTGTTTTTATGTAGATTGTTTCGAGTATTTTTAATTTTTTTAAAATTGGTTTCCAAATGTATAATTTTAGTGTTATTAAGTATAATTTGTCTTTAATCAGAGGGAGGGCAGTTATGTTTTTGTAGATGTTGGTAAATTGAGGTAGAGTTTATAAAATGCATTGTGTGGCGGCGGGATAGGGTAGTGTTTGTAAAACAAATGTAGCTCATACCTTTATTAGTATTATGGGAGTCTCATGCTCCCAAAGGGCATTTAAACATATGAACAACATTGGTCATTTCTAGTAGTTTTTGAGTTGGGGAGGAATTGCAACCTAAAGTTTAGATTAGAAGAAAACGCGATGAAAAATATAAACAGATACATATTCCCAATTGACAATAACAATAAAATTAAACTCATTATTTACTATAATAGATTTAAAACCCAAAATCTTGTAGTAAAAAAACAATCCCTCTCTAACTCAAATACACAAGACAGAAAACGGAAAGACTAATGACGACAGCAAAATCCACTGTTTCAACGAGCAACTCGGGAAGCACTGAAACCAGAAACGAAAAGACAAGAAAAGAAACATAGGAGTAAAACAACTACATGGATGCTTCAGAAGACTCACAAGAGAAGAAACCCACAAAAATAGCTGGGCATGGCTATAAAAAAACACCTTTACAAAGAAACGGAATCTTTACTGATGGCTGCACAGAACATGCGATTAGGACAAACTACATCAAAGCTAAGATAGATAAAATCCAGTGAAACAGTAAATGCAGACTGTGTGGACAAAGAGACGAAACAGTAAACCATATAATAAGAGAATGCAGCAAATTAGTCCAAAAAGATAGCAAGCACAGACATGACAGCGTGGGGAAAGCAGTAAACTGGGAACTATGCAAACGATTGCATTTCGAATACGCAGAGAAATGGTAGAAACAAAAACCAGAAACAGTACTGGAAAACGAAAAACACAAAGTCCTCTACAAACAGACAAACTCATACAAGCAAGGAAACCGGATGTTGTAATCTTGCCAAATTGTAGACTTCACCGTTCGAGCAGACAACAGCTTGAAGATCAAAGAGACGGAAAAACGAAGCAAATACACAAACTTGTCAGAGAACTTGAAGGGATATGGAGGATGAAGAAAGTCAGTATAATACAAATAATCGTAGGTACACTGTTCCAGTCCCCAAAAACCTGGAGAAATAACTTGGAGAAATTGGAATCAAAGGGATCACTGAGACCATACAAAAGATTGCAATGATCAAAACAGCTCTAATCTTAAGGAAAATCCTCGAATGCTGAAACCACCCCGCACAAGCTACGAATGGTAACCAGTCACATAGAAGTACAAGAAGATAACAAAACCACATGAAAAGCATCACCGCATGAACAGACATTGCAAGAAATATCATAAGTTGACCCCTTCCTAAAAAAGGGCTGACACAACACAAAATATTTGTAACGGGTCAACGAGGATGAGAAGACAGAGGAGCGACAGCACAAACCAGACCTCTACTGTAAGAGTGCGGAGTATGCTGGGACCTTGAGAAGGCTTATTGCTCCCCAAACCCCAGAGAAGACCAAGGGTTCTTACCAGCGAGAAATTAATGGTGAGCAGCTGTTGCGATACCGCAAGTTTATTTGCAGTGGTTATCGAAAAGATATGGAGAGTACTGGAAATATGGGGAGACTTGTTGTCACTAAGACTCCTGGAACACCACCGGTTGTTGTCGATGAGCAATCACTAACGATGAACTGTGTGATATCCCCTAGTGAGGAAAACTGATAATAATCGTTGCCCTTTAGTGAACAAATAATTAAAAACTAACGTTGTACACAAATATACATGAATAAAATAAAACAGACAACATTCACGTGCACGTAAATAGGTCTCGTTTTTTTCAATTTCTTTTTTATGATATGCGATACAAACAAATCTCTAATCATCGCTAATATCGTGAAACTGCAGTAAAGTTTTAAGGCTAGATGCGTTTTATTATCATTAATATATATATATATATATATATATATATATATATATATATATATATATATATATATATATATATTGTATATACACTTACATATAAAATATAACGTACATTTATATATGAAGTTAGACAATAGTAAACGGGTACGCGAAAATGTAAATCCGTGCAAGTAGCCTGATAATTCCTACGTGAATAAAACAGTAACGGTTTACACTACTATAAATATATGCGTAAATGTATGTGAGTAGACACACTCACATACATTTACGCATATATGTATAGTAGTATAAACCGTTACTGTTTTGTGTATAATGTCCACGTTTTAGTATGTTAGATTTTACTCGATTTTTTTGCTTTAAAATTAATTATGACTTAGGGTCACAAAAACAGATGAAATTTGTGGTCAGATTTAATCAATATGACGATAAATACCTCATTATAATGTATAACGTAGGTCTTATCGATATGTTTTATATATATATATATATATATATATATATATATACGTGCAGGTGTATCTTAAGTAAATACATTGTATATAAGTGTATATAAGTGGAGAGAGGGTTCCTGTAAGTATTTATATCGAAGTGTATATTAACCGTGTATACAATCTGTAACATGAAAAAATGCTTTTTCTCTTTTTCTCTTGCACACATATATATATATATATATATATATATATATATATATATATATATATATATATATATAGAGAGAGAGAGAGAGAGAGAGAGAGAGAGAGGGGGAGATCGATAGGTAGATAGATATATAGATAGAAAGATAGATAGACAGAGAGATAGATAGAGAGAAACCAATTGAAAGGATCAACACAAGGATATCTACACATAAGTTGGCTGTCATATTACACAACTTTTGTGTTTATATATATATATATATATATTAAGGCATGTTTTATTAAAGACGACAGAAATCTTCTGTTTAGTGATTCCTTTTTTTATTTTTTCCATTCGTCGAATGATCTTAATGAAAAAATGCTGCCTAAATACACACAATATATATATATATATATATATATATATATTTATATATAAATATATGTATATATATGTATATATATGTGTATGTATATATGTATATATATATATATGTATGTATATATGTATGTATATATATATATATATATATATATATATATGTATCTGGAATAGGTTGTAATGTGTCATTAATTTTGTTATATTAACTTTGTTGTGAAATGATAAAAAAAAGAGGTAGCCGTTGTTGAAAATTCAGATATCTCCGAATTTTGTTAACTTCAATCAATTGATATGAAATATAAAATAGCAAATATTCCCCCGAAATTCCAGTTTTTGCGAACATTTTAAAGGGATTACAGAGGGCATGGTATGAACACAACCACTCATATGAAATTGAAATATATCAGATATGCATTGAATTTTACTTATAACCAATTAGACATCAATTGCGCAAAATTCCAAAAATTTCAATTACTTCTTAGAAACCCTTTAGAATGTGAAGAACATTTTATAGAATATTTCACGCAAAGAAAATCGATACATACATATATATTTATATATATATATATATATATATATATATATATATATATGTATGTATGTATGTATGTATATATATATATATATATATATATATATATATATATATACATGCATACATACATATGTGTGTGTATTTTTTACTTATATTCATATTTTTTTATATATATTCAAATACAATTTATAATATAAAGTAATTATAATAGCTCAATAGTGTAAAGAAAGATCTATGCTATATTCAATAGTTTTTTATTTGATTTTAGACCATTTCAATGTTCTAAAAGACAGATTCACATAATTCCTTAAAACATATTTTTTATTCAGCATACAATTGTTTTGGCAAACACAAATATATTTGTAAAATGCTCCTGTGCATTTATTATATATATATATATATATATATATATATATATATATATATATATATATATATATATATATATATATATAGATTTAGATTTTTCACTTATAAAATAGATCATTCAGTGAAGACCGGGGTTGTTCCAATAAAAAACAAGCTCGATGATACTCGATTACAGAGGACAGAGCATTTATATCTGATTTTATGAAGGCTTACCAAAGCATTCCTTTCAAGACACCAATGATCACCATTAAAGATATTTTTTCTTACAAATACTATTTATTCAAATTAAATGTTTTTTCCTACACGTGTTTCACTACCAAGCAGTTACTTGCTTGGCAGATCATCAGGGAAATTTTATTTTTATTTTTATTTTTAATTTTATTTTTTTCCTCTTCTCTTCTTGAGTGACCTCAACTATTACAACGCCACATTGTGTTTTGTCGGCAGTTGAAACCAGTATTCCAGACATTTAATTTCCCTGATGATCTGCCAAGCAAGTAACTGCTTGGTAGTGAAACACGTGTAGGAAAAAACATTTAATTTGAATAAATAGTATTTGTAAGAAAAAATATCTTTAATGGTGATCATTGGTGTCTTGAAAGGAATGCTTTGGTAAGCCTTCATAAAATCACATATATATATATATATATATATATATATATATAGTCTCGGAAGTTTCTCAACCATTAAAACTATATTAAAAAAAAACAAAAAGACTTTTAGTCCCAAGTCTTTCAGTGGAAAATCACTCATGTAAGTCAATTTATTTTTTACTGTTATTATATTAGTTTGTTTCTAACACTATTTTAAGGGATCATCAGTTGTTTACCATGAATAACTGTTTCGGGAATTTAATATATATATATATATATATTTATATATATATATGTATGTATGTATATATATATATATGTATGTATATATACGTATATGTATATATATGTACATGTATATATATGTATATGTATATATATATATGTATGTTTATGTGTATAGGTATATATATATATATATATATATATATATATATATATATATATATATATGTAAATCTATCTCCCTCTTTCCCCCTCTCTCTCATATATATATATATATATGAGAGAGAGGGGGAAAGAGGGAGATAGATTTACATACATATATATATATATATATATATATAAATTGATAGTTATATTAAAACTAGTATAGGAAGATAGATCGATAGATAAGCTCTATAAGTATGTTTACATATTTTCTATAGTTCCTTATTCTTCACATAGTTACATTTCAACAGAATCTCTTATCTACGAATGTTATTTGGCTGTGCTTATCATTCACTTCCTCGCAAATCGTTGCAGTCTTTTTTTGCTTATTAAGTTAAATTTCCAGACATCTTTCCATCGTGAATTAATCTGTGCTACAACGATATCGCCTGGCGTAAAAGAGGTACGCATACCTCGACAGATTTAACTAAAAGGCTTGTTGCATTTCGAACGTTTATTCTTGTGGTGTTCTCCTTTGGCCTTATGTACCTTTCATTTTTCATTGCTATGTTCCTTTATAAATAATGATGTTGATTTTATAACTAGTTCTTGAAAATTTTAGTGAGAAATCTTTTCAGCTTTAACGTAACATAATAGGGTATTCTTCAATCCCCACGGTACGTTCGCTTCGTTTTAAGAATCAGCTTGTCGTGATGTTTAAGTAAACGTTTCATTTTATCTACTCTTTGCCGTTTTCCTCTACTTCTCAATAACAACTTTCTAAACATTAATAAAGAAACATCGACAAATCAAATCGGGTGTTATAAATCAATATTAATGATAGCATAGTTGTATAAACACAAACTCCCAAATCCATTCACTTATGAGTGGTAACAGCTGCTATCCAAAAGCCCATCGGTTTCCCATGTGGTTCAGTCGAATGAGAACGAAACTTTTTTACTCATTCGCCACGTAACACTGGTCGCTTTGTTTATCTATGACGTAACTCCCGGAACACGTATATTCACCAGAATTTTAATTGAAAAATTCTACTTTACCAAATGTTTAATTTCACGTGGAAATTTACCAAAGTGATTCCATTTATTACACACCTGACTCTTTTCTTTTTACATTGTTTAACATTCACATAGATTACTTTCTACAAAGTGAAAATATACTTTGTATAAAAGGAAGAATGCAGTGCATAGAGGTGAACCAGCAGTTAATAAATTATATTTATATTTTACAATAAGTAAGTAAGATTGCATGTCTGAATTGTTCATTTTGTGTCCGTAAGTTCAGACACTTAAATTGTGTTTCATTTTTTGTACAATAGAAAAATTCAATTATTCAATGTAATTAGCGTATGTATATGTTGGTTTCATGTTGTCAGTGTGTGGGCATATGGGTCATTGAAGTTCATAACAGTTTCGTTCTTTCTTTCCTCTAACTAGTTACAAAGGGATGTCTCATTTGATATGTTAATTCTATGAGGCCATAAATGTACGTAAGGTCATTCTCAAGGCTGTTGACCACTCATTCGTTTATTGATTTGCCTTGTTACTCTGCACGTTATTTATAACGGTGATGACAGCGTATTGTCTTTTTATGTTCCCTGTATTGACGTTTTAAGCCGAATATCTACTGTTGATCTATGAAGAATTCATGACTTAGCCGAAACGAAACTTCTCTAGTGGATGTTTATTATAATAAATAATTGGGACTTGATTTTTTTCGATCGGATTTGTTTTCGTAAAGCAGTCAAGTAAAAAGAGACAGAAAATCCCGGTTAGAGTTTACTCATCTGAAGCTTCATTTTATTCGTTGTGCTCGACTCGCTTTCAGTCGATTTCTTATTAAAACATATCCCCTTTCATCGCCAATGACGTCAAAACTCACGTACATCTGAATCCTCTGACCTTGAATGATAATCACTTAATCTGGCTATCGTTGATAGGTTCAAAATGTTACTCACAACATTCAATATGACCCTCTATCTTTTCTTAAATATGCTATTAGTTTTTTATCAACCTACATTGAATGTATTCGCTTATTCACACAAGTTTACGTGAATTTGACAGCGGAGTGTCACTTTATTATCCACATAAAGAGCAGAGGAAAGTTATTTTATGTTGGGGTAGCAAGACTAACTCCACTAAGAGGAACCAGAGGTTGGAGCGCAGTCGAGCACCTACCATGCAAATAACGAGAGTAGAGACAGATACGCAACGTCTCTTCTGTGAGAAAGAGGCTGTAAAAACCGTAGACGTCATTTGTTACTAGATTGAAAAGTCAAGTTTTACTTTATCAAGCCAATGAAGTACATACAAATGCTCTAATAATGTGAGTTTTATTATTTTTGTTTTTTATTTTCTGATGTTTTGGACACGGTTTTTTGGTCTGTTCTTCTGCTGAGTTACACTCATAGAAATATATATATATATATATATATATATATATATATAACTTTGTATTAACAAGTGTTACTAAAACGGTCTGTAAAGACATAAATCTTTTTAGAAATGAATAAAGCAATGATCACTGGAATCTAACTTTATTATTCATTTATGCATGCTCTGGAGTTAAAAAAATTAACATCTATTGAGCTTAAATCCTGAAAGTCTGACTATTACTAGCTGACCCTACCTGGCATTGTCCAGGAAAGTTTTTTCTTTCATTGCTTTTTGTTTTAAACTATGCTCTCTTTTTACCAAAATATTAGTAGCCATCGCATTAATTCTTTTTGTAAACATTATTACTTAATATTATAATTCAAAAAGTTTTTGGATGCATGAAATTGTCTTATTATTTGTGCAGCACCTCTCCAGATGTGTCAATAGTACTCCAACCCATGACGTATCTGACTCTTGTATAGATAAACTTTTTAATATGTATAAAATTACCTTCATAATCGCTTAAAAATACTTAATTATACACTAAAGTACAATATACCTACGTTGTAACAGGTTGCCTCGTATTTATTAAAAATCAGCTTTTTAGGTATAACTATCACTATCTTACTTAAATCATAGCCTTGTTTAATAAATAAAAAGTTGCAGTGTTAATATTGATATACTCATGGAATATAGCATATATATTCAAATAAACGATATTAAAGGAAATCGCTCGCATAAATGGGTTAAACACATATAAAAACATATAACGGAGGAAAAACTGTAACTTGTTAACTTTTATGAGTGTGTTTTCGATAAACATTACTATTAGCGACATCATTAATTATAAAGGATATATCATTGGAAAATTATTTTAAAATAATTGATGTTGCCGTACCAAATTATTTGCGATCTATTTGCGTTAAAAATTAACATTTAAAAAGAAGTTTAAAGAAATTTAGTTTACCGTGACTGAGTAAAATAATCCAGGTTCAGCCATGTTGATTATTGGATTATTTTACTCAGATTCACTTTATATAGTAATGTTGATCACTTTAAACGTTTTGAAAATATTGAAATATTTTTTATTAATTTCCTAGTAACATTTTCTTAAAAAATAATTTGTCCCTAACATTAATGATTACTGTGTTTTCTTTTTTATTTTGTTATGCTGTTTTTTTGCGTTTTAATTTTTTGTTTGGTTGGTGTATTTATTATAACGTCAACACAGTTGTTGCATTCGTTATTAGAATAAAAAAACATCGATATAAAATTTACTATAAAATATTAGAATTATATATGTTAATTTATTTTTTTATAGTAAAAACGTAAGTAAAATAGTAATTTTGAGATAAATCGTTGCAAAATTTAACCACAAATGTTGGTGAATAAATTTCCTAACTAAAACCTTTAGAATAAAAACCAGTCGTCATCTGATTTTTGATTATATATAAAAGCACGGCTGTTTTAATTTTACCAGTTTATTAACATTAGCAAAAGTAATAGATTCTATATGTTAATTTATTTTTTTATAGTAAAAACGTAAGTAAAATAGTAATTTTGAGATCAATCGTTGCAAAATTTAATCACAAATGTTGGTGAATAAATTTCCTAACTAAAACCTTTAGAATAAAAATCAGTCGTCATCTGATTTTTTACAATATATACAAACACGGCTGTATTAATTTTGCCAGTTTCATCACAGAAGCAACAGTAAGAAATCGCTTTAATGTATCTAAGATATATTAGAAATGTTTTCTTTCGATTAAGCAGTTATTTATCTGCGTGAGGTCATGTTTTACACTTTGATATCTCGTTTATTTATCTGTACAAATATGGTTTAGGTACTTTTATTGTGCATTGTCTCATTATTATTAATCGGTTATATATCACAGGGTGTTGTGACAACCACTCTACTATTAGAATACGACATTTCCATTTTCTCCCACCGCTCAAGCTATCAACCAGCTGTAGAAAAATGGTTGTATTTTTACTAATGGGTCACCGCTTATCAAGGCCCGGGGTATACTCGGGGATAAGGGTTAAAGAGATCGTCGGTTGGACGATGCTAATATTTACTTCCTTCCCATCGCAAGATCGGAAGATTGGGAGAATCAAACGAGCGATCCTAAAAGAGTACTCTGGCTTATTAAAAATTACATAGGCAGCCCCAAAAAGGCTTCTATTTTCGATTTAAATGATTCTAACATGTCAATGCTTTAAGATGAATGGCCTATCTTTCTAAAATACCAGCATGCCCATGCTTTTTCGTTCGACAACCAGAATATGAATTAATAACCGTTAAGACAACACGGTCAATATACGGACGTTTTATTAAAAAAAAGGTGTTATTATATTTAATGAAACAAAACGTGTCAACTTTGATGATCGAATTTTATTCCAAAATTAATAAGATTAAAATTAAATAAAAATGCTTGACGTTTCAGAAAATGGAATCTTCTGAAAGTGTTCCCATAATATAGGGTTATCTTTACAATGGTGACGAAAATGCCACCCATAGAATCGTTAGTAAATTTGACACTTTATTTTGCAATCCAACTTAAATAGTTCTATGCATGATTGTTCAGATATTTGAAGAATTTCAGTGTATGGCGATGAAGTAAAGACTGTTGGAGAATTATAACAATAGCTTGGTGGGCAATAAGTCTATGCCTAATTGTCCAACAGTCTTTATTTTATCGCCATATGCTGATATTTTCTAAGTGATGTAACAAACGCACCTGATATCAAAATTGTCAATAACTCTGACACACTCCTCTTTTTTTTAAAGAAATTATTTGCATATAAAAACCCACCTTGCGAGCTTCACATTCAGCTTTTTTCATTCCCATGGACCAGTTTTCCCGAAAAATTAGTTCCTTAAAGAAAAATAAAAATCAATCATCTTTTTTTCATAAGATAAAAAACTAAAAGTCATTTTAAATGAGAAAGAAGTTTGTTGTTAACACAAGGTTAACGTTATGTGGAGAAGTAGTAGTTTAGTCATTTTTTTAAAATAATAATTATTTTAAATAAATAACCAAAATGTTAACCATTTCGACCTTCAAGACACTGTTTTACAAAAAGAATAATGATAAATAAATAATTACTAATTAGAATCAAAACGTGAAAAATAAATTTAATGGAAGGAAAAAAGACAAAAAACGACTGCTATAGTATTGAAGTAAAAGATATGGTGATAAGTATATCAGACGATAAAGATAAGCGAAAATAGAAAAAATGACTCTATCAAGCTTATTCTAATCTCAATGAATTGCTCTGTTACACTTAGCGTAGATTTTGAGATAATTCAACGAGACCTTTTTGCATTAGTTATATTTGTCTGGATATTTACCACATCGAAATTTGCTCCTGAAGCAAGCTTGCACAGTCACCATTGGATTTATGTGTGCATGAACTGTCCAAGGCATTATGCATGAGTTATATTTGTCTGGATATTTACCACATCGAAATTTGCTCCTGAAGCAAGCTTGCACAGTCACCATTGGATTTATGTTTGCATGAACTGTCCAAGGCATTTCGCAAGAGTTATATTTGTCTGGATATTTACCACATCGAAATCTGCTCCTGAAGCAAGCTTGCACAGTCACCATTGGATTTATGTTTGCATGAACTGTCCAAGGCATTTCGCAAGAGTTATATTTGTCTGGATATTTACCACATCGAAATTTGCTCCTGAAGCAAGCTTGCACAGTCACCATTGGATTTATGTTTGCATGAACTGTCCAAGGCATTTTGCATGAGTTATATTTGTCTGGATATTTACCACATCGAAATTTGCTCCTGAAGCAAGCTTGCACAGTCACCAGTGGATTTATGTTTGCATGAACTGTCCAAGGAATTTTGCATGAGTTATATTTGTCTGGATATTTACCACATCGAAATTTGCTCCTGAAGCAAGCTTGCACAGTCACCATTGGATTTATGTTTGCATGAACTGTCCAAGGCATTTCGCAAGAGTTATATTTGTCTGGATATTTACCACATCGAAATTTGCTCCTGAAGCAAGCTTGCACAGTCACCATTGGATTTATGTTTGCATGAACTGTCCAAGGCAATTCGCAAGAGTTATATTTGTCTGGATATTTACCACATCGAAATTTGCTCCTGAAGCAAGCTTGCACAGTCACCATTGGATTTATGTTTGCATGAACTGTCCAAGGCATTTCGCAAGAGTTATATTTGTCTGGATATTTACCACATCGAAATTTGCTCCTGAAGCAAGCTTGCACAGTCACCATTGGATTTATGTTTGCATGAACTGTCCAAGGCATTTTTGAAACTTCTTTACTTTAATCCGATGCATTTTTTAAACTTCTCTGCTTTAATCTTTCTTACAAAGATTCTTTTTCATAAACCTGAAATATTAACGAGATTTCTCAATTATTAAGAATTTTGCAGACGTTTTATCTTAGGTCACGCTGTATAAGATTGTTGAAGTATAAGCTGCACTTGAGCCACAATTTGCATGGATTTCGCAAAAGATTATCATAATAGATAAAATAGTGCGTTGTGGTATAAACACATTTTGCTGATATCGTGCGTTATGGTATAATGGAATGAAAACAAATAAATGCTAGAAATATCAATACATTCATTTTGAATGTTGCTGTATATCGGATATAATTTAATATACAGCCGTTAAACTAAATTCAATTCGAAAAGCTAATTTTAAGAATGTTTCCATGTAAATGTTGTCAATGTCCTCACTTAAAAAGCGCAAATCTGCGCATAACATCGACAGGACTACACTTATCCTAGCGTCTTTTAGAACTTGACGTGTCCTGCTTCTTATATCGTTATTCGACCCATCGGGGTTAAAACCATCAAAATGAGGAGGAAGAAAAGAAGAAAAACAAAACTATAAGACAGTCTCGCCTGACAAAGTTGTTCTACAACGAAAGCTCGCAAAAGAATAAATAAATAAATGAATTTTTCATTTAAATTGCACGATTGTTGATTTTCAAAATATTTCACTTAAATACATTCGCATGCGTGTTTCAAAGATGTTGTCAATTTCCTTATATATATATATATATATATATATATATATATATATATATATATATATATATATATTTATATGTATAGTCATCCACAGACAGACTGTTTCACAGCACTTCATTACCGCTAGATTAGAGTCTAATCCAAGCCAGGAATTGAACCGTCAACGATCTAGTTGCTAGTCGGCAGCTCTCATCACTTAGTTACAAGATAGGCGCTTGTAAATGATATCTAAAATGTATTCATATAAACATGGATAGCTACTTTGATAGTGTTCAATTTGATTATTTACTAAGAGCATTACATTACGCTTAGTTAGCAGCATATGATATTCTTTAACGGCAGTTCTCTACCCGGGAAAGGGGCTTATGTAGTCATCCACAGCTTATATAACTATAAAAATAGTCCTTGTGTATGTTTTTTTATTATAGGAGTTAATCCTATGATTTAGTTTATGTATGTAATAATGCGAGTATAAGCTTGTGGTTTTATTTACATAAGTAATCTGCCTAAATATGCGCATACATGTTTCGGCTAATATCATCACCAATGAAATGCTTCTTCATGCCGAATTGATCGAAGAGTCACTCCAGGAGAAGTGTTAATGACATCGAATATGGGTCACCCTAAAAGTGAGAAACAAGCAAACGTATGTGGTTAGTTTGATTATTAATTGGAAGTGTTATATATTGTATTTGTAGACATTAGATATAAACACATCTATGTTGTAATATGCAAAGTAGCGGACACGCGGTAAAGTGGTCCACATACAAAAATAACTTGGAAAGATTTGCTGCCCAATTATTAGATAATTAAATAATTCAGTTTGTCACTTTTAAATTGATGTGAAATTTATAAAAAAAAAATAACCTGGTAGTAGTTGTAAAGATCAGTTCTTAATTTATTCACATGAAGATTTTGTGAAAAAAGTTAAAATTAAACAAGCGAACAAAATGTTAATAAGAGTCCCTGTGAAATGAGCCGTAGAATTCAGAAAGCGCTGCTGGCCATATTTTTCTAATGACTGCTTGAAAGAATATTATTTCGATAAACAACCCAGTATGTTCGATGAAGGTCGGCACCGAAAGCGTAACATTCAGACAAACATTCCTATCATACATACATTCATACGAACGTACGTACGTACATGCATAGATAAACACAAACATACATAATACATACATACACACAAACATACACACCTTCCTACATACATACATATACACAAACATACATACATTAACACAAACATACATACATACATACGAATATTAAAAAATATATACATATACATATATATTATTCCATTATATATATCTACCACTATCCATTGATATTCTATTTTATATTCATACCCATACATACATACATAAATACATACATACATACATACATTCATACATACACACAAACATACATAATGAATGCACACACACAAACGTACACACATACATACACACGAACATACATACGTGCATACACACATACATACATACATAGGAATATTAAAATATATATACATATACATTATTCCATTATATATATATATATATATATATATATATATATATATATATATATATATATATCACTATCCCTTAGTATTCTATTCTATATTCATATCTACTATAGACCTTATCGATTCGATATGTATTACTTTCACTTGCACTACTATTATCACTAATCAGATTAGTATTACTATTATCATTATCTTCGCCATGACTTTCTTTATAAGCATTATTACTATTATCATTAGTATTATTATTGATAGTAGAATTATTATTGTTATTAATAGTAATATAATTATTATCTTTTTTAATAGGGTATTTATTTTTATTATTATTATTTACAACTATTACTACTGATGTTACTGCTATAATCAAAATAAGTATGGCTATAATTACGATTATAAACACTTCTATTACTAAGATGATTGGTATAATTATTATTACCTTGATTGAGATTAGTTATTCTTTTATTAATTTTTAAAATTATTAGCGGTATTTTGATCAATGGAGGTGGAAATCACTTCATATATAGTTCGTGTGTTTTCTCTAATTAATTTTTTTGTAATTGACTGTTAAATATGTAAAGCATATTAATGTTTTTTTTTACGTTTTCTGTCGATGTCGTAAGTATATGGAGCTGAGGAGAACGTTTCGAAATTAATATATATGTATAAAAAAATATGAAAAAATTATATATCATTCATAAACGTCTCTTAAACGATCGTACGCCAGACCATTGTTGATATTGAATTCTTGGAACCATAATACCTTATATTATAAATTATTTGATTTATTTATGTATCACTATTATTTCTATGTGTATATATAATACCATTAAAACTTATGCCTAGAATCCGTATAACAATTATTCTCAAACTCCATTGCATAGTTTTCATTCTAGCAAATGTCTTAAATAAAAGCTTAAGAGAACTTAAGATGAAGTGAAATTAAGGGAATCTTACTTAATTGGAGTTTAATGGGACCAATTTAAGG
>OY744522.1:180565308-180575308 GCA_963556195.1 Sepiola atlantica | reverse complement strand
GGAGGGCGTTAATTAACAAAAAAAAAATGTGTTTTACTCAGAGAATTTCATAATTTTTATAAACTTTGATTTAATAAATTTGTAGATTAAGATCGTCAGCTAAGTTATCCCCCCTTAAAAATGAGATTCTTCTTTTTTAGGGTCAAGATTTTTAGGGCAGTTAATGTTTTTGACACTAACCCTAAGTTTGACTTAACTGGCCCGAAAAATTGAATTTATATACGGAAATTTTCCCCAATTTTGATGATAATTTTTTCTTTTCTTCGTTCCATCAAGTTAAAAAAGGTAGATACTTTTGAGGGGAGGGGGGATTTAGCGGGGGATCGAGCCAGACAACTACACTCTTCTCCAACTCCCCTTTTCTCTTCTCGCTTCTGCCTCGCCGGTAACGTCGTCAGTGAGAGCATGGAGTTAAGACGTAAGCTGTGTTTTACATTTATCCGATTAATTTATTAAATAACTTTAATTACTGTGAATATAGACGAAACTATTGCATATAGATAGCCAATATTAGCCAATGCTATTCTGAAATAATAATACTTAACATTAATTTATTATGAACACGTTAAAAAATAGTTATGCTTATTAGGCAGTCAAAAGGTTCTTTCTTAATCTTTTATCTTCACTATATATACGTAATATTTAGATTTTATATCGTATTATTAGTTTAGAAAACAGTAACCGTTTTTATTATAATATAGGAGTGATCAATTAAAAAAGCTTTCGCATTTATTCGTTTAGATTCATTTGGATTATTTATATTTCTTTCTCTTCTCGCTTCTACCTCGCCGGTAACGTCGTCAGTGAGCGCATGGAGTTAAAACTTGAGCTCTTCCTTTTTATATTTATCTAGTTTATTTATTAAATAACTTTAATTACTGTTAATATAGACGAAACTATTGCACATAAATAGCCAAGATAAGTCAATGCTATTCCAAAATAATAAGACAGTACATTAATTAATTATGAATAGTTAAAAATAAAATATGCAAATTAGGCAGTAAAATGGTTCTCTCTTAATCTTGTATCTTCTTTTTTTTTAAATAAAAATAGAGACCACCACTTTATCAAGACCGAGGCCACCCGTGGACAAGTGTTAATGCGATGTCTATTCACCCCCCCCTCCAGGATATTAGACATATGTGGGTTTGATGGAAGCGTTTTCAGTGGAATGACTTGGATTTGAACCTGGCACACCCAGGTTCTCAGTCCGCGTTGATACCAACTAAGCGAATGTGCCATCCCCATATCTTTTGTCGTCACTATATATACATGATATCAATATTTTATGTTTTATTATTAGTTTATAAAAACAGTAACCCGTTTTGATTATAATATAGGAGTGACAAATAAAAAAAATCGCATTTATTCATTTAGATTATTAATTATTTCTTAACAATTATTACAAAAATAATGGTTCTCATATGGAAGCGTTACGGTAACTGATAGATTTTGTTTTCCACGGATCTGTCTGCTTATACTCATTAATTCTTCCTGATCATAAGACAAGCATATTACTATGTAATATTGCGTGCAGACAAGGACTAATGTGCCATAAAATTAACTGATTCGAAAACAGCTACTCAACAACATGGGAATATTACAATGCGTGAATTAAGGTGGCTTCCCTTTGACATGTGCTCTCTTGTTGGTTATGGCAGAAGCAATTAAGGTGGGAGCTTTGTTGAAATTGGCACCGACAAGTGTGAAGTCATCAACGTATTCGCAAATTGGTTTTAAATGATCCGTGCTAAAATGTTTCGCAACGTTTCCCTCAACTCAATTTTGCCTGTCAAATATGCCTACGCTTTTCAAATTATATATATACATATATATTAAGAGAGAGATTGAGAGAAAAAAGAGACATAGAGAGATAAAGGTACTCCCATATGTATATGTAATTGAAATTAAAACCTAGTATATATGTGTGTACGTCAATGTATATATATATATATTTTTATATATGTGGGTGTGTGTTAGTGTATTCGGTTTAAATATCCATTACACCCCCATATATATATATATATATATATATATATATATATATATATATATATATATATATATATATATATATATATATATATATATATATATATACAGGGTGTTTCAAAAGTCTTGGGAACATTACAAATGCGTATATCTCATGAACTATTCCAGGTAGAAAAATGAAACTGGTGCCATTTTAAAGCTTGCTTAATCAAGTTTTTGGTCATACTAATGATTTTCGTGTTATCTTTCCAGGTGCAGTAATGGCGTTCTCTAAACAAGACAAGGCATTTTTCGTCCTCCAATTTGCAAAGACTGAATCGTGGACATGTGTTCAGCGTGCATTTCGCAGGAAATTTAAAAAAGAAGCCCCTGAAAGGAAATCCATTGTCAGATGGCATGCTAAATTTGTGAAAGATGGGTGTTTGTGCCCAAGTAAGCGAACAGGTCGCCCTTCAACTTCAGAAGATGCAGTTGAGCAAGTTCGGACAGCCTTTCAGCGGAACCCCCGTAAATCAGTGAGAAGAGCCAGCAGGGAACTTTAGCTTGCTCCAGCAACTGTCTGGCGTGTCTTAAGGAAACGACTGCAAATGGTACCTTACAAGCTCAAGTTGGTCTAAAAGTTGAAGGACACTGATAAGCCACTTCGCCGTGACTTTTGCATTGCAATGCAAGAGAAGTTGAAAGATAACGGCTTTGATGACCGGCTTGTTTTTAGCGATGAGGCGACCTTCCATCTGAATGGCAAAGTTAACAAGCATAACACTCGCATATGGGGTACTGAGAATCCTCATGAACTTCTTGAGTACGAGCGAGATTCACCAAAAGTGAACGTGTTTTGTGCAATTTCCAAGAAAGGTGTCTATGGACCGTTCTTCTTTGAAGAGGCAACTATCACTGGTGAATCCTATCTCAACATGCTGGAAGACTGGTTAATGGCTCAGTTGGAACAAGCAGAATCTGATGACTTCATTTTTCAACGAGATGGTGCACCACCACACTGGAGTCTTAGAGTAAGACAGTTTCTTAACACAAGGCTGCCTGGTAGATGGATTGGGAGATCTGGGCGAGGTGATGACGTTCTCATGCCTGGCCTCCTAGGTCTCCAGATCTTACTCCGTGTGACTTTTTCCTTTGGGGCTTTGTCAAGCAATAAGTCTATGTGCCGCCCCTTCCAAGAGATATTGACGAACTAAAGGCTCGAGTAACGGCAGTTGTGGGAACCATTGACGTCAAGATGCTGGAACGCGTTTGGCAGGAAATGGACTATCGACTAGATGTCTGCCGTGTGACGAATGGTGCTCATATTGAGCAACTTTGAAGATTCCCCACAAAACTTGAAACTTTAACCTTTCCAACGGTACCAATTTCATTTTTCAACTCCTAATAGTTTTTGAGTTATTAAAAATCGTTATGTCCCAAGACTTTTGAAACACCCTGTATATATATAATAAGACCAGAAAATCCGGGGTGTTGCTTAAAGCATTTTTATTTTCATGGTTATATGCCGGAACAGTCGTTTCGTCCGTATTAAATGATACTGTTGTTCTGCTTTTTTATTAGAAAAACAAGAATACATTGAATCGGACTCATCAGTGGGGTGTTGGTAAATCCGTAAAAAGAAAGGGAAGTGATCACTTTTGTAATAATATTATTTCTTTTAACACGTTTTTGAGATCCTCTCAAAACTAAAACGCATTCGACCAAACTTTCATTAAACACATTCTTACGCAAACGCAATTTAAAAATTTCAAGGAAAGTAACAGTTATTTAAACATCAGGAAAAAAATTCGATATATAATATATAGTATCACATGCAAATTTATATATATATAAGCTTGGCTGTGACATATTTTGACAACTTCCTTGCTAAAATAGAAATACACTAATAAGTTGATGCTCTCAATCCCATTTATTTCGCGTCATTTGCAGGAGACATGCTACTGCTGATAACGCTATAACTAAAATCCTGATTTCCATTCTCCGTTTGTTCCCATCAACAACCATGCAGGAGTCCGGACACTTTCTGACAAATCAAAATTAATATTCTGTATTGTTTTTCTACATTGTTTTCTTCATCCTAGGGAAGTCTTTTAATAAAGACGAAACGTTGATGAATACAATTATTCCATAGTTTTTGGCTTTCCTTTTTTCATTTTACATTACGTCGGATCTTTTTCCCCCACTATTCTTATATATATATATATATATATATATATATATATATATATATGATAGATTTCGACGTATGAGTTCCCCGCCATTAACTGTCCGCGCGTGTAATTGTAATTGCTAGGATTGCACACTCCCTAATAACACCTCTCTTGAGTCGGCACTGCTTGATTCTAATGGCAAGTAATTCAAAACGACTGGAAACAATGCCGAGATATGCAGAGAGCACATACAGCACCTGATATTCTCAAATGGTCACCTATTCAGTACTGGCAGGGCTAGAGTACGCTTAACTACGGTGATCTAATGGGAACCGGTGTGTCAACGTGATTATATATATATATATATATATATATATATATATATATATATATATATATATATATATATATATATACAGTACCGTCCTAAATTAAGGAACAAAACTTAAATCTTCTGAATCTAAACAAAATTATATATTAATTTTTGTGGAAATTTCACTGAATATACACATCCTGTAGTTAGACTTTTACCGAGATTTTCAGATGAATTAAAATAATATTATCAAAGTTATCCACCATTTTACAGATTTCAAGTGTCCAAAATTAAGGAACAAAATATTATTTTCAACTAAATCACATTAAAAAAGCAAAAGAGATTTAATATTTGGTACTTCCACCTTTGTTTTCAATAACTGCTGCGCATCTACGACTGCAAGATATCACTAAATCTTGACATTGGACCACAGTTATCTTGGCCTATTCGTTGTTCAGTTTCAGACACAAGTCTTCAATGGTTTCCGGATTATTTGCCATAACATTATGTCATAGAATCTTCCATAAGTTTTTTATAGGATTCATGTCAGGACTTTGAGCAGGCCAGTTCCTTACCTCTACTTCTTGATCAGCCAGGTAATTCATGACCAGCTTTGCGTTATGGCAGGGAGCATTATCCTGCATAAAAAAACAGGCTTTTTGATACCAGAATTGTGCTACACTGGCAAAACATACTGTTCTAAAACATTATTATATACAGTGGCATTTACTCTAGTATTTAAACGTACACGTGGTTATGTACCTTGCCATGATATCATGCCGAAAACCATCACGCTACCTCTACCAAATACAACAGTTTTTTTGATGCAGCTAGGATCCAAACTTTCGCATTTTCTTTTCTTACAAATTGTTTTCCATCACTGCCAAATACATTAAATTTCGATTCGTCACTGAAATAAACTGTTTTCCAATTTTATCCTGCCCATATCACATGCTTTTTTTGCGAACGCCAATCTAGCTGCTTTGTTTTGTTTAGCTTATTAGCGGCTTTTTTCGAGATCTTGCAAAAATACCTATTTTGTGCAACCTTCTGGACACTAATTGTCGTGAAACTTTGGTGACATCTTCCATTTGTTTAGAAATGTTGTCAGCTGTAAGGAAACGGTCTTCTAACACTAAGCGTTTTATAACTCTGCCCTCTTTTGCCGTTGTCTGTCTTGGTCTACCAGGTTTCTTTGTGTTAGTTAACCTTCCAGTTTATTTATAGAGTTTGCGAACTCGACTTACAACACTTTTTGAACGTTTCACACGTTTTCCGATTTATTCTATTGTCAACTTCTTCTTTCTTAATTTGACCATTTTTGCTTTGTCGCTTTAATCAGGTATATTTATTTTTGACATGATTGATATTGTGTGACTTGCAGCAGTGATGATTATTAAAGTTTAGAATATTTATTTTCATCCTATTATAGAAAACCCTACTGTATTAAACTTTAAACAATTACTTTTCCTTAATGTTCCTTAATTTTGGACATTTTAAATATGTAAAATGGTAGATAACTTCAATGATATTATTTTAATTCATCTGAAAATCTGGAATTAGACAAATAGTTTATTTTAATTAAAAGCAAACATAAATTATACTTGAATCATATTTTGTCAATATTACTTGGGCGTGGGCTCGTGGTTTGAAATGAAACAATTTTGTAGTGATTGATTTGTTATTTTGAAAATGGCGTTTATCCCGTTTTGCCTTCGTACTCTTCAATTATTTGTTTACACATGTTAGTAAACGCTTGTTTACACATGTTATTAAACGCTTGTTTACACATGTTATTAAACGCTTGTTTACACATGTTATTAAACGCTTGTTTACACATGTTGTTAAATGCTTGTTTACACATGTTATTAAATGCTCGAGTTTAATTTTCCTGATGATCAGAATACAAATTTAAGTATATTTATCGCAAGCAATTTGTCTTCGGTTAATGTTTATACCTCTATTATTAATTTATTAAATTTACATTTTTTTGCTTAATCAATACTTATGATTTTAGATATTAAACTGCAATGATTTTACACTTACAAATCAAATATTTAACTTTTAACGAGAAAAAAATTGAATTATCCGATGTCAGTGTCCTTAATCTGGATGAACAGAAAAAATCAAAATTACAAGGTGGCTACGAACTAACGTATTATTTGGACTTTATCCAACCATAGATATACCGTAAACTAGATGAGTTTACTATTTTTCAAATCTAAACACAGTAGATGCCATTGGTTTTCTGCAAGTCTTAAATTATAAATGTAATGTAAATATATAAACGGTTAAATTATTTGTTCTATATTGTCTGTGCGTTTTTAATTCCGGTTACCAGAAGATCGGATATATATATATATATATATATATATATATATATATATATATATATATATATATATGTATGTATATATATGTATGTATATATATATATGCATATATATATATATATATGTGTATATATATGTATGTATATATATATATGTATGTATATATATATATATATGTATATATATATATGTATGTATGTATATATATATGTATATATATGTATATATATATATATATATATATATATATATGATAATTTTTTTATTTACACAGACATGTACAAAATCTGCGACACTGGCATGTCGATGTTATCGATCAACAGTTACTATAAACTGAGATCTCATCAGGCAGATTTAGAATCCGATCCGCTGATGAGATCCTAGTTCATAGTAACTGTTGATCGATAACATCGACATGCCAGTGTCGCAGATTTTGTACATGTCTTTGTAAATAAAAAAAATATCATATATAAAGCTCTATTTTCATATTGAGCACTTTTTATAAACCCAGTTAAAATTCTCTGGATTACCACCCTGTGGATATTTTTACCTGGATTATTACCATTATTATATATATATATAGAGAGAGAGATAGAAGAAAAAAGAGTGATAAATATGCGACGATTGTCTAAATTTATTTCAAATTTCAATTGTTCAATGCAAGGTGTAATCAGTAATAAACTAGTGTTTATTTTTCTTTCCTTAAGCCAAGGCTTTTCAAAGATCGAAATCTTATCATCAGAGGATAAGTTGGCTTTCGAAAAAGCCAAAGTTCAAATATTTGAAAAATATGAGAATTGTTATTAAAAACGTATTGAATTAAAAGAAAAAGTTCCGTGAAAAAGATAAGCAAAAATGTCCGGGTGGTAAATTTCCGTTGAAATTGTAGAAAGTGGAGAAAAACTCTTTGTGTAGGAGCAGATTGGAGAAAGTGCTCAAAGTGTAGGTAAGTCCAGATGCACTTAAAGGAGGTTGAAAAGAGGAAAACAGGCCATTTTTTAATTTACTTCCGGGCCTAGTAAAACAGTAGAATCTCGTACAAGGTTTAACTCAAAATGAGACAAAAAGGCAAAAGTTATGTCTCGCTGATAGTTGTGCTCCCTGGAGTCTTAGTGACAACTTGTCTCCCCAGATATGTTATTATTATTATAACTATCAAATACATGCTCCCTCCGGTCGCATATTTTTGCTAGGCTGCCGCGTCAGAAATGAACGCTCACCCGTAAACCGATGGAGCCCCAGTCATATATCTTGGGTGTTTAGACATTGATAATAAAAACAGTTTGTAAATGAAAGCTTTACGGCGTATAAGGTAAAGCCGAAATCCTAAGCACACTTAAGGTCGTTAAAAAATGATAATATTAGAAGTTTTTAAAATCAGAGAAAAGGTGTACCTGAAATAAAACAGTGAAAAAATCAAATACAGCGAACACGATTAGTTATTTAAATGCTCTCGAGGAAAAGTTTACGTAAATTAAATTCATTAGAATGTCTGTGTGTTTTTGTAAATAGTAATTTTTAAATCAATTATTATTTTAATTAAACAATTTGATTCAATAAATTTGTTGAAATCAACAATTTAAAAATCTAAATACAGCGAACAGTATTTTTCAAATCGGAAGAAAAGTTGTACCTAAAATAAAACAATAAAAATATCGGTACTCTTTTACTGTAGAACCCGCGCTAACTTTGACCATGACCCTAACCCTAACTTTAAACCCTAACCCCCACTTTGACCCTGACCCTAACCCTAACGACGGGGTCAAAGTAAGTGCGGCCCCTACTATAAAAAAGCACCAAAAAATAAAATACAGTGAACACGATTAGTTATTTAAGTGCTATCGGAAAGAAAGTTTATCTGAATTAAATTCATTTGAATGTGTGTGTGTGTTTTGTTAAATTATCTTTTTATAATTAAACGATTTGATTCTGTAATCAGTTATATAGTTTTCCAGTGCAATGTTTTAATTTTTTTGTTGACAGAAAAGAAAAAAAATCACCTCTTATATTTTAATAAATAGAACACGGAATATCAAAACAGTGTGTAAATAAAAGCTTTACAGCGTATAAGGTAAAATCGAAATCTTAAACACAGTTAAAGTCGTGAAAAATGATAATATTGGAAGTTTTTCAAATCGGGAAAGAAGATGTATCTAAAATGAAAGTATTAAAAATTCCAATACAGTAAACACGAATAGTTTTTCAAATGCTCTCGAAAAAAAAGTTTACCTAAACTAAATTCATTATAATGTCTGTGTGTGTTTTTAAATATTAATTTTTAAATCAATTATTATTTTAGTTAAACAATTTGAGTAAATAAATGTGTGTTTTAAAACATAATGCCTAATAAGATTAAGAAAATAAACAAACTCAGAACGTTTTAATAAAAAAAATCAGAGTAAACTAACACGGTAAATGCGAGCGTTTTGTTTACATTTGAAATAACGAGCCCGTCTTGCGTCCGTACTGAATAATAAGACGGAGGTAACCGATTTAATGGAGTAACGCTGGCTGTTCAATAAGTTTCGCAGTATGTACATTAACTGCGTAACTCATTTCATATATATATATATATATATATATATATATATATATATATATATATATATATATATATATATATATACATATATATATATATATACATATATATATAAGAAATAATTATAATTTATAAGTAATATTGTTAGCGAGCAAAATAGCGTAAATACATGTGGAAATCTGAAGAAAACAATCATGAGTGTATATTTGCGGATACTAATTCATTAGAAGTTTAAAAGCAATTATTTATGTAAATTGAGAAATACGCATAGTGTTTACGGCGGTATTTGTAGTATTATATATAGAAGCAGGCAGACTAAGTAAATAGTAATATTACTCTGATGGAGTTTCGGCTTCAGACAGACGGACAGACACATAATCTCCATTATTAATAGATTATTATTTTTGATTTATTATAATTATTATTCGTATCATTTTTTAAAAACGTTATTATTATTATTATTAGTGTTATTATCATTATTATTATTATTATTAGTATTATTATTATTAGTAGTAGTAGTAGTTGTAAGTTTATTGTTGGCCTAATTTCATCATTTTTAATCAAAACCTAACATGAACGTTGAAAATATACATAGTTGAAGTAATACTATGCAACCGATGGAACTCGAACACGGAATACCGTGACGTAAATAACCGCAAGTATTCACTTC
>OY744522.1:180552808-180562808 GCA_963556195.1 Sepiola atlantica | reverse complement strand
ATACTTAGAGAAAACTGATGTATATATATATATATATATATATATATGTAGAGAACAATGATGTATATATATATATATATATATATATATATATATATATATATATATATATAAGGTGAGTCAATGAAAAATAGTTAGACCTGTAAATGGAAACAGATCGATATCTTCAGTTGTTCAGAACAAGGAGCATTTAGTAGATAAAAATATTTCTTCTTCTTCTCTTTCAATTGTATGCCTTAAGCACGGCCTTTCAAAGATCAAAATCTTATCATCAGAGGAAGTAGTGATTGATAAGTTGACAGGTAAGAACAGTCAAAATTCAAAATTTGGAAAAAGTTTTTTTTTAAAGATCTTTTTAAAAAAGTTCTTTTAAAAAAGTTTTTAAAAGTTCAAACGGGTGTGTAAATGAAATTCACCAAAAAGTGAGATCCAAGGTGTAAAGGGTTCAAATGTAATTGGTAAATCCAGAAGAATCTGCAAGAAAATCAAACGGCGATGATTCCACCCAAGTCCTTAGTCCTTAGAGGGGAGATCAGACAAAATTAGCCATATTAAGAAAACGCATTTTTCCTGTTTTCAAGTAAACAGATCCAGAGGCAAAAAGCAGCGAACCTTATTTTTGCTCTATCCAGTATATTGAGCTTTCCTCATCTCACAATAGGTCTAATTCTCTAAAAGTTATCTTTTAGTTATAAACCTTCATATATATATATATATATATATATATATATATATATATATATATATATATATATATGTTAAAGGTAATGTTGTTCCAACGAGAGGAAAATGTATATTTAAAGAAATGGAGCCACTAACAGTTATTATTTTTAAAAAGTGTTGTTTATTATTTGATATTTGTATGTTTTACATTTTTGAAAGTTTAATGTTTACATTTTTATATTACACGTGTTTCGAGCATGTTTGGCTGTCTTCAGATATTAAAAATATATATTTAAAGAAAATATATATCGTTGTTTTTAAAGAAACATATTCAAGAAAATTGTGTGTCTAATCTTCTTATTAGAGATTTAGTCTCTGATTCATTATCAGCGTATCTTCGTTTTCTTGAGTTTAATAGAATATGTTTATGCCAGTGTTTTTTTTTAAATATTGTTGAGAGTTCCAATAACTAAGGGTTCTTTACTTTTTCAACAACTGTTTTCTTTTCTGTGTAGGTGCATGTGCGTGCGTGGTGTATGTTTTGGGTCAGTTTATCTGTTCTGGTTTATGTATGTGGATGCGTATATGTATATGCATGTGTGTGCGTATATGTGTGCATATGTTTTTATCTACACACTCATATTCATGTTTATATGTAGCTATATAGAGGGTTCTTTATGATAGGTATATGTATGTGTTGTGCTATGATTTCTTCAATGCCGGTGCATTTTTTTTTGCTTCTCTCAGGACTTAGGAATAATTATGGTTTAGATAAATTAGTATGATATTGAATCTACTGGTCCTGCATGTGTAAATATGTTCTGAAACAAATGCATGTCTGTTTTCTGGGAATTTTATGTTGCTTTGATGTAAGGCGACTCTATTGTTCAGGGTTTTGCTGGCGCCTATATAAAATTTGTTAGATGTTGTGCAATCTAGTACCCCTAA
The DNA here is from genome assembly GCA_963556195.1 of Sepiola atlantica. NCBI lineage: Eukaryota > Metazoa > Mollusca > Cephalopoda > Sepiida > Sepiolidae > Sepiola > Sepiola atlantica. The sequence goes on along the minus strand of OY744522.1, from coordinate 180,561,197 downwards.
AAAGTAAGCTAGCACGGCGCTCTTGTATAAGCAGTAACGGATCTGAGGGAAATAACTCTATTTTTCTTAGCCGCCGCTATTCCGAATTCGCTTATACTTTGGCTAGGGGGATAACTTTGTTTATTAATAAAACACGTTACGGTTTTGAAATGCGTTAAAAACCTTAACCCTTAACCCAAACCCTAACCGTAAACCCTAACTCTAAACCCTAACCCTTAACCCTTAACCCTAACCCTAACCTGTTCAAATTAACTTTTAAGCACTTTTATTTACATGCCACGAATTGTATACACTATATATAAACATAAAAAGAAAGTTATTTTCTTTCATGCTGCGATAAACAAAGTTATCTCCCTTGCCAAAATATAAGCGATTCGAAATAGCGGCGGCTAAGAAAAATAGTTATCTCCCTCAGATCGGTTACTGCTTATACAAGAGCGCCGCTAGCACTTGCAAGATTCAGATCACCATTTACTGAGACCACTGTGCTCCGATTTATAATAGGGTAGCGGGACTTCTGGAAATTTCACAGATTTTATCCCTTTGTGATGGAGTTGCCAAATAAATTTGATCATGAGGGTCTATTTACAAAACTCATGACTGAGTTTGTGACAGTTTTTTTTATTCTGATTTTGGATGTCCGGCAAGAACGCGGACCCCACGATATCATTGTATCATATGTGATAAGAACAGAGACTACAGTTTGATACTTGCCGGAAAGAGTAACAAGTGTATTTTAGTTCAAGTTTTACGACACACTAGCGACATCAGATTCAACACTTATTGGGAAAATGTTATTTTAGGCGATCGGGTGATCTCATCTTCTAAATTAGGGTTGGAGAGTAATAACGTACATATTGACATGAGATTTCCTTATCGTGTTTTTATATAGATGATGAAACTTGTGGAAATTCTGGCCGGATGTTATTCTCTAAGTGGATACCTATTCATTCGGTGTTAAATGACTCCTGTCGGCTATTTCAGGAAAAAGTAAATTGAATGCTTGGCACGGCATTTATTCAAAATTGAATTGAAACTTATTTCATTAATGGAAATCTTTAACGATACGCCGAGCAAGAATATTGGAAAAACTTTATGATGCAAGAATACTTTCTGATATTTTTTCGTGGTGAGAGCAAGGGTATGTATATATATATATATATATATATATATATATATATATATATATATATATATATATATGCATTTTTATTTTCATCATTTATGTATTTTTCTTGGTTATTCTTTTCATTGATGCATACTGAGAGAAAACGGATAAGAGTTATAGAAAGGTATGCTCACCATTTAATTTCTATCTCAATTTCTTTCTGTCTCTCTCTTGTTTCGTTCACGCATGCGCGTAAGTCGATTTCACTAATGGTGACCAAAAGGAATATGAGTTTTGATTACACGATGTCTTGGTAGACGTTATCCTCAAACAGGTCTCGGGGATATTTCGAAACCAAATATTGGAGTCGAAAACAAATTGATTTTCCGATATTATAATTTGTGTAGAAGTAAAGCGTCCCAAGGCGAATTCTGTCAAAGAGGGTTGGATATATAAGTGCTTTAGTCGATAAAATTTTACAGTTTCTATATTGTCCTCCCCTTTCTTTTCCTTTTCAATATGGCTGCCGTCCCCTTCGTATTAGGGATAGCATTATTATTAATCACTCAAGCAAGTAGTATGAACGGCTTTTACTGAAGTTCAAGTGTTTATCTAAATGCCACTACCATGCAGTTTATGTTCAGCCGTTTCTTTTTCTTGCTTCCTTCTGTCATTTTGAAATTGTATGAATTAAATACTAGTCGAGGGCCATGGTTATGAACTTAAAGAGCATCCATTGGTAAGGCTTCAATTTGGGAGCTTGCGATATGTTGGTTATCACATTATTTACAATTATTTGCATGTCTACTGTGAAACGGAGTTGTGGCTACCTGCCAAGGTTCCTTCTATAAGTTAAATAGAATTCATCTCTAAACTGTTTCGAGCACACTTTAGAAAAGTGTTCTCCTCTATACTACTACACTATCAGGGATCAAACTTTCACAGTTCTTTTCTACTGTTTACTGACCATTCTTATTTCCCTTTATAGTCAACTACTGAAGCCTCCCCACCTCCTAAATTGTTCTGTGCATGACAATAAACTGCATCCAGTAATGCGGATATAGTTTTGCATTTTGGGTAATGTGGAGTAAACTCTTAGTTATAATAATAGTTATTACCATGTCCACTCCGACGGTATATATAGAATTTAAAAAGAAGTTATCCCGGGATTGTTACTTAAAATTTTAAAGAAAACTAGGGCAAAGTATTCTCTTCTACTACACCACACTATCACGAAATAAATATTTATTAGTTCTTTTTACTTTTTACTATTACCCGTATTACCTAACCCTATCAAATACTCAGGTGTTCCTTTAATATCACTAGGTATGACACTCAACTGTATCAAGTTAAAAATACCTAATTTAGTAGCTTTCGAAAACCGGGTTACCTCTTAGTTGTCAGCACTCCGTGAACTATGATTCGCATTGGTAGTAGCTGCAAGTCGTCTTTCCTGAATATTACGGGAGCAATTAAGCTTAAAAACCAGCTAAAGCTGTCCTCCGGTAGCAATGTAAAAAGGAAGAACGTGGCGAAAAGCGAATACTAGTAACTTATCTTTGATTGGATCTGCGAGACGAGGCAGACGTGTTTTCGAGGACATTTCTGTACTTTATGGCGTATTGTTGGCGGGGGAAGAGGGCCAATAATGCTTAATCGTCTGCAGCGTACAACCCTAAAACTAACCACAACACAGTAGAAAACTAACGAACTATTACTGTTGCTGTTGTTATCTACTCTCTGCCACAAACAGGCAGTCTCTACTAATGAGAGAGAGAGAGAGAGAGACTGCCTATAGTCGATGGTACTACAAGCCACACCATACGTTACATAGTAGCGGGGCCAGACATAGACGTTTCGGCCATTTGCTTCCGTTTCGAAAAATCGTCCGCTATGTGACGCATATTTGTGCTTTTATATTCACGCTCATTTATAGACTATTTTCTCTGCTCAATATCGGTATTTATAAAATCAGTCAGTTGCCGATGATAACAGGTTTGTTTTTTCTTCCTGTTCGTTTTCGTGTTTTATCTCCCAGTCCTCTGAAGTTTACATAAACTTACTGCTTTTCTTTGCTTGTTGATATAGTAATCGATTTGATGCAAAAATAGTTAGTCCAGATGTGCAAGTATTCTATAAATACCAGTTGGTTTTTAAAAAAATATGGTTATGGCAAATGAAAATATTTTCTAATTATTTTATTTATAAAATGTTATCAAAATTTGTATCTCTATGATCAAACGAGACCGTAATTTCTCATCATATGAAAGATTAAGTATTTTGTAAATAGAAGTATAGATGTAATGTATTGCATACACAATTGAACTCTTTATTGATCTGAAAGTCAATATGTACAGTGTTTAAATAGTAAAAGATAGTTAAATACTACAATAAGAAATATGTTTGTGTCTTATATTGTATTACAGTAAACAATACCATATTAAATGATATATACTTTATTCAACGGATGGTTTATTTCTTAAATTAATGATTCTGATGAATGACGTTTGGCTTCATAGTAAAGTGTACGCATAACTATTTATTTATTTGTCGATTCTCTAAAAATACATGTTGATCTGTTGTTTATTTGGGTTTAAATTATAATAATGTAATATAATAAAATGTTTTAATGAATACATTCATAAGCTCTATTAATACACTCGGCATCGAGCTTATTTGTAATTGAAAATAAATACCCATATGAATCGATCTGAACCATATAAATTTAATTCATCATAATCACTTATATATACATATATTTATATATTGTTTTTCAAAATGTTCTCTTTTTCTAACGTTATTTTGTTGATTTGTTGTTGTTACTTGAACATTATTCTCACGAAGAATCGAAAACGTTCGTGATACATATGGAATATACTGTATTTTAAAATCATTTTGACACATCAAGATCATTAGTACAATTGAAAAAATAAAACATGTCTAATCAAGCAGTAAAATTATGTGATGTTTAATCATGTGTCTTTACACACACACACACATATATATATATATATATATATATATATATATATGTATATATATATATATATATATATATTATTTCATGTTTCCACATAAAATGTTATAAAGAGACATACTTTTTTATGTATCAATTTTCAGTATTTACTTCAACAGTGCTCAATACGTTAGTAAAGGTAGATGGTAAGATATGAACATGTATTTATGGAAATTAAGCCACACGGCGGCTCCGCGTTTCATCTCCGTAAGGAATAGTCAGGCTAAAATGCATGGAGTTTATGTTACTGTTGTTTATATATATATATATATATATATATATATATATATATATATATATATATATATATATATATATATATACACGTAGTGTGTAGTCTAGCTAGTTAACCAAACAGATTATTTGTTATTATCTCCCACGGGTAAATGTATCCAATAGCCAATCTGTTGGTTTCCCACAAACAAACGTGCGGTTTATTTTACTTCCTATTCTATTGTTTTGTTTTCTATAGGGTGACTCATCCCTGTTTCTTTGTTGTGTCAAACTAATAGGTGAACTTATTTTTACACGTGTTTGCTTGTATTACTATTTTAGGGTTTAGTATAGTTAAGTTTTTAAATTTATTTATATGTTCATTTATTTATGTATTATGTATTGTAAACCTTCAGCTAATTGTATTCCGTGTATACAGTTGATGTATATATGTAGCCATTGATTAGATTTAAACGGTCAACTAAATATATACTTATGAAAGAACTCGCCTAGCATTGTGTAGGTTTAGTACGGGCCCGACCTCTGTTAAAGGGAAAAGGTTATAATAATAATAATAATAATAATAATAATAATAATAATAATAATAATAATAATAATAATAATAATAACAATAATACAATTTAAACAATACAAAACAGAAATGACTTTGTGAGGAAAGCAATACATAGGGAACTGTACAAACAATTGAATTTCGAATACACAGACAAATGGTGCAAACATAAATCAGAAACAGTACTGGAAAACAAAAAACACAAAATCCTCTAGGATATGGATATACAAACAGATAAACTCATACAAGTAAGGAGACCTGATGTTATTATAACTGACAAGAAGAAAATATCTTGCAAAATCGTAGACTTCGGCATTCTAGTAGACCACAGAGTGAATATCAAAGACACGGAAAAACGAAGCAAATACACAGAACTAGCAAGAGTACTGAAACAAATATGGAGCATGAAGAAAGTTAGTATAATATCAATAATCGTAGGAACACTACTAACAATCCCCCAAAACCTGAAAAAAACACTGGGAAAATTTGGAATCAAAGTAACCATCGAAACCATACAGAGGACGACAATGATCAAAACAGCTGCAATCTTGAGGAAAATCCTTGAATGCGGAAACCAACCCACATAAGCTACAAAAAAATCACAAGAAATTTACAACAGGAAGAAAACAAAACTACACGAAGAACACCACAACAGGAACCAAGGAACACAAACTGCAAGAAACATCACTTCATAATCTTCCCCACCCAATAAATTACACCGGCCTCACGTAACACAACACAAGAATGAACCAAGGAATAGAAATTACAAGAAACACCATAAGCTCCCCCCCCCCAAAAAAAAAATATATAAAAAATAAAAAATGAAAAAATAAAAAATGGTGCCGGCCTAGGCTGACACCAGATTAAATATTTGTAGAGGGTCGAGGAGGATAAGGAGACCGAGGAGAAACAGCACTAACCAGACCTCCACTGGAAATGTGCGGAAAATGCTGGGACCTTGAGGAGGCTTATTGCCACCCAAATCCCAGAGAAACCCAATGGTACTTACCAGCGAGAAATCAATGGTATGGGGTTGTTGCGATACCGCAACGTTATTTACGATGGTTATCGAAAAGGTGAAAAATACTGTAAATCTGGGGAGGCTTGTGTCACTCATACTCCAGGAAATACCACTGGTTGTTGTCGGTGAGCAATCATTGACGATGATCTGTGTGAGAACTTCTTGTGAATACAAATAATAATTACATATAATTATAATAAACATGACAGTACTGGCACTCTGAAGAGGCTTTTATGATCTAATTTCAAAATAGAACCCATGGCCGGTTCCAGCAAGTAATCGATGGTAAACTGCAGTTATGATAACGCAAAATTATTTGCAATAGTTATCTATAAGAGGTATCGAATGCTGGAGATCTGGGGAGACATGCTGTTCTCAGACGCTAACGGAACACTACGTGTTGTTGTCAGTGAGCAATCACTGATACTGAAATGTGTGAACACTTTAAGTGAATAAATAATAATAATAATAATAATAATAATAAAATGCAGGAATGTTCATTTAAGAAAGGGATAGCACCAGCCGCTGCTGATACCACACAACATAGTCGTGATGGTTTAAAGAGGGTGGAAAGATCGTGGAGGTAGAGACTAACCAGACGTCCACTGAAAGTGCGCAGATTACGGGGGCCTTGGGGAGGCTTATCGCCACAAGTATGCTAGGGAAGACCAATAGTCGTTGCCAGCCAGAAATAAATGGTAAGAGATTGTTGCGATAACGCAAAATAATTTGCAATGTGTATCGAAAGAGTTGGAGTATACTGGAAATCTGGGGGAACTTGTTGTCATTCGGACTACAGGGAAAACTTTTGGTTATAATTAGTGAGAACTCCTAGTAAGTTGATAATAATAATAATAATAATAATAATAATAATAATAATAATAATAATAATAATAATAATAATAATAATAATAATAATAATAATAATTTATGATAATAATAATGAATTCAATTTCATTTGAATATCAAGCCATGACATTCAAATGGAATTTAAAATGTAGAACTGCGCACTGCTGGATTACGGAGACAGAAAAAACGAAGCAAATACACGGAACTTGCGAAACGATTAAAAGGATTATAGTGTATGAAGACAATCAATATAATACCAATAATCGTGTGAGCACTAGGAACAGTCACAAATAATCTGAAGAAAAAGACTGGGGGAAATTGGAAGGTATCACTAAGACAATACAAATGACGGAAATGATCGAGACAGCTGCAGTCTTAAGGAAAATCATCGAATGCCGAAACTAACCCGCATAACGTACGAATGGTAACCAGTCAAATTTATGTTAAAACTGGAAGAAAACACACCCATAGGAAGAACACATCCACATGAACCCAAGGGACATAAACTGCAATAAACTTTTCGAAACTGCCCTCCCCCCCCCCCTGGAAAAAATTGATGGCATCAGCCTCGGCTTATACGTCACAAAATAGTAATGAACGGTCAAGACCGACGAGGAAAAGCACTAACCAGACCTCCACATGAAGAGTGGAGAGAGTACAGGGACCTTGAGGAGGCGTATTACGATCCAAATTTAAGAGGGGAATAATGGTCATTACTAACGATAAATCAAAGGTAAGCAACTGCTGCGATACCACAAAGTCATGTGCAATTGTTATGGAAATGATGTGAAGACTATTGGAAACCTCGGAATGCTTGTTGTCTCTCAGACTCAAGGAAACACTACCGGTCACTATCAGTGAGAAATCACTTACCATGACTTGTGTGAGAACTCCTAGTGAGTACAAATAATAATAATGTTGATAACATTCTGCTTAAGGAGCAAGAATAAACCGATTGTTATGTCTAATAAATTTAAGCCTAGATGTTACGTAAACTCAGATAAAAAATACATTCATGGCAAAACTATTATTATCTGAGTTTACTGGGAATCAGCTGAAAATTAACAGGCCAGATTGTAATTTTGAAGGCAGAGACGAAAAGAACCTGGCCAGTTGAAGTCCAAGGTTTATTGGATGAAGCATATAAACAAAACATCAAGGTGCATGTATATATATATATATATATATATATATATATATATATATATATATATATATATATATATATATATATATATATATGGTAAGTCAATGAAAATTGATGAGACCTGCAAATGGAAGCAAATCGATATCTTCAGTTGTTCAAAACAAGGAGCAGTTTAGTTAATAAAAAACATTTATTTTTCTTCTCTTTCATTCCTTAAACCAGGCTTTTCAAAGATAAAAATCTTATCATCAGAGAAAAATTTATGATTGATAAGTTGACAGGATAGGACTGTCAAAGTTTTAAATTTGAAAAGATTTTTTTTTTAAATGTTAAAGTTCAAACGGGCATGGTAATCACCAATAACGAAATCCAAAAAAACGTAGGGGCTCAGAAATGTTGGTAAATCCAGAGGAATCTGTATAAAAATCCAACGGTGACGATTCCACCCAGGGGGTGTTGTCCTC
>OY744522.1:180330308-180547808 GCA_963556195.1 Sepiola atlantica | reverse complement strand
CTAAATTGCAGAATCAGTAATGAGAAAGTTTCCGGGAGAGAAAGTATGAGAAGAAAGGTATCATTTTATAATAATTTGGTTCAATTAATACAACAATCATAGATTTAAACGCACTAAAATGTTAAGCTGTGTAGAATTGATTATGAATTATTCTTCATATATTTCTTAGTATATTTCCATTAGAAAGGATATTGAGTACTTTGTTAAATATCTGATATCGTAATTCGCTTCTGTCCGACTCTGCTATTTTGAGTGCTTTTTTTCTTAGTATTATATATATATATATATATATATATGGGTGTGTGTGTGTGTTTGTCTAATGTTACATATAAATATTAAATAAATGATTTTTAATAATCATTCGGACAAAAGAACAACACTGCTTTTGCTGGTATGTAAGATTTTACGATAAAATAAATAATAAGTCCCACTGCGATTTATTATTTTTGTTCCTTCCAGCTTACACCCTACCCGGCACTCTGCATTTCCCTCAGCCTTCTTTAACATCCTACTACTATTCCCAGCAACGCTTCAAGCAAACTCCCGCTCTCTTTCTCTCATTATATATATATATATATATATATATATATATATATATATATATATATATATATATATATATATATAACTATTTCATGTATCCACATAAAATTTGATAAGGAGATATAATTTTTTATGTATAAATTTTCAGCATTTATATATATATATATATATATATATATATACATATATATATATATATATATATATATATGAAATAGCGTGCCTGTGTGAATAGGTTCGTTAACAATTACTTATTTTATTGCTGAAAAAAATGACTACCGTGTATAACCCTTTGATCTCTTAATGTAAATTTTCATTGGATTTTATTAAAAGAAATAATACATGAAAGGAAATAAATTAAAGAAATGCGAAGTACTTTCATACGGCATCATCTAAAGAAAACACATATAGACAAAAAGGGGAAGGGTGATTGCTAAGCAGCGCAGAACATGGTAGTATTATTATCCGTTTGCATTTATTAGATACGAATCGATAACATTTCATGTGACTGCTTTACGTTCTACCAACCCTTTTCGGATCATTTAATATTGAAACATTATAAATCGCTAACTCGTTAGTTAACCGTAAAAGAAAAGAAACGCAATGAATTCGATCAGAAATGTCAAAGACGTATGATGAGTGTAATGGTTCATACAGTATCAGTCGGAAAAAAATATTATACGGGTAATACTGAAGCAGAACAGTTTTTGAGAGAGATCGTCCTAATGCAACTATGTACCAGATGGGGTGGATGAAAAACGCACCGAACAAGACTGTACTGACAAGATTACCGAAAAGATCAACTGATCAATTCTATAAGATGATACGATAAATTGATCATTTACGAAGCAGTTGTTGAACTGGAGGTCTCAAAATAACCGAAGACTGTCTGGAAGTCAACAAATGATATAGTTGACTTCGTACAAATGCTGGTAGGTGCCACATGGGGGGGGGAGTCAAACGTATGTCGGGCGATATTATAGAGGCATCTCGAAATACTAGGTAAGAAGGTCAGCACAGTAATTCTTAGATTGTTTGGTCACTTTTTCGAGAATTGGGAAGCATGTGTTGGTTGTGAGCCTTGAAAATGATTCACGATCGTTTGGACTAAAATACATTACATGGCCGAAAGAAAATTAGAAAACTGTGATGAAACTAGGTATCAATATGTGATGAAGTAAAGTGTCTGGCAGTAGACAGATACAGCCAGGAAAAGATATGTTCAAAACCAGGCATGGCGTGAAAATGGATGAAAGAGACAAAGAGAAATACGAAGACAAAAATAAATAGAAGAAGAACCTAATATCATTTTGAAAACGATTACTTACCATTGTACTCATAGTTGAGTGGAACTTTGTCGTTAATACGTTGGTATCAGGGAATAATTGAACACAAATAACGAAATACAGAGTGACTCCACAAACTCGGCCGCGCACACATTTTTAGTTATATATTCTTCATTAGGTCATCAATCATTTTGCAGAACATTACAGTAGCAACACGTGTGCATAAAACTAAATTTTAATGGTAGATGTATCAGGGAATTTAGTGTGTCAAACATTAGTACAAGATTGGATAGTTCAAGAAAGTGTAGAACACTTTCGTGTATCAATTCAAATATCAAAAGATTTCCACTAAAAATGTGCACCTAGGATTGTGTTGACCACTTTGTGAGTCATTGGACAGGGGGTACCTCACTACAACCAATGACAATTGTTCTAGGCATTGAAAGCTCCCTTAGATTTATTCAGCTGAGCTTATTAATAGTAGGAGAGACACTCTTTATCAGAGTTCGAAATACTGTGCACAAGAATAAGCCGAAGGCCCATTAAATGTATCTTACTGTAAACGTCCTGTTACAGCAAGATAGAGCCACCAAAAGTATGTTGCAGGATTTGCTTGAAGAGAACTTTCGAGTTAATGTGATCAATTTCAAGACTGGTTATGAGCGGGCATCCCACGGCCCAGATTTTAGTCACTCAGATTTCCATGCTATGGGGTTCCTTTATAAACATACTTATGCATTGAGAGCAGGTTTAAACAGGGAATTAAAGGATCCATCTCATAGAAGGTTAGCGTCATACCTCAGTCTGTTTGTAAGGATGTTATTCACAAACGTGTGTAGCGCCCAAAGAAATGCACAGAACGAAACAGACGTCATATCGAACACGTGACCTAGAAAAATGATAAGACCCCCAAAGATGTTGATATTTTTATCTGATGTTTTATACACAATATAGTAGTTATCACCAAAGTTTTATTTAATTTATTCAAAACGATTGCGAAATGAAACCTATAGAAATGTACGGCCTAATTCTGAAGTCCGCGATGTTAACTTGTAGATAAGTCACGCACCGACGGATCTTTAGATTCCTAATTATGTCGCGTGTTTTATATGTAATATCAGCATGACAAAACTCATTTTATGTGTCATTTTTTTCATGTACGGGATATGAATAAGAGCGCAAACAATAAAAAAAATGGGAGGACGAACGAGTTGGTAATTGATTTGAGGGGAGTGAGAGGAATGCAAGAAATATAATTAGATGATTATATTTCTAATTTAGACAGATGCAATCTAAGTAAATTTATGTGTTCAAGTTCATAAAAATAAAATGGTTGCTCACTTATGGTGAACATGGAGTGAGAAAGAGAGAGATAGAGAGAGAGGGCAAAGCGTATAAATGAGGAAATCAAGCAAGATATGTCTTTTTTTCAGGGATTTAGATTACATATATCCGTGGGATTTACTATACATATATCTGTCGTATCATTTAAGGTGTTCAAGTACTTAAAAACTTTGCGTTACTTTTTACGTATTTTTTCTGTTGTATCTACGTTTCATACTGGAGGTTAAACAACGCCGATTTTAAATAAGTGATCATAAATATGACTGCATAAATCATAATTTATATCAAGGATGGATATTTAAGCATCAGAGAAAAACAGATATATTATGGATTTTTAATTTATCAATGTTGGTATACACATCTTTCATTGTATTGCTATTTTTATTTATTAGTCTTAGACATTGGTCCATTTCGCTGATGAGCTGTGTGACCGTGGTTGAATCTTCGGTCGTATCATACAAAAGACACAAAAACGTTACTTGATGACCCTTGCTTAATATTCATAATGACTAAGTGAATAAGCCATGGAAAGTTTAGTAATTCATGGAAAGAGTGCCACCCATCTTAAACTTAGGTAGAAAAGCTAATGAAAAGGGAGCTTTCAGGTCGTCTTTGACTATTATCGACCAATTTACTGTTCTACTTAGTTTCAGGGAATGTCTTTGTCATATAGGTATGACCTTAAATTGCCCCCAATTCTGATACCATAATTGTGGAGTTTTGGGGAGTGTAGAACTACCCTTTAATTTATGAGTAATCGTAATTCCACTCTATGCTAAGATTATAAAATTCCCTGGGCATCCGTGGGTAAGCTGTTTGTCTTTGCACCACCTAACTACCCGAAAATCCATCCTTCGCAAAATTGACTATTTAAAAAAATAATCAGTCAAAACTTTTCAAGGTAAATGCCACTCGAGGATGAGAGTTAATTTCTACCTTATTTTCTACCAACCCTGTAAACAATCCAAGCTCATTCCCAACAAGTCTTAGTCCGGCACAAAAATCTATCCAATAATGGAGCCTCAAATTGGAGATTTCTGGATCCTGGAGCTAACTTGTAGTTTCCACTACCATCAAGTTTATTCTTACCAAGAGTTTTATTACCTGCATGCTCAGGTTTATGGGTGAAATACAAACCATCCTTACAGACTATTTGTTTCCATACATCTACGCCTACAAAATACATTAATTGAACAAACCAATCGTACACGAACCGTATGTACGGTTTGGACATGATATTTTCCAACGGCTGTTTATATGGAGTAACACAAAACAAGCGAGCACCTGCCATATGTTTGTTTACTGGAGGGGACAGAATTGTGCCAAGACGTAACTGGCGTCGGCTTTCGATGATAAAGAATCAATTTTTGTTTGGCTGGAGATGGGCATTATACAGGATGCCAAATATTCCCCTGCTATTTCAGAGACTAACGCCCAGAGATCTTTTAAATATTGTAACCGTCCCATTAAGCGCAATTGTGTGTATGCCTCTTGCGCTTGGTTCACCGGGTATATTCGCCAGGAGGTTTTTTTTTAATTATGAGTCCGGTTTCTCCTATAATTACTGGAATGATGGAGATCTTCCTAAGAGTCCAGTCTCTTTTTTCTGTCGTACATAAGACCTTGCTATTTCGTTATCTTACTTCTCTAAGATATGTTTAAGCCATAATCATTGGGCACTGACTTTCCGTACACACATGTTATTGTCTTATATTTTCGGACGGTTATCTCGCGCTTATTAACACCATGATTGTCTAGTCGTGTGTAATGTAATGTGGGAATTCCATGTAGCTTTTTACATTAATCTGTATAATCTATTGCTAATACTGATATTGCTTTAGACATTACAATATACTATTAAGAAAGAATAGCTCTTTGTCTTCAGTAAATATAATAGTGACTGTGAAGTGATGTTGATGATAGTGATGAATATCATCATCATCAGCAGCAGCAGCATCTACTACTACTACTACTAACTAGTTGTTATCACACAAGTTATCGTCAGTGATTGATCATAAGCTACGGTGGTGTTCACTGGTGTCTGACTGACAACAAGCCTCCCCAGATTGCTAGTACTCTCCACCTTTTTCGATAATCTCCGCAAATGGCCTTGCGGTATTGCAACAGCCGCTTACCATTGATTGCTTGCTCATAAGGACCATTGGTATCCCCTGGGATTTTGGTGGCAATAAGTCGCCCCAACGTCCCAGCACTCTCCGCACTCTTCCAGTGGAGGTGTTGTTAGTGCTCTCCCTCCTCGATATTCTTATCCTCGTTGAACCTCTACGACTATTTTGTGTTGTATACGCCTAAACTGGTGTCATCTTTTTTTTGGGGGGGGCAGCTTATGATGTGTCGTGCTGTTTATGTTCCTTGCGGTTGTGTTCTTCCTGTCGTTTTGTGTTACTCTTGTTGTAACTTCATGTGAGTGGTTACCATTCGTAGCTTATGTGGGTTGGTTCCCGCATTCAAGGATTTTTCTTATGATTACTATTATTATTATAATTATTATCATTATCATTATCATTACATTATCATTATTATTATTATTATTATTTAACTAAATAGAAAATATAAACTTCCTATATTTATGCATTTATTTAAAATTCTAGCAATTTCCTTTTTTTCAGAAAAAAAAATTCTCTGTATAATTACCGTAAAAATAAATATCAGCTAAATAATCTTCTCATAAATAAATTATTAATTTAAAATTGTATTTTTGATATTCGACGAGATGCCATAATTTGATTTTGGAACACTTCATTTTGAAATTGGTAAAGTCTAGATGTCTTAACTTAGGAGCATCCGATTTATCACTAATCAGTATAGTCGGACGATCTCATTTTTTAAAAATATGTGTTAAAGGTTGTAAAGTACGTACGAACATGAAATTCGTTAGCGTATTATCATCTATATATTAATACGATAACGGGTGTGTTCGTGTGTCACGCTTCCGGCAAAAGCTCTGTGTATGCGTGCCGCACCTAGATTTTGAAAAACATTCAACTCGCCTAATTTTCAAAACATTTTCAAGTATTTCTCTTTGACGCAACGGTTAGCGACGTAGTATTTTTTATTTCGGCCCGACTGGTTTATAGTTCGATCCCAACCAACCTCTAAGATTGTTTTTCTACATTTCGAGGGGAAGGGGAAGAGAGGTAGGGAGGGGACGACCGGGAAGACATATTAATACAATAGCGTGTGTGATTTGTGTGTCATGCTTACATCAAAAGCAACGAGCTTCCGAATCGTTGTATGCTTCTCATGCATACTTGGCTTTTTTGCTAAGATCAAAGTGTAGTATATGTTCCGATGGATACTGCACCCTATAGACCGGTATTGTCTTGGCTTTCGGGGCTTGATTCCGCCGGTCTATGGGTCTGTCCTGTGCAGTTCTAGGAGGTCCACCCTCCCAGGCTTAGCCTCCCCTCTTTGGGGAGGAGTAAGTTTATTGCTTACTGCCTGAGGCGCCCCTACCGGGGAATGCCGACGGGGCTGCTCAGGCAATTTTTAATGGCCAGAGTGCTCACCTTCTCGGGCGCTGGCTTTTAAAACCCCACTTTCCCGACCCGAGCTTGGGTCACATCTTACTTGTGGGAGTAAGATAAAACTGGCCTTGTGCCTAACTCCTGTAGCGGAGTAAATAAAATGAATTGGCTTGGCCTTTTGGCTAAGATCAAAGTGTAGTATCTGTTTCGATAGATATTGCACTCCATAGACTGGTATTGTATTGTCCTTTGAGGTTTGATTTACGCCGGTCTATGGGTCTGTCCTGTGCCGTTCTAGGAGGTCCACCCTCCCAGGCTTAGCCTCCCCTCTTTGGGGAGGAGTAAGTTTATTGCTTACTGCCAAGGGTGCTTCTATAGGGGAATGCCACCGAGGCTGCCCAGACAATTTTTAATGGCCAGAGTGCTCACCTTCTCGAGCGCTGGCTTTTCAAACCCTTCTTTCCTGACCCGACCTTGGGTTACACCTTACTTGTGGGAGTAAGATAACACTCGTCTTGTGCCTTACTTCTGGAAAGGAGTAAATAATTATTCAGGAATTGGAGCCAAATTCAATTTAATCGAAAATATTTACAAAGTAAGGTTTAGTCGTCGAAATATTACCTTCACTAGAAAATTGTATATAAAGAAGTTTTATGAATTGTTTAATGTATTGTTCATTGTTAAAAAATAAATATACAAGTCAACTCTTATCATATTTCATTCAAACATGTATAGGTTAGGAACAAGATAATTAGTATTAAAAACATCATTTCGTGTAATTTACACGGGTCCCGCTAGAAAAATAATTATCGATTTTAATATAAGTTGAGATATTTATGCATTATGCTCATCAATTTATGTTTGGATACTATCATGATTTAATAGATTCATATATTTAAAAAAAAACTGGATAACATGACAAATTGATTTTTATTGTTCAAAAGTTGACAAAAGATCGCAGTCAACAGTGATTACGTCATTTATTTGTAAGCAAATACATTCTTGTAAACATATAATTATCTACGTATAAGTTCAGAAATTTTACATTTAATAAAATACCAGAATCATGGAGCCTAGAAGGTTTTTTCCATGTCACTGGTTGTTTGCTTATTTTTAGTTCACGTCCCATTTTAGTAAATAGTAAAGTGGTCGCTCCAAGTCGACGGCGACCCGAATACTCCGTTCGTATTAGCTACGAAACCGAACTGCAGGTTAGCACGCCACGTATTTATCAGGATGGCACCACTTACCATCCGCCCATGAATGGAGTATTGTTGCCACATCTGGACTGGTGCATCATCTACTACTCTCTCCCTCCTTGACAAGATCCAAAAAAGAGTCGCCAACCTAATAGATCCCTCACTGTCAACCAAGCTCCAGTCCCTGTCCCATCGCCGCAATGTAGCATCCTTGTGCTTGTTTTACAAATACTTCAATGGATTATGCTCCGATGAATTGGCTACTCTGGTGCCCCTCGACGTAAATTTACTAGACTAACTCGACAATCAACTAAATCTCATTCATTCACTGTGGAGGTCCCCAGATGTCGGAGAGTCCTCTACTCTAATAGCTTCTTTCCTCGTGCTGCTGGCCTCTGGAACTCCCTCCCTGCCCCCTGTTTCCCCGACAGTACAGACATGCAGAAATTTAAAACTAATGTAAACATATCCCAATTTAGGTGTACCCCCTACCTTCTCCCCTTTTCTTTTTTTCTCAGTAGCCCCTTACGTCTACAGTGGCGGCCTGCCTTGTTTGGGGTGAACTATGTTGAAAAAAAATAACCTTATAAAGCTAAGGGGTTAACAAGGGGACATCAAGTATCATAAAAAGTTATGGGGCAAAAATGTCATTTTTTGCCATTTCGGGGCCTTTTGACCCCCTGGGGGTGCTAACCAGATTGTTTTTCAAAAATCGGAGAATTTTACTTTCTAACCTGACCAAGGTTACAACTTCATGCAAAATTTCAGAGAAATTCAATGAATGGTTGCGGAGAAAAATCCGGACGGACGGACGGACGGACGGACGGCCGACGGACAGACATGCCTCAAAACATAAGTCCCCCGATTTTATAAATCGGGGGACCAATAATAGTTATGATAAATATGGTCATTCGAGGTTTAATAAGCAAGGCACTAAAATATTAAATCTCAGAATATTAAACATAAGAAAGTCAACCCAAAATATGAAATTTGGACTCGACCTCTTCATTGACCCTCTTAAAAATCAAAGATTATATTATCTCCCCTCCCATAGAGCGTAGCCATATTTGATAAAACGTGTTTAAGGTTCTTTTCTTTGTCTCTCTATCTGTCTTTCTCAATCTCCATCCCCCCTCTCTCTCTCTCTCTCTTTCTCTCTAGTTTGAATGTTAACGTCATGAATTTATGATGTCACCCACTGTGCACGGTTATCCTCATATTTTAGTCTTACCGGATGACGTCACAGTTTGCTGATATAATTAATTGTGCACGGTTATCTCAAATCATCGTTTTGTTAAGGCATCCAATTTGCACGCAGATAAAACAACCAAGATTCACAAAGTTTTAGTAGTATAAAATACCTACCCAGTGGATCACGGGTGGTCTTGTAATAGATAAAAATAAAAATTAAAAAAATATAAGCACTAAATAAATGAAAAGAGTAAAGAAATTTAAGACAACATTAACAAAAACGGCGAAGGAAAGTGTAAATACAACTGAAGAAACTTGCGGCAAAGAAAGTAAAAAGCCCCCAAAACTAAAGAACACTAGAGAAAAAGAAAAACGTTCCGTAAAACGAAATCTCAAACGGAGAAATGGTTATTGGGTATCCAAGAATAGCTCCAACGAGTTCCAAGGCGATGTCATTTCGATTTATAATGTCAGGGGAATGTGTGTTCTACCTGTGTGACCAAATGAAGTCTTGTTGAACGATGTTGTTGAACAGGGTTTTTGCCCTGCTTGCTCTAATATAGCGATAGACGAACAGTCTGCCTGTTGGCGGAAAGATAACTTCGGAAAACTTGCACTGGAAAAAAACGCCAACAGCGATACGGACAAGCAAGACAACCACAATAAACTGCGTCGGGAAATAAAAGAGAAAATCGAATATATATATATATATATATATATATATATATATATATATATAAATATATATATATATATATACATACATATATATATACATATATATATATACATATATATATATATATACATATATATATATATACATATATACATATGTATATATATATATATATATATATATGTATATATATATATACACACATATATATATATATATATATATATATATATATATATATATACTAGGAGAACACCCGTCCCAGGACAGATAAAAATAAACGAACAACATTATTTTGCACCACTATTCTGTCCCTAATAAACAGTACAATCAATATACTAAACCTTATATCTAGAATACTTATTTTAATTTTGATCAAAATCCATTACATTGATTTTTTTTTTAGAAAATGTCTCAAATAATTAAAACCTTAAGCTTAAGGGGTCTTTAGACAACATCATGACTATATTAATTACAAATCTGATATATTAGAATTAGGAAATGGAAAGCTATGGTCATATTATCAAACGTAAAGTACCTTAGTATAGTCCCAAAAATAAAACTTTGTGGAATGTTTACTAATTCAATTGTTAAAATTTAATCAAAAATCGGTGGTACGCGAATATTAACGAACGTCTCCCTCATCTTGACCCCGTTTTAACAAAACTAAATTAAAATAATCATATGACACATATAACCTTGAGCGCCGAGCAGCTTGGTTCCAAAAATCAGAATGATCGTTTAATTCGTTTTGGAATGAATCTTGCACGTAGACATATATAAACATATGAACATTCATGACTTCATAAATATTCTAGAAGAGTACCTGTCTCATTACGGGTAAAATTAATTCCCATATATTCAAGATACAACTAGTAAACATGTTCCCAACAGATTGTTAACTTTTATGTCCTAGAAAACACGGGTTATCACAAAAGAAAGACACTTGCTGAAAATGGCAAAATCTCACAGGTCCGCGTACACGAGAATTGCCGATTTTTTTAGATTTCAATTTTCTTCATTAATAAAGGTTTATATTCAAGAACACAACTAGAAAACATGTTCCCAACAGATTTTGTAACATCTACGTCCTAGAAAACCAGCGTTATCACGGAAGAAAGAAACTTGATGAAAATGGCAAAATCTAATGTGGCCGCATACACGAGAATTGTCGATTTTTTTCGATTTACATTTTCTCTTTTGATTAAGGTTCATATTGAAGTAAACAACTAGAAAACATGTTCCCAACACATTTTGTAACTTCTATGTCCTAGAAAACTAGGGTTATCAAAGCAGAAAGAAACTTGATAAAAATGGCAAAATCTCACAGGTCCGTGTACACAAGAATTGTCGATTTTTTTAGATTAAAATTTTCTTCTTTGATTAAGGTTTTTAGTGAAGAAAACAACTAGATAACATGTTGCCAACAGATTTTGTAACTTCTATGTCCTAGAAAACCAGGGGTTTCACATCAGAAAAGCACTTTAAAAAACTGGCAAAATCGAACGTGGCCGCGTACTCAAGAATTGTCGATTTTTTTAAATTTAAATTTTCTTCAATAATAAAGGTTTATATTCAAGAAAACAAGTAGAAAACATGCTCTCAGCAGATTTTGTAACTTGTATGTCATCGAAAACCAAGGTGTTCACATCAGAAAGAAACTTGCTAAAAATGGCAAAATCTAACAGGTACGCACGCGTACACGAGAATTGTGGATTATTTGAAATTTACATTTTCTACTTTAATTAAGGTTATGTAAGTAAACAACTAGAAAACATGTCCCTAACAGATTTAGTTACTTCTAGGGTTATCACAGCAGAAAGAAACTAGCTGAAAATGGCAAAATCTGACAAGTCCACGTACGCGAGAATTGCCGATTTTTTTAAATTTCAATTTTCCTCTTTAATTAAGGTTTGCATTGAAGTAAACAACTAGAAAACATCTTGCCAACAGATTCTATAACTTCTATTCCCTTAAAAACAAGGGTTATCACAGAAGAAAGAAACTTGTTAAAAGTGGCAAAATCTGACAGGTCCCTATACACGAGAATTGTTGATATTTTGAAATTTACATTTTCTTCTTTAATTAAGGTTTATATTGAAGAAAACAACTAGAAAACATGTTCTTAACACATTTTGTAACTTCTATGTCCTAGAAAACCAGGGTTATCACATCAGAAAGAAACTTGCTGAAAATTGCAAAATCTGACAGGTCCGCATACACGAGAATTGTTGATATTTTGAAATTTACATTTTCTTTAATTAAGGTTCATATTACAGAAAACAACTAGAAAACATGTTCCCAATATAGGGTCGATGCTTAGGGCATTTAGATTTTACGGATGTTTTCATGAGTGGTAGGTATAGAATAGATTCTTAAATCTCAACTGTAGGGCCAGTTGAGCAGCAAGATAAGTCAAAGTGCCAAGCACATCAAAATGCCGGTTTATAATAAGGCTAGAATGTTCCATTATGCTCAGAAGGGAAAGTCCATTCTCTGTGTTCTGATTGGCTGAGATTCATAAGTGGTAATTCTAGTGTATAAATGTTCATTCATTCGAATAAGTATTTTTCTATGAGATGGATGCCAGTTGAGGCCTTTATGCCGGTAAGTGTTAGTTTGATTCTATATCTCCCCCTCCCCTCAGTACGCGAACGCGATAGTCTTTGGGGAAGAATGAGTTCTTTCTGGCCTGGTTGATTGTGATGGAGCAACCTGGACAAGGCCCGGGCAGATTTCACAGGCGTTGGTGGAGCAGTGATGGGTGATGTTGGGTGCCTCGGTGATGTCATTACATCTCCTTAGCTATGCGGCAATGGTGTACCAGGCGTATGGGAATTCCAAGGCGTTTGATTGGGTGATTCAGGCAAAGCACTCAGAATAGGGACTAGAATTACGAGTGTTGCAAGTTTTCTGAGGAATCTGCAATTTCACAAAGTGATTCTGCCTGACCGATCAATCCTGATCCGATACTGACGGTTAGGGAGAGTTTCGACAACATGACCTGTTGTGTCCAATCGACGATTGTTTGCACATTGTATTGATACTCTTTCTCCTTCTTGGAGTGGGCATAAAGTATGTGCGATTGTATCGCTCAGTGAGGTGAGCATTGCGCTGAGATAAGCTTATCTCACGGTTCCTAGCTGCAGCTATCCATTTTGCATGTGGTTTATATAGTGCGGGATGGGATGGTATGAAGTCAGCGGTGGAGCAAGGGTTGTGCTGGGGATAGACCAATGCCTTGGATAGGGGTGTTGCGATATTGCGGGATGGCTCTGGCAACACTGTCATCATTCAAGGAGCCCTGGGGGCCTGTATTTCCAGGGTTATCACAGCAGAAAGAAACTTGCTGAAAATGGCAAAATTTGACAGGTCCGCATACACGAGAATTGTCGATTTTTTTAGATTTCAATTTTCTTCTTTAATTAAGGTTTATATTAAAAAAAAACTAGTAGAAAACATGTTCTCAGCAGATTTTGTAACTTTTATGTCCTAGAATAACAGGATTATTACAGCAGAAAGAAACTTGCTAAAAATGGCAAAATCTGACAGGTCCGCATACACGAGAATTGTCGATTTTTTTAAATTTACATTTTCTTTTTTGATTAAGGTTTATTTTGAAGTAAACAACTAGAAAGCATGTTGCCTACAGATTGTGTACCTTCTATGTCCTGGAAAAACACGTTTATTACAGAAGAAAGAAACTTTCTAAAAATGGCAATATCTGACATATATATGTGTACCACTTTTATGCCCCCTTACCAAAATTAAAATCAAGTTGTATTCTACTCTTATACTAACTTTGAACAAAATTCATTAAATGATATTTTTCTAGAATGTGTCTTAAAAAGTACTTCAAATTCCGGAAATCTTGCTTCAATATTGTAAAATAACAATGGATCAAATTCAATGCAAACAGGAACTCCTTTACTCTAAGTGCGTGATTTCCAAAACTCATAATGACCGGTTAATTACTTTAGGAGTGAATTATGTACATACAAATATATAAACAGAAATATACATAGCTAATATATATATGTATATATATATATATATATATACAGAGTGAGGGAGAGAGAGAGAGAGAAAGAGAGAGAGAGATAAGGCAGCAAATGATTATTAAGGCAGGCTTCATTGAATACTACGGAGTTTTCTCTTTTGATTATCTTCCTTGTTTTCTGGTTTCGGGTGGTTGTTTGAACATCATGGCTCCGAGCGCTGTGTCTTTATCATCACTCAAGCGCTTTCAATCTCGCAATTGTAATCAGGAGTTGTGCCTTATTTTTTCTTCTTCGTGCTCTTATTTTTGTATTGTGTTTTTTTTAAAAAATGTTACCTATGGAAGACGGATAGGGCGCAAGTGCCAGTATTAAATGATATTTTGTTAATGTTGGGTTGCAGTTGTTTAATGTATATGACTTGTACAATTATTAATATGGATGATTTTAGTGTTAGTGGTTAGTATTTTCCTTATTTTAGCTGATTGTATAGTTTTGTTTGTGTGCGATGGTATTTCGTTAAATAGCGCTTGCATCGTTTAGGTGGTACGTAAGACCTCGGGAGAAGGGTTCTTTGTCGTGTGATCAATATAAGTGTTGTGTTTGTCCGCTTGAGTATTAAGAAAACATACCTCGAATTGGCATTGGAACAAATATAGCATGTTTGTTTGGCTTAGGGGGAGTTAGTGGTGTTATTGTTTTTATTATTAAGTTTTACGTTTTGACTTTAATGTAGTACATTGTAAATTTGATTTTATGTTGTTGATAAATAGGCTTAGTGTATCGGTTTATTATGTTAGTAATAGAGTTTTCATCAATTTTGAAGTACGAGTGGATGTGGTTTTTGTAGTAGAGGTGGAAGTGTCATTATATTGTGTCTTTTATTCGGATTCTCTTGGTGTAGGGTCGTAAGATATAGTTTTATTTGTAGGTCAACGATTCCATTGGGGGAGATTGTTTTTTATTAGGGTTTGTTTTATGTTGTTTTATGTTGTTGTTTATTTCAATAGAATATTTTATTGGATAGAGATATTGTGTGCGCACGTGGACGAAGTCTTTTATTAAGGCGATTGTATATCCCCTTCATAGATGTAATAAACGACCCCAACAACCCCACGCAATACACAACATCCAAATACAAAAAAAAATACGAACAATAAGCCCACTCTGCTCAACTACCAAAGTGAATTTCACAAAAATATAAAATCGCATTAATAAAAAACCTCGTCCAAATAACACTAAAATCATCCATAAAAATAATTGTACACGCAGACTTAAATTCATTTAAGCCTTATAAATTAAAAAACAACTGCAACCTAAAATTAACAAAATATCATTAAATACGGGAAGTAACGCTTTATTTATCTTCCCCAATTAAAAAAAAATAAAATTAAAAATAACACGAAGAGGAAATATAATATCGTAAGCGACTGTGTGATGGCCGAAGAAACAATTTTCAAACTACCACGTGAAACGTGAAAACTAGCTCGCCGCGTCGAGAAAATAACAAAGAAATATGATAAAAAAAGAAAACTGCGTAGTATTCAATGAAGTCTGCATATATATATATATATATATATATATATATATATATATATATATATATATACTTGTTTAGGGTGAACTAAGGTTTATTTAAATATTTTCAAATTCCACAATATGCACCCGGGAAAGTTCGTGGGTTCATAGCCGAAACGTTATTAAAATAACATCAAGATGAGAATAATAATTAAAATAATACAAATGATACATATGAAGAAATATATATATATATATATATATATATATATATATATATATATATATATATATATATATATATATATATATATATAGTTCTTATCCTATTGTGGTTAACTTGTCAATTAGGAGAGAAAAGTAAGAAGTGTATAGTCTATAGTGTGTGGGATATATGTGTGACAGTATATGATTTCTAATCGTCTGTTATCAGAAACATTCTGCTTCCATGAATAAATAGAATTAGAGAAATTTTAAAAAATCCTGTTTTAACCTATTTTATTTTATGTCCTTGCACCTTGATATCATCGGGTAGATCGGCTACTGTATTTATATTTCGTTATTACATCTACTGAGTTAAAGTGGTACGTTTGCGTCAGTAGATTAGGCTACCTAGATAATGTTTTAATAGATAAAATACAACGATCTCGACACTACACTGATTTGAGCGGTCATGTCCCACTTCAGTTCAGGAACAGTCTGTGGAAAAGGAAGTGATAGATAACACCACAGAAAACTTTAAAAGTGTTACGGTCCCGTTAGTGTGAAATTCATTTAGAACCGTATGAGACAGAACAAAATCGGCCAGCTGATTCTATTCTGGCTAAATTTTTCCAATTTTAATTTCTGAACACACTTCATAGTCCCGACGAGACGTGTTAACGTCTAAACGTTTGTTCATCCGCGTAGACCTTTTCTAATGTTTTTTTTAATTTTTTATTATTTAAAAAAAAGAAGAATTTAATTTTTAATTTTTTTATATTTTTTATTTTTATTTCTTATCGTTTTATTTTATTTTTCCTTAATATATTTTATTATTTTTTTATATATTATATATTTTATTTTATTTTTGTTCTTATTTTTATTTTCATTAATTAAGTGTTCCGTATATTATTGAACGAGAATAAAATAAATACTGTCATACATTTATGTTAGAACCTTAGTGGCTAAGATAGGCTTAGACTGAAGTTATTTTTGTACCAAAAAAGCCTCGATAGAAGAAAGTGTTATACATTCTATTAACCCATCTATAGGTGACCTTTTTTGGGGTCACTTTGTAGGATATTTAAAGCATTTTATTTTGCACATTTCGAACATCGGATAGATCATCTAGTATACTTATATTTTTTAACTGAAACATCAACTGCGCAGTTTTGGGGTTACATTTGCCTCAGTACATTAAGCCATGAAGCCTTTTTCTGTAGATTTCTCGGTTTTTAAATAAATAGCAAAGAGAACGTAAAAGAGATCTTGACAATAAAGAAAAAAAACACAGAAAAGCTATACAAACACTTTTACAAAAAAATACTCCTGATAAAAATCGAAATCTTTGGAAAACAGAGAAGCGATGTGCGAACGGAAGGCAACCAGTTCTATTTTGAAGGGAGACATTTTGTACACTTTATAAAAGGGTGCTGCAAATAACTAGCAAGCAAATAAAGTATTTTCTTTTTATCTTGAAGTAGGAATATACTTAAAGAAATAGAAGGAAAACCTGAAAGCTTTTTCAATGGAGGTTCTGGACACGAAACAGCTGTTATTTCTTGAGAAAGGACAAATACGTTTTGTAAGAGAAAAATAAATACGCAGACTTATGTAAAATGATGAAAGTTTATAGCATCGGTTCTGAAAGTTTTTTTTAGATCGGCCATCGTTTTTCTTTTCGGCCACGTTTCAGTTTGAATCAGTTAGCATCTTAACCCCTAAACGCCCAATCTTAATTTAGATGTCACTACACATCTCTATCACAGATTGTATCCGACGGTATGTCCCTATTTACTTGCCTTGCTATGAGGGCAGAGATAGACACATGGTCCGGTTATAATATAAAGAAAATTCAGCTTCCTGAAAATGGGCACGTTTGATTGGGACAAAAATAAAAATTACCACAGTCTGGAAGGATTTCTACTGTATTGACTGAGAATAGAACATATGATGTGTAGTATCCGTACAGATACTAAATTTGGCTCCTATAATCGGGTTTTACTAGGGTTATCACGCTTACATTTTAAACAACAGGTTCTCAAGTACTATCATTTTACAGTTATGGTCTAGGTTTGTCATAGCTGTAAATAAAACTTCAGGGGTATTCCTTCTTTCGTGTGATTGTCCTAGCGGCTTAATCCGAATCTCTACACATGTTGATCAGATCTGAGCCCTATCTTGTTTTTCCCACTTCAATTTTCCTTGGGTTCTTTTAGATAGGAAATAATAATTCTATCTAAAGATATGTCTATGTTTAAAAGCAGATAACACTTTTTTGTATCCAAGAATGATCTGCCCTTGCCAAAAGACATCGAATAAGTATTATCTGATTTTTGCCGATAGATATTGTAGCAGGTTTATTTGCTCTTGCTGGCTACTCGGATTGTGCCATGGAGATACATGAATGCTAGAAAAACATTCTCTAGAAAAGCATATAAAATCGACTCTAAACATCATATAGTCATTTATTGTATGATGTTTTAAACAAATCATATGAAAATCATCTTCTAAAAATCGTTTCATCTAATTAGTTCTACGCTATTTTCTCTCTCAGCACACAACCACCACACTAACGGGTCGCTGGAAAAATGATTGACGCAATCCTATACCTTTATCAGAGACTAGTGTATACTGCTGCTCGTGACACTTATTCTTGCCTTGACAGACTACACAACTGGCTTCGCAACCTAGTGGTGGATGATTTTATACCCTGCAGCTCCCTTTCACATAGAATAGATGATGCTAGCCTCTATCTACTGTATACTAATGTCTATGGTAGGGGATGGACTTAACAGTAGTATCTGCCCCATCCCGTAAAACATTCACAACAGGTACTCGCTTAGCTATAACAATAACACACAACTGGCCGTTCTCTCTTCTCTCCTTCTCTCCCCTCTCTTTATGTATCAAAAGCAAACATACCATGAACAAACCTTTTTTCCTAGTAAACCTGATCCAATGCCTTTTCTAAAGTAAATTCGTGTTATCCTCTATAATGTAAGGTTGTTTTTTTTGTTATTTAATAGAAATATAGAAAATCATGGGCCCTTCATGTGATATGTGGAAGCTGTCGATCTACTCTAGAAAGATGGCTAAGAGGTACAGGAAGGGTAATGTCTTTAGCCATTTCCAGAGTATAGAGAGAGTTGAATAACGATCACGATGACTGTTACTTTTGTATGATTGATGTGACAAAGTGCAAACAAGTTAAAGGAAGACAAGTTATTCAGTAC
Source organism: Sepiola atlantica (assembly GCA_963556195.1). Classification (NCBI taxonomy): domain Eukaryota; kingdom Metazoa; phylum Mollusca; class Cephalopoda; order Sepiida; family Sepiolidae; genus Sepiola; species Sepiola atlantica. The sequence continues at coordinate 180,529,125 of OY744522.1, read as the reverse complement.
CCAGACCTAGAGCACCTGTCCTACATGATGACAGCATGCAAGTACCACAACCACCAGAAAATGTAAGTTTACTTCTCATCGTACTCTCCAAAAGTTTTACTTTTTATTAACTTAAATATTAATGAAAAATGGGAATTCAGAAGTCTATGACAAGACTCCAAACGTTAAACAAAAAAAAAACTCAGTTCGGTTCAATTCCTGTAGAAGCACAAAAACCCTCTGTGTAACTTTGAGCTTCAATGAACGAAAAATAATTCGGCTCACCGCTGAATCTCACTCACTATTTATTTATAAATGAGAACCATTTACAAATTTGGCACAAGGCCGAAAAGGGGAGGGGTCGGTTCGGTCGAATTCTAACTTTATCACTTTCTAACCTAGCTAGTTTCATTTAGGACTATCAATCGCCAAAATACCACATTTATACTGTCACCAAATGAAATCACTCCATGAATAACTTAGTTAAAACCCATATTTACAAATATGCAACGGGGGGGGGGGTGATAAAAGATTATGTACTAAACAATAAATGAAAATATATACAATGAGAAAAAAAAATTAGTAAGAGGACCCCCGTTACTAAACTGTGGCAGATACGTTGATTTGCCAGTCGAAATTGAAACTCGACACAAAGGCTTAATGTAGACCCCAACGCTTTATTCTAAACACCACCTTCGAAAATTTCGAAGGGTGACCTGCATCCTGACAAATTTAGCGCTCTGTCACCTAAGTGGGGACGGTCTGAGAAAAATAAAATAAAATAAAATGTGACAAAAAGTAAAAGAGGCCGTAATGAAATCATTCACACACTAGCTTAGTTATTAAACTTAAAATAACTGAAAAAGGCCTTATCTTTAACTTATTTAAACAAAATCAATGTTCGTTTCTGTTACTCAATATACTTTGCCTAAGGCACGTCTAAATACCACTCTATTCTACCTTCAGTCACTCTACACAGTCGCGCACCTGTCACCCACCTTTCACCCAAATCTTCCGAAGAGAGTCTCACTCTCTCGGCCTTAATGCGAGCCTTCAGGTAATATTTGAAAATCGTAATGAAGTCGAGAGTAGTGTAGGTCTCAGCTCCGTAGACTGCCTTCATGCGAGTTTTCCATATCGCGTCTCTCATAACAGCTAGTATGCTTAAGAACAGAAAACGTTTCTGCCTATCTGTTGTCGGAGCCCAGTTGCTACATACATTGATAAGTTCCAGTTCAAAAGACGGTACATCAAGTATGCGAACCATGAAACCCGAAACAAGCCTAATCAGCGGCACAACTATTCGGCAATAAAAGAAGGCGTGACTCAAGGTCTCGTCTTCATCATCGCATCTAAGGCAAGTCGGCGAATCCGCCAAGCCAGCTGAATGAAGCCCTTTCCGGACCCAGAGTGCATTTCTTATCATCAGCCAAGTCAACGATGCCTCGTCGTTATCGAAGCATCTCTACTCAGGCGCCCAAGGCCAGATTGAGTGCAGCCCCACCCTCGCCAAAGCGAGCCCCTCAATCCTGTCATCGCGAACGGTCCCCCTCACCATAACCCGATATAATGCCTTTCGGGACAACGGCAGGGTGTAATAGAGGCTTGCTTTCACCTTTAAGAAAAACTTCAAAGCGTGTCTACATTCGCGATAAAAGTAACACCTCCCCCTCATCCAAATGCACACTTTTTACGTCGGAAAGGCTTTCTTAGTGTATTCCGTCCAGTAGACACCGTTTGCCTCAGTTTGTGAACTCATTCGATCTAGATAAAATAGCCGAAGTGTATGACGTCGAATCTTGGCGCTAGGCATACCCAGACCGCCTTCAGAAGAGTGGAGATAACAAATCTCGCGACGAATCATAGGGGCCTTACCAAGCCACAAGAACTTGAAAAGAACCCGCTGCATCTCAAGCAGTGTATCCGACTGGAATGGAAGTACTGATAGACGATATAGGATGATCGAATTAATGTGTGAGCAACACACATTTTTTCTCCTCTTTAATGAAAACTAGTAAGCCAAAACTTATTTCCCTTTCCATCTGCAAGTCAGGCAAAGGCGGACCCTCTTATTGCGGGGATGAAGTAAGTCCGGGTCATATCTACCGCTCGATTCTGGCTCAAGATCATCAATTCCGCCACTATTAAGTATTTACAATGCATTCATTTTACTACATATTCATGGAATACTAATGTTATTCAAGTCTTTGTTTGAGTTGTTATGTGTAGCTATTTTTTTTACAGACGGAAGATGCAATGGATATTTCATCTGAAGGGTCAGCAAGTAGCAGCAGCCAAGAAATGCAGGAAGCTTTTGTACCAAGAACGACTACGGAGCCTCACTTTTTAAATCAGAGTAAGATAAATGATTTAATCAGGGAGTTAGGTCTCACTAAGTCAGGAGCTGAACTTTTTACATCAAGGCTGAATGAATGGAATCTAGTAGGGGAAGACTGCAGGACATCTGTGTACCAAAAACGACATGAAGAATTATTTGAAATTTACTATGACATTAGTGGTAATCTGTGTTATTGTAATGGTGTTACTGGTTTGTTTACTGCTCTTGAACTCACGCATGATCCTGCAACTGTTAATAGATAGCTCAACACGAAGTCTCAAAGAAGTATTGCTCCATAATCGAAACAAGTACCCATCTTTGCCTCTTGCACAATCCGTACAGTAGAAAAAAACTATGATGTCAACTTTTTGACAAAATAAATTATGCTGAATTCAAATGGGATGTTTGTGGTGATTTCAAGATGCATGCCTTCTTGCTTGGCTTGTCAGGGGGATACACAAAGTACTCATGTTTCCTTTGCTTATGGGACAGCAGAGCTAATGATGATCATTACAAGAAAGTTCATTGGCCCCCACGAGATGAACTGCAGCCAGGAATGAAAAATGTTCTCAGACAGCCGCTAGTAGATTCCTACAAAGTCTTATTACCCCCACTTCATATTAAACTAAGATTAGTAAAACAGTTTGTGAAAGCCTTAGATTTTGTAGGAGAAGCTTTTCAAGAAATTCGTCTCATGTTTTCAAAGCTATCAGAGGCTAAGATCAAAGGTGGTATTTTTGTTTGACCCCAAGTAAATGCAATGTTGAAGTTGGAGAAACTGGAAAGAGCGATGACAACAGTTGAAAAAGAAGCTTGGTGCGCATATCGTGATGTAGTTCGTGGATTCTTGGGACATCACAAGGATCTTAATTACCAACAACTGGTATCAAAGCTTATTGAGAAATTCAGGAAACTGGGTTGTCGTATGTCTTTAAAGGTTTATTTTTGCATTCTCATCTAGATTTTTCTCTCGAAAACTTGGGTGATGTTAGCGAAGAACATGGTGAGATATTTCATCAGGACATCGCAACAATGGAAAGAAGATATCAAGGACGATGGGATACTCCTATTATATATGGTCTCTTGTCAGAAACGATGAAAATGTGCACTTTAGAAAATATCGATCGTCAAAGCACTTCTAATCTTAAGAAAAGTGTTATCGAAGCATTTACATTGCAAAGTCGTATGGTTTTTTGTTCTAAATTACATTGTATCTACTAAATACCATTCAATGCGTTGTGTATAAAACGCGAAAATATTAAATTAAGACAAAATAAAAAGCTATCGATGTTATGCCAAAACGAATATGATTTTTGAATTCAGTAGCAAAAAATACATATAAAACATTAAAAATTACAAATAAACAAAACATGTGTTACATTGGGTAATCAATGTTTTAAATGAAAAAAAATAGGATGTGAATTAATCTCACTAAGAAATTATATTTATTCTTGAATATATTTATGCAACGCATATACCCTGGGATGTAAATAAAATAGATATTAAAAAGCTATAATATTCTCTGTGTGTCTAAAGTAAACTTCAAAAGTTCCATCGACTTTTATGATATTGAAACAATTACAATTTTAAATACATCTATATAATAAAGTAAATCTGGCTTATTTCTCTATATTTCTCATCGATCGCCGGACAAATCAATATTTCATTATGACTAAACAATGATATTTGTTAGGTATTACCCTATATCCATTTACAAGACAAATCATGCAATTACATTTTTCTAATACTCATTCTTACTAGGAAACTTGTTCAGATAGAGATATTTCCAAGAATAAATTAACCAGCAGCATCAGCTCATGACATTAATAAAGAGTGTTTACATTGCTATATCTACTTCAGCTTTAAAGTAAACAATTATATATACTTAAAATAATTGTAACTATTTTATTACTAAAGATTACATGTTTCATGTAGGAAAAGTAGCAACATTAGTTCATTTTCAAGAACTAATTGAAATGTTGTTTTACTCAAATGATACAAGCGCTTGATATTACCCCTGAAGAATAAAATTGCAATTATGTAAGCGGTTGCTTACTTTTCATGAACGATGGATTATTTTATGACAAGAAAACTCAGTCATTCTCAAAATATTTTGCTGTATCTTTCTTTAAAACAAATACATAAGAATTCATCTTACAAACCAAAAATACTATATTACTTTGATTATCCGAATCGGGATATTTTTTCTTAAATATAGACAGAATGGCCAACCGCACAACCGTCTATTTTTAAATACCAATCTTACATTATATGAACACAACAATGATATATTAAACATTACCACTCGACGTTGCCTGCTACTCTTTATTGCTGTTTTATTATTCTTTCTATAATAATGATAGTAATAATAATGTGTAATCAAAATAATATTGTTTCACTTGAATTTTCATTTTTATGGGACTAGTTCATTTGCTCAAATAATTACGATCTTATTCATGAGTATTTATTCTGATGAAGCGATTATTAAGGTTATTTAAGTTATGATTACAAAAATAAATACGGTAGTGTATTAAACCTTTAAAATATAGATATAGATAATATTTATATTAATGAAACTGTTTGGCAATATCTAGTGTGTATATTGTAAGTCATGCTTACTCGCTATATAACCTCGATATGTTGGAGACGATTAGCAAAGCAGAAATATGTAAACAGAAGTATTGTCTATGAGGATTAGACGTTATCAGTCTCAAAACCTGGCTAGGAAGAAAGTGTAGTATCTGTTCCGATGGATACTGCCCCCCATAGACTGGTATTGTCTTGGCCTACGGGGCTTGATTTACGCCGGTCTGTGGGTTTGTCCTGTGCAGTTCTAGGAGGTTCACCCACCCAGGCTTTGCCTCCCATCTTTGGGGAGGAGTAAGTTTATTGCTTACTGCCTGAGGCGCCTCTACCGGGGAATGCTGACGGAGCTGCCCAGGCAATTCTGAATGGGCAGAGTGCTCACCGCTGGCTTTTCAAGTCCCACTTTCCCGACCCGACCTTGGGTCACATCTAACCTTGTGGGAGTAAGATAAAACTGGCATTGTGCCTAACCTCCTGGAGAGGAGGTAAATAAATACATCCCTCATCATTCTAGGCTTTATTGCAAAGATTAAAGTGTAGTATCTGTTCCGATGGATACTACAACCCATAGACCGATATTGTCTTGGTCTTTGGGGCTTGATTTACGCCGGTCTGTGGGTCTGTCTTGTGTAGTTCTAGGAGGTCCACCCTCCAAGGCTTTGCCTTCTCACCCTTTGAGAACGGGTTAGTTTATTGCTAATCGCCTAAGGCGTCCCTACCGGGGAATCCCGACGGGGCTGCCCAGGCATTTTTTGAGGGTCACAAGTGCTATTCCACTAGGGTGCTCACTTATCAAATCCCACTTTCCGACATTGTGTCACATTTTATTTTGTGGGAGGATGATAAATACCTATCCCTCATTGTACATATACTATAACGCTATTTTTAGAAATTTTAAATATGTATTGTTTGTTTTTCCCTTCTCCCTGTTATAAAAAACCCCTTGGTACAGCTCTTGTTGAGTGAGGGCGTAAACGGTCAGCTAGCTTTTAGAATTAAAAAAAAATGTTAATCATGACTGATAAAATATGTCTTCCCTTACTTCTTTCGATAATATATATATATATATATATATATATATATATATATATATATATATATGCAAATGATAATTAAACAATGGACGTCGATGTTTTACTGTTGATTGACTATATATTCAAATCAAAACTAAAATAAGAGAAAACGAAAACGAATTTTTATATACCCTATTTAAAAAAAATGAATGTACACATGCGATATCTTGGAACATTTTTTCCGTAGGTCCGGCCATCGATATTTACGTAAAGGCAGTCTATTATATAAACGGAAATGATATTTATGCTAGGCTTTAAATTAGAAACTACATAAAATAACATACAAAGTTTACATAATCGATTCCATGTGACTTTGACACATTAAAAAACTGTAATAATCACTACCTACGTTCAGCAGGAACCATATTTATACATGCGGAATGAGATAAATATTTTCATACTTTCTTAGTTGTTCTAAAATCAACACTGAAACTAAGTCGAACAATCAGCATGTGTAAAGGGAGGACAGTTTTAAAAGAAACATAGTACATGCACAAGGTTTAACTTTTCTACTTTCTTACCCATGTACCTGGGCAATACTAGAATATACTGCAAGTTACAAATGAATGCCACAAAACAGCCATGCAGCGTATTGCTTCTTCTATATCGTTGCTTAAATAATTTAGTATCAGCAGGACCCTATGGAAATTGCACGATTGTTTACATACCGCCTTCTTTTTCTTCTCGCCATAAATATAATTTTCAATTAAATATTAATTTATATAACTTGAACGAATTCTACTTTAAAATATACATACATGAAATAATTCTATTTATGACGTCGTTTTCGATTTTGAAACAATTCATTTTGTTACGTCAAAATCTAAATGTTTGTTATAGAGCGACATCAAACTAACAGCAATGACTATTTTGACCATCCGACGATCTTGTTTAATATATATATATATATATATATATATATATATATATATATATATATATATATATATATATGGTAAGTCAATGAAAATTGATTAGACCTGCAAATGGAAGCAAATCAATATCTTCAGTTGTTCAAAACAAGGAGCAGTTTAGTTAATAAAAACATTTATTTTTCTTCTCTGTCATTCCTTAAACCAGGCTTTTCAAAGATTACAATCTTATCATCAGAGGAAAATTATGATTGATAAGTTGACGGAAGAGGACTGTCAAAGTTCTAAATTTGAAAGAGTTTTTAAAAAGAATTTTAAACTTCAAACGGGTATGAAAATCACCAATAGCGAAATCCAAAAAGCGTGGGGCTCAGAAATATTGGTAAATCCAGAATAATCTGTATAAAAATCCAACGACGACGATTCCACGTATATATGTGTATATGTATATATATATATATATATATATATATATATATATATATATATATATATATATATATATATATATATATGTACTAACAAGTCACCGCTTATCAAGGCCCAAAGGTCACTGAAGAATAAGGGTGAATGAGTTTATCCGGAGGATTGGTGAGCGTGGTTGAAACTGGGAACAGTTTGATTATTTTGGAAAACAGCTCAACAAACCATTCTTAAATTTGGATTCGAAAATGACCATGTCAGCTGGGAAGCGGCCCAGTGCTATTGTGTTCCGTAGACGGACAGTTTTCTCATGGATGATCAGTTTAGTTTAGGATATATAGACGAGTTATTGTTGTGAATGTTTTACAGAAGGGTCCTTAGATTAGACCTCTGGTGAGAGTTTACCATGTAAATAACCATACAGTGAGAAAAGCAAAGCAACCTCTCGTCTGTCATAAAGACGCAGCAGGGAAAGGAAAAGGACATTTCCCACTAGATTTCGAAACTGGTTTTGAACGCTGTCGAAGCAGAGAAGGATGCTCTGAGCGGCATCTTTTCGGATGTGACTTTCTCTTAGTCTTTGTTTGACGCAATTAAATTAAAAGCACACCTAAATATGACGTTCAAAATTGTCAATAACTCTGATACACTTATCTCTTGGCATTACCTTAATTTCCGTTGTGATAGCCTTTTTTCAGTTAAGGAATATTCTGAAGATTTTTTGGGGACACATTATCTTTGAGATAACACCAGAAATGAAAATCTGGCGGTTAATGTTCAGTGACTAGGAATCCTATTCCGGATCACGCCACTTCCTGATGAGACTATCACTAAAGTCTCCCCACTTATCAATAAACGGTGATAAAACAAAAATTGGTAATAATATATGATTGAGAATTGGTGGACAATTAAGGGTATAGATTAAAGTTTATTAGTATTTATAGAATGAGTATAAACTTTATTAAGGAGTATTTAAGTGTTATTTTTTAGAGACTGGTAACCATGTACTATGTGAGCTTATAGAACCGAAAATAAAAACATACAATATAATACAGAATTAAATCCTAAAATACTTACTAATGAACTGTTTTACGATTTTTGTATATGTAAAGTAACTTTAAGACGTAAGTGAAATAGAATGTTAAAAGCTAACACCGGTTAATTCACAACGTGTTTGTCTAAGCCAGGGTGGAGAATTACCGCAACATCTATCATTTCAATACCGTCAAAGATTTAAAAACGTACAAAATGAAAGAGAGCCATGAAAACAGTGACAAATAACAAAATCACATGCGAAAAACCGTACAACATTCTTTTAAACACTAACTGTATGTTGAGTAAGAAAATCTGGAGAGGTTTCAAGTGTAAATCTTAGTTCATTTTATTTTCTAAATCGATATTATCGCTTCATGCTGGATTTATGTCTTTCGGCTAGAAGTCGATTTGTGGGCTTTTACTAGGTGGGCTGCTTTTATACGACGTGTTCCTTTCAGTGAAATAACTCTCTCATGTTCTGTCTTCTAAAGTAGAACACACTTTTGAATATATATAATATATATATATATATATCTATATATATATATATATATATAATATATATATATATATATAAATATAATATATATATATATATATATATATATAAATAACAATATAATATACATATATATTATATATATATATATATATATATATACATGTATAAATTATACGGCACAATCACGTTGACACACCGGTTCCCGTTAGATCACCGAAGTTAAGCGGCGTCGAGCCTGGACAGTACTAAATGGGTGACCATTTGGGAATATCAGGTGCTGTATGTGCTCTCGGCATTGTTTCTAGTCGCTTTGTATTACTACTTGCCATTGGAATCAAGATATGCCGACTTAGGAGAGCGGTTGTTACGGATTGCGCAACCCTTGCAATTACAAATTCACGCGCGGGCAGCCCCTGGCGGGGCACTCATACGTCGAAATCGACGGGAAAGTCCATTATATATATTATCGAAAGCAGTAAAAGGAGATATATTTTATCATTCATAATTAAAAGTGTGTTTTTTTAATTCTAAAATCCAGCTGACCGTTTACGCTCTCACTCAACAAGAGCTGTACCGACGGATTTTTTTTTAAAGGGGAGAAGGGGAAAACAAGCAATACATATTAAAAATAAAAACAGCCTTAAGGTGTATGTACAATGGAGGACGTTTCTTCGAGATTTATCACGTATAATCCTCTTAGACACTCACTCTGTTTACAAAGAGGTTATATAGCGAGTGGGCATGACTTAAGATGGGAAATGAATTAATGCTGAAATTACTTGCACACGGCGGGTTTTATAAGCAAATGGTCTGTGATTGAAGATCCGTATATTTTTTATAGAATGTCTGCGGAACGCAAACCTCATGTGGTTTACCCTACTTGCCGAGCTACCATTGACTGGTTGTTTGATCTTGCTTAACATTGCTCTGAATAGCGTAAGGCTTAGATTCCTTACCGATCCCAACAGCTCAGGAATCATCTCGAATGGGCAAATTCTTTAATCATTGCTCTCATACTTTGATCAAAGAACTCGAATTCCTTCATACTAATCCAAGGATAGACTCATTGGCATCGAACCTATCGTGTGTAATCAAGTAATGGGGAAGTGAACTCGGTGCTTCGAAGGCTACAAACCCCATTGTTAATTGTATGACTTGCAACTGTTGTGTTACCCTATATCCCGTGGTGTGCCTCTGCACACATTTTAAAACAGTTCTCTACCTTTTTTAAAATGTATCGCACATATCCCATCCGTGACGCCTATTGCTAACGGCCAAACAACATTCGTCAGGCCTTTTACCTGACTATTTCTATTCATCGCAGTACCGTCATTCTATAGTACCTGTCACATTGACTGGGCTTACGGACACAAAGGTTCCCAGTGCGGTTGTCTCGAACTTCCTTGTTTTGTTCGCCGTCACGAGCATGAACTGCATTTGAGCAAAATTTCGTCCTATAAACCTTGCCTCGAGCTTATATCTGACTATTGCGATTAACTTTTGGTCAGCTTAGGGGTAAGGAATAGGAAAACTGATCGGCTGATAGCTCTCAAACATGATGTTCTTATCAGAGAGAAGAACAGACGCGAACAGATTGTTTTGTTCCAATCACGTTACACACCCTAAACACTATAATACTTTAACAGTCGCTTGGTTGAGTACATTGGCAATGTAAATCTATCAGGTAACTGGTCTGTATGTCCGACAGGACCTTCTTCAGTCATGCGGACGTAACTATGCAAGGTGATAAGTGCCCCATACACAACATACCAAGCTGGCACTTGACGTACCTAAGTAGCCTTATCATATACTGGCCAGTTCGATTCACCCGTCAGATCACTGGCAGTAATTGTAAATGCTGTTGTACAAACCTCCCCCGTTCATGGATTTCTTCGCTCCAAAACTCGGTCATGTGACGTACATTCCCTGTGAGGAAGTGCATATTGGAAATCATCTAATTCAGACTTCCATTATTCCGGGTTATTTTGAGTGACGTGACGTTCACAACAGATATGCCCAGCTGAGCAAAGTGAGTTAATGTCTCCTGGTTTCCGAATGATCCGCTAAATGTTTCAGGACTTTTCCCACGTCTCCATCATAGACGGTTTAACGAAGATGCTGAAAGCCTTTCCAACTATAGATAAGCTTGGCATTTTCTGTTACGTCTAAAAGAGATACCTATCTTTCGGATCTAGACTACAACTCTCCATACACCCTACACTATCCACGTTTCATTCCCCAATTCGTGCAACAATCATAGGTATTTTCCCTCTCCACATATCGCTTGTCTACAGTCAACATTCTTATCTCGACTCGAAGCAGGTCTACATTCACATGATAATGTTTCAGATCGATTACAAAAGTAATCAATCACTTCGACCTAGTGATCACCACTTCACTTTTTTGTACTTCTCGGTGTAAACCTAGATACCATTATATACCCGGTCGAGCCTCCATTATCCTTGTTCGAGGATATGCCGTTCTCGTTGTTTGTTCGTTGACCGTTACGCGGACATCAAATCGATATACTTCGTCGTCTTTGTCAGTGGGATCACACTTCACCCCCATGCTATGACTTTTCTAGTAATTAAGCATGATTCGCACCTTTCCGTAAAACACAGATTAGACGAGGTGTGTATATGTAGAAATAAAAATAATACACATGGAATCAACGGAGTTAACACAACGTCAAATAGACACAACAAACGTTTTGTCTGCAATATTTGTAGAAAAATATATCTTCGTATTTGCATGGAAACTTAAATGAGATGTAGTGTCTATGAGTTTAATGGGTTCAAATCTTCAATTAACTGAATTCAGGACTTTTTCTCATTCAGTCGGCTCTGTCGACATGAAGTAACGTCTATTCCTGTTATAGACCATATCACACGAGGATGACTGTCTCTCAGCTTGGATGACTGTCTCTCAGCTCAAATTATGAAAATTTCTCAAAAACTCTGCAAAAATGTGAAAAACTCATGAAAACTGACGAATCCGCTGTGCGCAATTACTTAAAAATCAAGTAGGGTTACGTGGCTCCACTCGGGTCACATCCTCTCGCCATGGTCAATACTCATTATGCTTAGCTGTCGGCTAACTCAAGCCTCGGTTTAAATTTGATTCAATCGTACCTTTTACTGGGTACTTTCGACCTGATATTGTTGACATTAATGTCATACCTTATCCCAGTTGACCTCCGCAGCTGTAGTTTCTGCTTTTAATTTTCTTTCTTATTCGTAGACAAAACAATGTGTGATATTTCGCAGGAGACTATTCTGTTCTTGTTTCCTCTGTACATTACACTAATTATACATTTTATATTCAATAAAGCCACTTTTTTCGTAGCCGCCCGCTAGCACATTGTTACATTAAGTTTCGTTTCATGTGCTTTGACTATGTAGTTTCTGTCATTTTTATATCTCATATGATGTCAATGTGTTTACAACGCCCTGTACACACTGGGTAATAAGTAAGGAAGGAGTACACATACAATTACCAAATTTAATTCTGAAATATTTATCTCTCTCTATATATATATATATCAAGGGAGGCGCGAGAGCGCTCATTCCCTTAATAGACTACACGAATGGCCAATGCTGAAAATCTCATTTCTTTGATCAATCATAACTCAAAAATCAATAAACCAAATCAGTTAAAACTTTGCACAAACTTTTTATTTGATAGGTTTTATAAGTGTGTAGAATGTCAGCATCATTAGTCAAGGTAACCCAGAGATCCAGAAAGGTCAATCATGAAATCATGTTATCTGTGTGCATGTACGTACGTACGTATATGCCACCCTGTATCTCATCAACTATTTGATGGATCTAGCTGATTTTTGGCAGACACAGAGATTTAAGGGTCTAGTTGATGGTATTCTAATTTCAGTTTACCATATACCTTAGTTTTCCAGAAAATTTTTAAAAAAACTTATGAGAAGGCATTGTATTGAGGCATAGCCTTTACAAAAGTAGTGACAGTCCATGAGAAATGCCAGTATACTGAAATCATATGCCCTCGATAGGGTTAAGATGAAAATTCATATACACTAAATGTACAAAAGCAAGGAAATTCCCAAATTTTTACACTTTTATTGTCATTACGGGTATAACTACATATTATCAAACCATTTCATTATAACATCACTACAGTATACATCTCTATGCATGAGTGGATGAAGTGTGTGAGGTACGCTGTAGAAAAAATCCTACCAGTAAAATATATAGCCCTGTTGTGCTCGCATACCCTTAATGAAAATAAAAGTGTAAACATTTTGGAATTTCCTTGCGTTTGTACATTTAGTGTATATGAATTTTTATCTTAACCTTATTAAGGGCATATGATTTCAGTATACTGGCATTTTTCATGGAATATATATATATATATATATATATATATATATATATATATATTAGTCAATGTTTGTTCGTGTGTGTGTTATAGAAATTGATATGCTAAAAGTTAGGGTATTTAAATAAGTTTTAATAATTGTTTAATCATGCTAAAACTCTAAAGACAAAATACTATTATCTTTCGATTCCATATGCGGTCATTAGAAGAAAACTATCGGTTAGGTTTATAAAATAACTGAATAGTATTAGAACGGAAGGGTTTTTTTTAATTTGTTCGTTTCATATAACAATAATAAACTAATCAAAGAATATCTCAATGAATAATGTATTTTAAAAATGATTAAAACACTTAAACAATTATTTCATTTTTGATGCTTAAGATTTTAAATAAACGAATTTTATTTCGTTACAGCTGTTTGTCATTTTACAGTCGTCTTTGAGCAAAAGTTGTTTATCTTAATAAGACCACCGCTATGATAGTTTTTATTTCTTTAACTCATATTACAAATGTTATTTTTTTACAGAAATAGTTTCGTAAGATCAGTACCGCTCTACCTGATTGTTTTTAGCTGACATACTATTACAAATGTTCTTTGTAACTTTTCTTTCAAGACAAATGTTGTAAACATGACTATATATTTTTTTAACTTACGTTCACCCCAGACAAGGCATACTGCCACTGAGACGTAAAGGAAATACTGTGGATGAGGTTCCAGAAATTAAAGGGGCTTCCTAAGATATAAGTTGTGCGGCAAGATGCTTGTTAGATTACATTTACATTTCTTGGGTTCGGTACAGTCATGGTAACAGGGGGCAGGGAAAAGAGTTCCAAAGGTTGGCAGCCCGAAAAAAGAAGCTATTAGAGTAGAAAGCTATCCGGCATCTAGGGACCTCCACAGGGATTGTCGAGTTGTACTGGTGTATTTACGTCGAGGGGGTACCTGAGCAGCAAGTTCATCGGAGCACATTCTATTAAAGTACTTCTTAAACAATCACACGGATGCAACATTACGCCGATCAGACAGGGGCTGGAGCTTTGTGTATAGTAAGGGACCTTTTAGATTAGTGACTCTGTTTGGGACCCTGTCTAAAAGGAAGAGACTAGTGAATTGTGCACCAGTCCAGATGTGACAACACTATTTGATACACGCGGGTGGTGGTCTTGTGGGGATATAGGATACTGGTCGGTGTGATAAGTTTTCTAGCACGGTAGAGGGAGCCTACTTTCCTTGTCAGCGGGAATAATAATTGAAATTATTTCAAAAGACAATATCCAGCTATCAATATATCTCTACACGGGCAACGTCGAGTAAATACCGTTAGTAAAGTATACAGCAAATTCGGAAAAACCTAAACATCAAATATTGCTTATTCAACGTAACCTTACAAAACTGATCTGCCAATTCTAACATTCATACAATCAAATAATATAATAATTCGTATAGGAAGAAGACGAAAAAGAAGCATACATATTTCTTGTACGCAAGACGTCCGCTGCTCAGCTTCAATATCAGCAGCATTGAATGTATTCCTTTTAATAATATTATAAAATATATCATCTTTTTTGTATGAAAAACAGACAGCGAATACCAAGCAAAATGGAGACATGTTTAGAATCGATGGCAACCAGATATCTCTCGTTTGAACACTGAAAAAACATCATCAAATGATAATAATGAGAACACAATGATCTGTAAAAAGTTTAAAAAATAAAATAACCGAGAGATGACAATCTATTGTGTATAGGGGATTTGTTTCGCTAGACAGCGAGTTGCCAGCAATGAAAGAGTGCGCTACGTTTTCTGTGCGGAGCAAATTGGGACAAACTTCAACTCGCCTGACCTCATCACCGCGGAAGAAGATAAGGTGGAGAGAATCGGCTGCATATCGTTTTTAATTCATCATTCAATGACGCCTTACTTTTATTGAATCCGAGGAAAAAGATTGGAGGTTGGTTGAGTATGACAAAGGAAAGGTAAAGTGTAAGAGATAATAAAAGAAGGTGTTATAAAGAAAAGAAAGAAGACAAGAAAAAGATAATAAGGGAGGGGGTTATGAGGAAAAGAAAGAAGACAAGAAAGAGATAATAAGGGAGGGGGTTATGAGGAAAAGAAAGAAGACAAGAAAAAGATAATAAGGGAGGGGGTTATGAGGAAAAGAAAGAAGACAAGAAAAAGATAATAAGGGAGGGGGTTATGAGGAAAAGAAAGAAGACAAGAAAGAGATAATAAGGGAGGGGGTTATGAGGAAAAGAAAGAAGACAAGAAAAAGATAATAAGGGAGGGGGTTATGAGGAAAAGAAAGAAGACAAGAAAAAGATAATAAGGGAGGGGGTTATGAGGAAAAGAAAGAAGACAAGAAAGAGATAATAAGGGAGGGGGTTATGAGGAAAAGAAAGAAGACAAGAAAAAGATAATAAGGGAGGGGGTTATGAGGAAAAGAAAGAAGACAAGAAAAAGATAATAAGGGAGGGGGTTATGAGGAAAAGAAAGAAGACAAGAAAAAGATAATAAGGGAGGGGGTTATGAGGAAAAGAAAGAAGACAAGAAAAAGATAATAAGGGAGGGGGTTATGAGGAAAAGAAAGAAGACAAGAAAGAGATAATAAGGGAGGGGGTTATGAGGAAAAGAAAGAAGACAAGAAAGAGATAATAAGGGAGGGGGTTATGAGGAAAAGAAAGAAGACAAGAAAAAGATAATAAGGGAGGGGGTTATGAGGAAAAGAAAGAAGACAAGAAAAAGATAATAAGGGAGGGGGTTATGAGGAAAAGAAAGAAGACAAGAAAGAGATAATAAGGGAGGGGGTTATGAGGAAAAGAAAGAAGACAAGAAAAAGATAATAAGGGAGGGGGTTATGAGGAAAAGAAAGAAGACAAGAAAAAGATAATAAGGGAGGGGGTTATGAGGAAAAGAAAGAAGACAAGAAAGAGATAATAAGGGAGGGGGTTATGAGGAAAAGAAAGAAGACAAGAAAAAGATAATAAGGGAGGGGGTTATGAGGAAAAGAAAGAAGACAAGAAAAAGATAATAAGGGAGGGGGTTATGAGGAAAAGAAAGAAGACAAGAAAGAGATAATAAGGGAGGGGGTTATGAGGAAAAGAAAGAAGACAAGAAAAAGATAATAAGGGAGGGGGTTATGAGGAAAAGAAAGAAGACAAGAAAAAGATAATAAGGGAGGGGGTTATGAGGAAAAGAAAGAAGACAAGAAAGAGATAATAAGGGAGGGGGTTATGAGGAAAAGAAAGAAGACAAGAAAAAGATAATAAGGGAGGGGGTTATGAGGAAAAGAAAGAAGACAAGAAAAAGATAATAAGGGAGGGGGTTATGAGGAAAAGAAAGAAGACAAGAAAAAGATAATAAGGGAGGGGGTTATGAGGAAAAGAAAGAAGACAAGAAAAAGATAATAAGGGAGGGGGTTATGAGGAAAAGAAAGAAGACAAGAAAGAGATAATAAGGGAGGGGGTTATGAGGAAAAGAAAGAAGACAAGAAAGAGATAATAAGGGAGAGAGTTATAAAGAAAAGATAGAAGACAAGAAAGAGATAATAAGAAAGGGCGTTATAAAAAAAAGAAAGAAGACAAGAAAGAGATAATAAGGGAAGGAGTTATCAAGAAAAGACTAAAGACAAGAAAGAGATAATAAGGGAGGGGGTTATGAAGAAAAGATAGAAGACAAGAAAGAGATAATAAGGGAGGGGGTTATGAAGAAAATAAAGAAGGCAAGAAAGAGATAATAAGGGAGGGGGTTATGAAGAAAAGATAGAAGACAAGAAAGAGATAATAAGGGAGGGGGTTATGAAGAAAAGATAGAAGACAAGAAATAGATAAGGGAGAAGGTTATGAAGAAAAGAAATAAGACAAGAAAGAGATAATAAGGGAAAGAGTTATGAAGAAAAGAAAGAAGACAAGGAAGAGATAATAAGGGAAGGAGTTATCAAGAAAAGAAAGAAGACAAGAAAGAGATAATAAGGGAGGGGGTTATGAAGAAAAGATAGAAGACAAGAAAGAGATAATAAGGGAGAAGGTTATGAAGAAAAGAAAGAAGACAAGAAAGAGATAATAAGAAAGAGCGTTATGAAGAAAAGAAAGAAGACAAGAAAGAGATAATAAGGGAAGGAGTTATGAATAAAAGACTAAAGACAAGAAAGAGATAATAAGGGAGGGGGTTATGAAGAAAATATAGAAGACAAGAAAGAGATAATAAGGGAGGGGTTATGAAGAAAATAAAGAAGACAAGAAAGAGATAATAAGGGAGGGGGTTATGAAGAAAAGATAGAAGACAAGAAAGAGATAAGGGAGAAGGTTATGAAGAAAAGAAAGAAGACAAGAAAGAGATAATAAGGGAAAGAGTTATGAAGAAAATAAAGAAGACAAGAAAGGGATAATAAGGGAGAGGGTTATAAAGAAAAGAAAGAAGACAAGAAAGGTAAATAAATACAAATGAATAATAAGAGAATTCGTAAATGAGAAAAAAATGCACATAAGAAATCTAAATAGAAATGATAAAATTAGATAGAAAAGAAGAAAATACACAAACAGCGAGAGTGGGAGGGTGAGAAAAAGGGAGAATAGAAAGAGGAAATGAAGAAATGGAAAATTAGAAAAAAAGCAAATATGAATGTAGTAGATGAGAATAGAAGAGAGAAAGAAATAAAAGAAAGAAAATTCACAAATGAGGAAAAGAAGGAAAAAAATAACAAAAGGTAGAAAGATAACAGAAATAAATAAAAAAAGAGATGAAACATAAAAATAGGGTAATTTAAGGTAAATAAAAAAGAATAAAAGACAGGAATGAAAACAGAAATAAAATAAATAACGAATTCTATAAAATACCTTTATTTAAGAATGTAATGAGCATGCCCTATCATTCCAGTCGTAAGCCGCATTACATCGCACGTACTATTTACATAGACCCAGAGCGCCACGGAATACGTAAAAGAGTAATTTACATAACGGCTGTTACACCTGCCATAAAAAGTAGTCCCTTGTTCGTACCTGAGTGGACGCAATAGTACGATGAATGTGTTGTTGACGATACTTACAACTAAATAATGTGCCGACTTGTAGCCAATCATACAACAGTGTTTAACCATCAGAAGCGCTCCATGGATTATAAACCTTCCTCACCGAAGTCGATGGAGTGGCAACGCAGTAGTTTCAGAGCTACCCTGTTACAGGTCGCTGGTGAAAATCCAGGTCATCTCTTTCTGTGGCAAGAAAACATGTGCCACAAGCGGAATCGCAAATCAGTAGAATGAGAATGACAACGTCGCTTTTATGTTTATTTCTTTATGTGTTCTTTGCAAAACCATCGCCGACTTCTCATGCATGCGATGAGCCTTGTACTTCTCGGTGTCGGTGGCCGACAGGAATCTGCAATCTTCCAGGTTAGCTGAAACCAACGAGGAGAACTTAATGCAGACCAGACAATCCACTTGAGAAACGATCTGTATGAGCTATATGCTAAGTCCAACTCACTTAATCAACAACCATGAGCAACAAATTGGTAATGTGAACAGCTTCATAAATGGGTTCGTTCAATGTGTGTGTACAACACACACCGAATCATCCAAACGGACACATACACACAAAGACAAACACACTTATATATATATATATATATAAATATATATATATATATATATATATATATATATATATATATATACAATTACTTATAACAATATATCTATTAGCATATACTATCAGTGCCTATTTAAAAGATTCAGCTCGATCATTGTCAATCAGTAACAACATAGCATATATAAGTCAGGTTCATTTTATATTCCAATATCTACGTGTTTTTATTTTTTTTTTTTCGCATTTCAAAAAAACATAACATTTCTGTGAGATGTATTCTTATTAAATCGCTTTATTTGTGAATATATATATATATATGTATGTGTGTATATATGGGTGTATGTATATGTTTATATAAATATGTATATATATATATATATATATGCGTGTGTAATTATAGATAGGTGTGTGTATGTGTATGTGTATGTGTGTTTATATATGTATACATATATGTGTGTTTGTATATTGTTGTATGTATATATATATATATATATATAGTAAGCAATGAAAATATATATGACAATCAAGCTACACAGAGGCTCCCGTGTTTACCTCATGTATCCACATAAAATATTATAAGGAGATATAATGTTTTATGCATCAGTTTTCAGTATTTACTTCAACAGTGCTCGATACGTAAGTAGAGCTAGGTAGTAAGCAATGAAAATATATATGGCAATCAAGCTACACAGAGGCTCCCGTGTTTACTTCATGTATCCACATAAAATATTATAAGGAGATATAATTTTTTATGTATCAGTTTTCAGTATTTACTTCAACAGTGCTCGA
This sequence comes from Sepiola atlantica, assembly GCA_963556195.1. Classification (NCBI taxonomy): domain Eukaryota; kingdom Metazoa; phylum Mollusca; class Cephalopoda; order Sepiida; family Sepiolidae; genus Sepiola; species Sepiola atlantica. Next base: position 180,509,598 of record OY744522.1, on the reverse strand, counting down.
TACGTAAGTAGAGCTAGGTAGTAAGCAATGAAAATATATATGGCAATCAAGCTACACAGAGGCTCCCGTGTTTACTTCATGTATCCACATAAAATATTATAAGGAGATATAATTTTTTATGTATCAGTTTTCAGTATAGACGGAGGGTTAATACTGGTGATTTTTGACACGACATGATTTTTGAGAAACATGACCTCCTCCTCCACTTTTACAATGTCTACTTATACATATGACCTTCCCTTCTATGTCTGTAATAAATTTGCAATTCCCTTCTTACCACATACTTATAGATTAAATATGCTTCAAATTTCCCCCTCTTTCTAAATATGTATTACATAGGTTGTTACTCCCCCTCTCTCTCTCTCCAATTATATTTGAATTATCGAGTGTGAATCTAAACATTTTTTTTTGCAGTTTCAAAAATGTAATCATCTTAATCGGAGACTTGAAAATACCACAAGGTTGAAATAAATTATTGCATCGATGATCATGTACTTTCGTGTTACTACATTTTATTTTATTCTTGCTCTGTTTATCACATTGAGCTCTCATACCCGGATGTCCTCCTGTAATTATTACATTATTACACAAACATATATATATATATATATATATATATATATATATATATATATATATATATATATATATATATATATATATATATATCAGCATTTGTCTTTAGTAGAGATTTGAAGAAATATATAACCCAGTACATAAATGCCACAATTTTATTATTTCGATCACTTTTCTCTTATCACAATGTGAATATCAACTCTTAATGGAAGCCAATGTAAAATACGTTCTGGTATAATTTTCTCGATTTTTTTTTTCACCTCACATATTACATAACAAGTGAAATAGGTTTGAACGGGGTTTTACAAAGCTTTTGTTACCCTGAAGAACGAGGGTGATGCCTCGAATGAGTTGTCATTCAACTTTGAAGACTAATGGCGACATTAGTCGCGCTTTGTGACCGCGAGCAAAAACGACTCGCACGCAGCTTGACATCCTTTCGTCAAGAACACTGCAGAAATGTTGCATGCGCCATTGTGAATCTTACTAACTGGAGATTTACAAATAGTAAACAAAAGAATTAAAGGTAGAAAAAAAAAGAGAGAGCGAGAAAGAAAAAGCTGGGACTAAAGAGAGTTTATAATATGGAGACGCGCATGCGCATATGAAATTCAAATTACATAGAAACGAATGCTTTTTTTATTTTTTCACGCAATAAATAATATTTATGGACTTAGATAATGGAACAGTGTATAATATTACATAATAAATTACAACATGAGTGAGCTTTATCAAAAATAGCATTCGGTGTATATATATATATATATATATATATATATATATATATATATATATATATATATATATATATATACATATATATATATATATATATATATATATATATATATGCATATATATTTATATGTGTATACGAGGCCTGTCTAAGAGGTGCTCGACTTTAGTCCAGAAAAAAATATTTTAAATGCGTGAGGGGGTTGGGACCCTATTCCTCTTTAAAGTAGGCTTTTTGTGCTTGCACACACCCAACCCACCGATTCATCCACTCCTGGAAACACACACGCACACACACACACACACATACATATATATATATATATATATATATATATATATATATATATAGAGAGAGAGAGAGAGAGAGAGAGAGAGAGAGAGAGAAATAAAAATTGTTTGGTTTTGTATTATCTATGTACGTATACGTTTCGTTCTTTTTACCGATCGCGTGATGCGAAACCACAGGCTACGAGAATTTTACAATTCAAATCCCGACACCTAGAACAATTCGGTCACCGCTGGATAGCTAAATAAACAGCAGCAAATTTAACACTTATTTTGGCTGCTTGACATCATAAGAGCATTCAACTTAATGAAAGGAACGATGCATTTATAACTAACAACGTCATGCTATGTTAATACTATACTCACAGTGCCCATCTAGAGGGTTTACTTAGGGGCTGCAAATAATAAATATTTGTTTTTTTGTTTATTATCTATGTACGAATACGTTTCGTTCTTTTTAATTAGGATTCATCAGCATATATATATATATATATATATATATATATATATATATATATATATATATATATATATATATCACTTATGCATTTTGTCTCAGGTATAGTTTCATGAAGTGCTTGTAATTGTTATGGCCAAAAATATATATGGCTATTGTATAAATTATTATTAGGATTCACAAGAATGTAAATTATTGTAAAGAATATGTACTTACACTAAACTTCTTCTCTTTCTCTTTATACTCCTATATTTTCATCTTCTTATGTTCTTCTTTTTCTTCTTATTCTTCCTCCATTGTTCCCCTATTAATCTTTGTTTTTTTTCTTCTTGGATGTGCTTTGCGCCTGACGATGATTGTGTTGCTGTTTCAAAACACGAGTCTTCATATAACTGTACAGCAATTCTGGTTAATGACCTCATCGAGGAACTGGCAGATACCCATTGTAAAATATCATTTTCAGGCCCGGTAAGACTGTGTGTACTACGGTAGTAATGTATATATATATATATATATATATATATATATATATATATATATATATATATATATATATATGATAATTTTATTTACACAGACATGTACAAAATCTGCGACACTGGCAGTGTCGCAGATTTTGTACATGTCTGTGTAAATAAAATGATCATATATAAAGCTCTATTCTGATAGTGAGCACTTTTTATAAACCCGGTTTAAATTCTCTGGATTACCACCCTGTGGATATTTTTCACCTGGATTATTTCCATTATTATATATATATATATATATATATATATATATATATATATATATATATATATATATATATATATATATATATATATTTAATATGGGTTGGTCGTTTATTTCAAAGCAATATTGGATTTGTTAATAAAATTGAAAGTATAAACCATTAACAATGCAAGATTTTTTTTTTGTTTTTTTTACATTAATCTTATTAATTTCGGAATAAATTCCATCATCAGAGGTGACCAGTATTGAGTCATTTTTTCTCATCAAAAAACAAGAATAAATAAACTTATTTCTTTATTACTTGGTTAACGTCTTTGGTGCGATGTATCCGCTCTGATGTTGTTGGCGGTTATGATTTAAATACTGGTGTCGAACGAAGAAGAGCGCTGGCTAGCTCGAGTTGATAAAAAATAATATGGGTGGGTAATTAATTTCAAAGCAGTGTTGGATTAGTTAATAAAATTGAAAATATAACCCATTAACAATGCAAGATCAATTAATTAAATTTTTTTTACATTAATCTTATTAATTTCGGAATAAAATTCCATCATCAAGGTGACCAGTATTGAGTCATTTTTTTTTAAATGACTCAATACTGGTCACCGCTGATGATGTAATTTTTAATTTTATTTCGAAATTAATAAGATTAATGTAAAAAATGAATAAAAATAAATTAACCTTGAATTGTTAATGGCTTATATTTTTATTATATATATATATATATATATATATATATATATATATATGATAATCATGGAAATATTATTCCAATGTGATAGAAATTTTTTTTTAAATGCTTTAATACTTTATTTCACGACTTTCCGAAGATTACTGATGTGAAGACATAATATAAAAGTACAATATTTCAAATAATGTGGTGCCTTTTTCACTTGAAAATCATTTTTCCAAATGAAACATAGTCGGCAGAATTCAAAATATATGGTATAATTATGACGTAGTTTTTCTACGTCATAATTGTACAATATATTTCGAATTCTGCCGATAGAGAAAGAGAGATAGGTAGAAAGAAAGAGAGATAAGGAGTGAGAAAGAGATTGATAGGGAGAGAGAAAGACAGAGATAATGAGAGAGAAAGAGCGATATAAAAAGAGAGAAAGAGAGAGGTATGGAGAGAGAAAGAGAGACATAGGGAGAGAGAGAGGGAGTAAGAAAGAGAGAGATAGGGAGTGAGAAAGAGAGAGAGAGGAAGAGAGGAAGATAGAGATAGGGAGTGGGAAAGAGAGAGATAAGGAGAGAGAAAGAGAGAACTCGGAAAAGAGAAAGAGAGATATATTTCGTTCTTTCTTTGAACGTTACAAAACCGTTTGAATTAAAAATATGTGGTCCGTTTATTAAATTTAATAGGTGCTCTTGTGTGTGTTTATATATCGATGTTATGCGCAACGTTTGCGGTGTAAAATATGCAGCCTGGAGCTAAATTCTATACGGTTAGTATTAGTTTGCTCATTAAAAGAGATAAGTTGTAGAAGCCTTTACGTTGTTTAATTGTGTTAGAGTTTACAATGGATTCTATTTCCTATTAAATGCAAATAAAGACCTACAAATATTTCCAGAAGCAATAAACCAAAATGATATACACCAAACACTTATCCAATGAACATACATTTTATTTTACTTACGCACGCCAATAATTTGTCTTACTCTCTCCCTATCTCTCTCTTTCCCTCTCGCCATATCTCTCTCTTTCTTCCTCCCTATCTATCTCCTTATCTCTTTTTCTCTCTGCCTATCTCTCTCTTTCACCCTCCCTATTCCTCTTTTCCTATCTCCTTATCGTTCTCTTTTTCTCTCTTATTATCTCTCCCCTTCCCTACTTCTCTCTTTCTCTCTCCATTTCCCTACTTCTCTCTTTCTCTCTCCCTTTTCCTACTTCTCTTTCTCTCTCCCTTTCACTACTTCTCTCTTTCTCTCTCCCTATCTCTCTCTTTCTATCTCATTATCCCTTTTCTCTCTCTCTGTGTCTCTCTCCCTGGCTCTCTCTCTATCTCTCTCTTTTTCTCTCCCTATATCTCTCTTTCGTTCTCCATATTTCCTTATTACTCTGCACCTATCTCTCCCTTTCTCTCTCCCTATTCCTCTTTTTCTATCTCCTTATCTCTCTCTTCTCTCTTATTATCTCTCCCTACTTCTTTCTTTCTCTCTCCCTTCCCCTACTTCTCTTATTCTCTCTCTTTCTCTCTCTTTCTTTCTCCCTATCTTTTTTTCTCTCTACCTATCTTTTTTTCTCACCCTATCTCTCTTTCTATCTCTCTCTTTTTCACTCCCTATCTCTCTCTTTCTTTTTACCCTATTTCTCTCTTACTCCGTCCCTATCTCTCTCTTTCTCTGATGCGTCTATCAATTTTACTGTTTACTGTGTTTTTTTATTCATCTAAAACTTTCATATCTATTTACTATCGCTAATCATTTTACTTTTTACATCTACTTTTCATAACGAAAAAACAAGTGCATTATTCGTTGCTTTGCCTATTCCAAAATCACGCGGGTGATAGTCATCCGTTCCCTATAGACCCTTTCGAACATAAGAGACGTTGCTAATCCCCCTCTCTCTCTCTCTCTCTCTCTCTCTCTCTCTCTCTCTCTCTCTTACTCTTTCTCTCTCTCTCTTTCTTACTCTCTATTCGTTTAGTTTTTATAAAGTTCTTCGACTGAGCTCCGAACTCTTGTTTCACATTGCAAACAATTCACAGCAAGAACTCGCTTTGCTCCCACAACGAAAAATAGCATACCTTTCTCTATCCGTGTGCCTACTTTCAGTCGAAATTTCTACGCAAGAGTTCAAGTCTGTGGAATTGCTTCCTTGCAGACAGCTATGTCATCTCCAAATTCAATGTCAACAGAGTATTGTAATATACCGTCCCCTCAACTAATCAAACTCATGTAATTTTAGTAATCATTATAAATCCCACCTTTCAAAAGGTAAGCATTTCATCTAATTAACCCTATATGCCCTAATGGACCTCCGGTTTCAATACGTGGTGACGGTTATCTAGTATTTTTGCTATCTATGTCACACGAGTGTTAGCGGTGTGTACAGATACACTAGATACATATGATTAACTTATTGCAATTAAGATGCACTTTGAAAAAGGATTATCACTGTTTCTCCAAATGCTCATAGAGGCATTGCAAAATATTAGAGAGTTATAACATATAGTGAGAGAGTCATAAAGAAATACATAGATAACAAAGTGGAATATGTCTGACTTGGTAACTTAATGACAAATTATGGCTAATTAATAATCAAATTAGACTTCATTTCAAGTATAAATTAATTCTAAGACTTAGTGATATTTTAACTGTATTTTGTGTCTTTAATTCGTATAGAAAAAAACTTCTAATAAATAAACGTTTATTATTCTCGCATTTAGTAGTATAAAATATACGGGTGATATATGGCTATATATTAGACTACGTATACGATGCCCAGCTGCTGATCGCATTTGAATGTGACTGGCTAATCATTTTTCGAATTTCATCGCGGATGCACTTGCAACGTTTAACCAATAGTATAAGTCGTAGAGAACGAAAAGGGAGTCAATATATATATATATATATATATATATATATATATATATATATATATATATATGTATATATATATATATATATATATATCATAAATATTTTTTACTATTAAAGTGTTTCTCACCTACAGACGACGTCGTTTCAGGCTCTCTTACCTTTATCAGTTTAGGAGTGACGGTTGCGGGCGATTGCATGTGTTTAACACCGTTTGTAGATTCAAACCACACATATTATGTATGCATATATATATATATATATATATATATATATATATATATATATATATATATATCGTAGTGTTCATTCTGGCTCGCTTCCGTTTTAGCCTAACGTCCAAAAGTAAAAAGATAATGTTGTTCTAGATAAGAATAAAATGATAATATGTAATTATAAATGTAAACGCATCTATCTGTCTCCCACAGTGGTAAGATGTGACATAAGGTCGGGAAAGTGGGATTTGAAAGCCAGCGCCCTCGGGAAAGAAAAGTGTTCTGACCGTTAAAAATACTTAGGCAGCCTCGTCGGTATTTCCCGATAGGAGCGCATCAGGCAATTAGCAATAAACTAACCCATTCTCAAAGGGTGAGAATGCAAACCCTGGGAGGGTGGACGTCCTAGAACTGCACTGGACAATACCTCAAACTAATACCCGAAGGCCAAGACGGTAACGGTACTGATACTGCACTCTAATCTTAACCAAAAGGTGACGAAGGATATTTCTTATTTCAATTCCGGGCAACATTCGGTCGTCCCTTTAGTAAAAACGGAACAAGTTATTATTTAATTTTCTGTATTGCTATTTTTAATCAATCTTTTATTGTCATCACTCTCGGCCTCTCTCTTTCTCTCCCTCTTTCTCTCTTTATATAATGTTCAATCATATATATATATATATATATATATATATATATATATATATATATATTTATATATATATACATATATATATATATATATATATATATATCTTTATATATATATATATATATATATATATATATATATATATATATATATACCTAATCCATATATTTCTCTCTATATATATCTGTCGATGCATATATATTTCTCTACATTATTCTCTGAACCCTTCTTTTTTAAATCTCATGATATCGTTCTTCTTAATTGTACTTAATAATACCTGACAGAAAAAGCAGGCCATTTTCTATCCCTTCATCATTCGGTCGATGCCTTCATTCAACGTAACTCTCCCTGGACGAATATCAAAGATTTATAATTAAATCAAACCTTTGAATCACACCGAAGCTCCTTTGTTATCGAAAGCCAAAGCGACAATTATGTCCTGAAATGCAGGCGAATATGTGAAAAACTTACAACCAATGGGACATTCGAAATAGTTTCCGACCTGCGGAAAATCTACAAAACTATTCCTACATGAAAAGATCACGAGAATCGATGGCTTTTCACACACACACACACACACACACACACCCACACACACACACACACACACAGATATATATATATATATATATATATATATATATATATATATATATATATATATATAATAATGGTAATAATCCAGGTGAAAAATATCCACAGGGTGGTAATCCAGAGAATTTTAACCGGGTTTATAAAAAGTGCTCAATATCAGAATAGAGCTTTATATATGATAATTTTATTTACACAGACATGTACAAAATCTGCGACACTGGCATGTCGATGTTATCGATCAACAGTTACTATAAACTGAGATCATATTTGGACGTATATTTTTATTCTCATAGAAATAATGATGGGTTTTCTCAGCTTTGTATTATTTCTTTGATTATTTCTATAGATTCTTTAAGGTTTATTCTGGGTTGGGGGTATATTTGATATTGTTTCAAGATATATCATTATTAAGGAATTAAGCGTTCCTTTTCTTTCTTGTCGTGGACGTGATGAGTAACACACTATATCGATTGGTACAAATAGTCGTGACTTACTTCATCGCCGTCATAAAAAGACACCATTCCTTGTCGCGTTACGAACCTATTAGTTATGAGAAAGACGAAGTTCACGTCGGAATACAAAATGAATGTGTATCAACTACGTGCAACCGGTGTGCGCTTCCATCTAATCCATTAAAAAAGCATAATAGAAGTTCTCAAACGGTTTTAGCACTGAAAAGCTTTAAGATTATTGAGAATAGTATACCAGGGAATAAAGTTCACATTGCTCCCGATATCAGTATTGATAACGGTCTTGTTGGAAAAAAGTCTACTCTGATATAAATATCTAGTGGCAAACACGTTGTTGCATTGCATACGGTGTAACTGAAAAAAGTATACAACGCAATGAATCTCCAGCGAGAACCACGTTGTGTCAATGAACAGATAGCATCTTTCACTTCTTTTGTCCTATTTGTATTTCTTCAGATCTCAGAAAACAGAAATGCATTTGTTTCACAGCATATACACTCCGCGGCATAGATAAATTCAAGAGCATGCCTATCTTTCAAATTCAGGATTATTCCTATCTCCTATACACCAGAAATAACTAAATTCACCTCAGCATTGAACAGAACATAACACACATTACACAACATACAGATCGCACACATCTACATACATATAAAAACGAGTGTGGGTGCGTGTATGTAGGTGTGCGTATTGACAAGAACCAATATAAACACACACATATGCATCAATACATCGAAATATATAAAACAAATACATAGCACACGTATATGTGTATATGTAAATATATATATATATATATATATATATATATATATATATATATATATATATATATATATATACATACATTTATTTAAAAATCGATGTTGGTTCGCGCGTGTGTGTGTATAAACAAAAACATATATATGCGCGCTCGAACCTACGTGCACAAACCAGACATAACGCACTTAGTTAAATACACGTACATTCCACATACAGACAGACACGCACGAGCAGACACATGAATGACGGGGGCAATAAAAATAGACAATACTTATAAATTTCAAAGGCACTTCTTACCCTCAATCGTGAAAATTTACGAAAATGCACTCAAACAACACAGCCGAAGATGACCAACAGAGATAAATGCCTGAAAGACGCACGCATGCTTAAGATACACACAGCTTTGGCACAAAGCAATAACGGATATCAACACACACATACACGGATGCACAGAAACGTTAAACTGTTAAAAACAAACCCATTTTTTTAAAACAAAATAATATCTGAAGAAAGCCAAGATGCTCGAAACGCTTTATAAAATAAAATATTAAAATAATAAACAATAAAAATATTTTTAAAATTTAGAAATGTTCGTAGCCTCACTTCTTTAAATATACACTTTTCTCTCGTTGAGACTGCACTACCCCCTCTTTCTCTCCCCCTCTCTCCCTCTCTCTCTCTCTCTCTCTCTCTCTATATATATATATATATATATATATATATATATATATATATATATATATATATGGTTTGTATAAATTTGTATTTAGATTTACAAACATTTTGGCTAGATATGTGTATAAATATTTCGGCTCATTAACGCCAAATTAATAGTGATGAAGATGAAAAGACTAATGATTTGGAAGATATAAAAGGTAGGGGGAGCGGTTCATCATGTGACCGAACTTGTATTTAAAAGGTATAAGAGAGCATTAGGTTGAGTCGTTGCTTTTAACTTTGTTATTCCGCTATTTATGTTAATTACTACACTTATTACAATGGAGTTTATTCTGGTGGGCCGGGTTTCTAGGTGGGTAACTGTAATTTTACTTTGATGCCTGGTAGGGTGGGAGAAACTCTAATTATTCTAGGTGTCTCTTATTGCTTAGTCGGGCGAATCTGAGCGGTTAGTCGGGTGCGGGTGCGTAGTCGGTCTCAACTAGCATACGACCCCGCCGATGTATACACTATCTATCATATATATATATATATATATATATATATATATATATATATATATATATATATATATATGTGTGTGTGTATACACACATTAAATATACATAACACAAAAGCAATGACACATTGATAGCTTGTTTATATTTAGACTGTTTCGTATATATACATATTTTTCAGCCGAAAATATATGCAATTCAACAAAACGGGTAGCAAGAAGGTTGTCATACTATGAATAATACTATACATGTAGATAAATATTTAATAATATTTATCGTAATATTGTTTAGCCCCTTTAATAGTAAGACGGGCGCTGTAAGAGAATTATAAGATTGGTCTGTCAAATGTCAATGCGTAATGCTAAGTTCCGACCAACGTGTCGTTTAACACTGTTGCTGGTAGCCTTCTCTATGTGGCACCTTACTTAGATAACAAATAAATATTACTCTTCTTCCTTCAACGTGGTGGGTTTGGTGAACGCATCGTTCTACGTGTTCAAGCAAAAGTTAAATATTGACTTAGGCCTAAGGCATTCGAGTTGTCGTACGATAAATAACAATATATATATATATATATATATATATATATATATATATATATATATATATATATATATAAGACCCAGCAGCGTGCTGGATAATGTTAAGGTAAGTAAATGTTTTTTAAACATCCTTTTTAGATTACTTAAATTTTAAGATTCGAGTGCGTAACCATATGTAAAAAAAAATGTGCTAATATATTTCTCAGCCACGGGTTTCACTTCATACTTTCGGCCCGTCAAGTTAAAACATCAACGGACATTTACGAGATATATACATACCTCTAAAAACCAAAAACAATGATTAATAAATTTTAAAAATCACTTGACAATAGCCTGATAGTTTAGTGGATCATATCTTTAAAGTAAACTTATATATATATATATATATATATATATATATATATATATACAATAATATTTTTATAAATAAATATTAATTATTAAAATACCTAGAGACATCGATGTTTCATGCTAACGCAATCTTCAGTCTACGAACTAATTCCCGACGGTCGGTAGGCGCGAACCCCGAACACAAATCGCCACTGATTCGTAGTCGGTGATCATATCCAAACGGCCATCGTCAATTAGTTAGTAAATATAGAGTAACTTTAACTGTAAATAGCCACAAAGTGCTATTTACCAGGCAGATAGAGTGATCTTACGAAACGGTGTTCGTATCTCGCATATAGCTATTTGTACTGCTTGTTATTAAAGCTACTCGAAAGTGCCCAGCCCTATATATAAAGTTAAGAAGAGTGATAAACATGCACGAATGTCCAAATTTATTTCAAACTTCAAATGTTCAAAGCAAGGTATATTCTGTAAAAAAAATATATTTATTGTTCTTTCCTTAAGCCGAGGCTTTTCAAAGATCGAGATCTTATCATCAGAGGAATTGTTCAACATTTGAAAAAATATTTAGAAAAAGATAGGTGAGAAAAAAGTTCGAGTAAAAAGATATTGGGTTTGTCCGGGTGGTAATTGTGCGCCGATAATTGCTCTATCTCGTATATTTAGCTTTTACCATTTCACTATAGGTACTTTCTACTAAAAGTTTTACTTTTAGTTTCTTACTTATTATATATATATATATATATATATATATATATATATGAAATTTTGTTTAAGAAATCGATAATATGCCAAGATTTTTTTGATTTTTTTATATAATAAATCAATATTTCGAACAGGCACCCGCTTTTTTTCAATGAAAATAAGAATCCGACATTGTCATATTTTTTTACCTATTTCAACGCCGACCGTATGCGAGCGAACTCCCAACGGCGACGCTCTCCTTGGTATAATGTGGAGACAGTGTGGTGTCGAGATCGTGTGGTGGTAGTACACATAGCATAGTGAAAATAAGCGTCGATACGCTGATAGGTATAATAAAATGTTTTTTTCAACATTAGAAGGCATAACTAAAACAGAAAGTACAACTTTGTTAAAGAAATCGATAAGATGCCATATTTAATTTTTTTATATAATAAATCAAATATTTCGAACTGGCATCCGCTCTTTTTAAATGAAAATAAGAATCCGACATTGTGGTCGCCGTGGAAATAGTTAAAACAATATATATGGCAATGTCCGATGAACTTTTGTAAGATGGAAATAAATCGAATAAATAAATGTAAACAGAATGTTCGTTGTGTTTTCCCTCTTAAGAAGAATATGGTAAAAATACGCACATGTTTAAATTGCAAGTTAACATGGCGATTATATGTCTTGGAGGTATTGGTTAACGAATTGCAGAAAATAGAATCTATATAATAATACGCTATGGAAAATTTCAGGTTCATATTTACTTAATCACCTTCCACCCCTTTTTTAAAAGATGGTATCGTCGATAAAAAAACATGACTTTTAAATTAGACATTTTCTTTTATTCTATCGAGATTAAAAAATTCGTAAAAAAACATGACTTATAAAGTTAACAGTTCCTTTTTTCTATCGACAAGCTACTAAAAAAATCGTATATAAAAACATGTCTAAAAGAAGGTGTGCTGCCTTAATATAATGTTTTTCTTCATTTATACTCACTCTTATTCCTAGTCACGTTTGAAAGTGGCAAACCGTTGTGTCCGCCTCTTATTTGTCTGTCATCTTCTTTATTTCCGTCTCAGGTGATCTATAAAACGCTTTCCCGACATTTATATGCCAAGCCATAATCATGATCATTTGTTGTGCCGACATCCTTTGAAGGCTCCACGCGTATACGCCGTTACCCTTTTGATATCTACCAATACCAATCGCCACTTTTCCTCAATCTTCATCGATCATCGCCGGGTATCAAGCCGTCAGAATTAATAGGCTTTGATCACATACCGGAAACAACCGAATCAACCTTCCAGTAACACGCCTGCCGTTCTACAGATAAATGGAGAGAGATTGATAAATGCAACGATAGAAAAGGGGAAAATGGAGGAAGACAAAATAATACACACACAAAACACACTACGATATATACTAGCAAATAAACAGTTTTACATGTATGAAGGTATTTTTACTACAAAATGACCTTAAAACGAGGCCGCGCGAAATTTTTATGATATATATTATACAGTAATTCAGTAATCAGACTTATTTTACACCTGCAAACATAAATACATTTAAAAAAGTTGTGTTAGCAAATAATATTCGACGTCAGAGATATTATAAGACAGGCTCTTTAAAGAAATGAGAGACCACTTCCGAGTAAAGTTCAAGTTTAAAAAGCTCCCCTACCGCCTCTAAGGTGTGAGGGTACTTAATAAGGTGTAGAAACATGTATATAATTAGATTAGCCCTACCCTTTCGTATTTTCTGTACATAGTCCCTCTCACAGATGGATGTTGCTAGTCTCAGTCTTTTCTATAAATGCAATTATGGCATGTGTTCTTCAGAATTATGTGATATATTCGACGCTTCTTTTGTTTCATCTCGTTTGACTCGTTGGTCTGGTGGTCTCCATCAATTCGCTATTTTGATATCTCATTTTAATACAGATTCCTATTCCAGTAGCCTTTTTCCAAGAACCGCAGGCTTGTGGTACTCTCTTCCTGCTGACTGTTTTCAACCTACCTATAACCTTAATCTTTTCAGGACAAATGACAAAAGGGATCTCCTGTTTTTGCGATAATCATATTTGTTCTTGTTAACGATTTACAGAAAGTGGCTTCATGCCTTGTCCGGGGCGATTTCTATAAAAAAAAAGAATTTAGAATTGGTGGGCCGTTGAAATTTATTATTTTTTAAGATTTTACAAAAACAATCACACAGTAGTAAACGTTATTCATAAAATATGGTGTGGCACAAGGCCGAAATTGGGTGGGTGTTCATCGGCTGTCGTCCTCTTGATCTATTCTCTCAGCTAGTTACAGTCACCGGAAAGCCACATTCACTATATGATTAAAACCTACTTAACATAATCCCTAATGGTTGAAAGTGTTTAATTTACAAAAATTATATGTACAAATTAATCGGTTGAGAGACGAGGGTGCTAAAACAACAGAGATTGCTGACAAAATAAGATGCCAAGTGTAGTGGTTAGTAAGACCCTCTCAAATCTATCTAGGTGTTTACTGCTGACGGGTTGGCGAGAATTAGAAGATATTCCAGTGACAATCATTTAAGCCATTCAAGGTTCCTAAATAGGCGTACATCGTGATTGAGTCGGTTCAGCGAAATTTCAAATGTAACCGTTATTTATTATGTTTCTTTTTGTTATGTTTGCATCATTTGCCCGTTTTTGAATTAAAATGTAGACATTTCAAAATAATTAAATAAAAATTAAAATCAGAATACAAAATCAAAGAATACCAGAGTAACTTAAGAATAACCATATTCTATATTAGCTTATCTATGGCATCAAACTGCATTTCGTACCGAGCATAACACTTTGGAATATTGGGAGTGTAATCGCCATTACTCGCAGCTCCACTCTGATCAAGAGTGGTAGGATTCCAACTGTAGATTACATGAAAGATAACTTGTGTATGACATAGAATACCATTTGGTTTAAATCATAAACAATTACTTCAAGCAAACACCTGGAATTTGAAGGTATCAACAATTTCGATTTTAATACCGGTTATCAACGTGACTGGATTCAGCATAAAAAAAAACCGAAAAAAAGTTGATATGCCGTAAACGAAACCGAGAATATGTGTTGTATATATTGAAATTTAACTACGGAAAGAGTAAACAATGAAAACGTCGGAAAAGTAAGCATATAATACTGAAAATAAATTATTTATACTAGATGAATACCCGTCCCAGGGCAGTATGAAATTAATTACCCGAATACAGGAGTTTTGCACAACTGTTATGTCACCTTACACACATTAAAATAAAGATATAATGATACTAAACCTCATGTCTGGAATCCTCATTCCAATTTTGATCAAAATCTATTACATGCTTTTGGTTATAGAAAATATGTAAAAGTAAAGGCTTCAAAACCATAACGAAATCTAAGCATGTTTATGTGAAAGTGAGATAAGTAATTTTCTCAAGTATTTTATTTACATCCTCTCCAAGAGGTTGGGCGCATGGTCAGGTGTGGGTTTTGATGAAAGTGTTTCTGTGTAACAGATTAAATTCGAACCCGGTACACCCAGACCCTCAGTCAGCGTCGTTAACCACTAAACCACCGTGCAATCCAAGTATATGTAGCACATTTTATCTTGCAACATAATCAGTAAACTGATGGTGTTCAAACAGATCCAAATATTAACTCTGTAACTAGATTTGAAACTAAATGTAAGAAAGAAAAGCTTTAACGACATCAAATGAATATTAAATTCCTCATTCATTGCATCTGAAACAGTTTATAATGGTCACCGTAGAAGAAGAATATGTTTATGACTAATAGAGTATTGTTTATTTCTTAACAAGTGTCAGATAAACTTTTATTTTGTTTACTAATTACTTTGTGTATATATATATATATATATATATATATATATATATATATATATATATATATTTATATATATATATATATATATATTACATTTTGAACTTACCTATTGTCTTCTTTTTACAGTAAAATAAGTATGAGTTACATATATTGAAATAAAAACAATATTTTAGCGTTTTAATTTATTTTGTCGTTTCGTAGCCAAAATGGCGGACAACGAACCGTCTGCTAATTTCTGAATTCACAAATAAGTAAGTGAACCCAAATAAATTGTTTTGGACTAATTTCAAATTTACCTTAATGACTGGTTGCCATACACACTACAACAATCTTTAACTGCAAGTTCTTAATAGAAAACACAAACACCCAGCAATTCGTACCAGAAACCTTTGCTGGATGAAAGAGGATCTACTCCGATCGAGGCACACATTTCTTAGTGTTTGGACACGGAATGCAGGATCTTTCTTGATCTGGTCTTTGTGTTGGGTGGCAAATTCTTCCAGGTTTACCTTGAAGGTTTCCATTTGGTTGGCTATCTGGGCTAACTGATCCTCAGCAATAATATTGCCCTTAACTTTGTAACGAGATTGTGCTAATGTGTTGTTCTTTACAGCACCAACCCCGTGCCCCGTCTGTGCATTATGTGAAACTAAATCAACGGTTGTCTTCTTCGGTTTTTGATGTGGATGAAAACAAACACAAGAAGCTGGAGAAGCCCACTGTCATCAGAAGACCGCCATAGTCATTTTTTACACATTCTTGAAGTCAGTAAACAAATCAGAAATTAGCAGACAGTTAATTGTTCGCCATTTTGCCAAAAAATACTCTTCCCTCTAAACTTAAAACTTGTGTCAACAAAATATTATTTCAATAATTTTTATTTTCACTTTAATGTAGACAAGAACAACAACATGGTAATTATGATGTCTTATTCGATTTTGAAACAATTCATTTTAAAATAGGTAAAACATAAATTGCCGGTACACAGCTATGATAGATTGTCCGTAAATACTTATTTGCTCTGCCAATTTAGTGATCGGACGATCTTATTTTTAATGGGTGTGAAGGGTGATAGCATACGTATAAACGAGGCTACAAGTTTAGTATTATAGAGATTTTTATTTAATGAGCTTGATGTTGATGTTGATGATGATGATGCGATAGCGATGTTGATTATGATGATGACGAGTATGATGATGATGAATGCTGCTGCTTCTCATGATGATTGAAGATTGTAGATAATTAAATTTCGAATGCAATAGTTGTTCCTTCTTTTTTTTTTATACATTTCGACTTTGGGGAAAATCAATTTCCCTTCGCGCAGAATCGAATTGCGCGTACGCAGTCGATGTGAAACTCTACAAGCTGAAACCTTTTCCGTTAATTTTATTTTAATTTTATAAACAAGGGGGAGATAATCCAGAAATGTCCCATTAATCATTATTCGTTATATCAGCCTTAATTAGATTTTCTTAACAGCATCGCATCTAACTCATGATTAATTTGCATGTTTTAAATTCAGAATAATACCCGCCTTGTCATACACGAACCATTTGCATAATGAATTGGTGAACACACGCCACACGGGGAGGGGGGGATAATCTGCTTATTTTAACATTGTAAAGACGGAGAAAAGAAGGCAATAATCTAACATTGATTTTATGAATATTTGTTAAAAAAAACATATTTGGTGACAATAGATTCATTTTCAATATTAAAACTGAGTTAACGTGAATAACTTAGGATGGAATTATATGCGGAATATTGTTAGGTGATAAGAAATTAACGTTTGGGTTACCCTTTGACCCTTTTATATTTCTACCGTTTCGGAACATAAGCGAATGTTTGAACCCTGTATAGTCTTAGGTAGTTAATGGCGGACGGTTGAGAAAAACCAAAGACTCTGGTTGGTTTAATCAGATAACATAAAACCTAAGAGTAGTGATTTTTTTTTAAATCCATACATAATATCACACTAGCAGGGTAACTCGACGTTGCCCGTGGCAAAAGAGTAACATATTTTTTAATCAAACCTCTATCTCTCTACCTCGATCTATCCGTCTCTCTATCTTTATCTCTTTCCCTCTCCCCATGTTCACCCCCTCTCCCCAAACTCTTTTTCCTGCGCCAAGCTCAATCCCTTCTCTTGATATACACATATGAACACAGACAACTCTCTTTCATATAATAGATTCTTTGAGGAATGAGTTGGAATTTTCTTTCCAAATTAGTACATAAAAGGGCTGAAAAACCGACAACTCTGACGAAACCTTACCCCAAAAAGAATCAACGATATATTTATTTTATTTCAGATATTATTCAACCAGGGCAATGTTGAATAAGAATATAACAACTTTGTGGTTGTTTGTTTCGTAGTTTTGCACTTTTAGCTAGACATACACGCACACACAGACAGCTGCGCTTTATATAATAGAAGATAGCCTTTTACTTTCTTTAATGTACGCTCGATCTTTTTCAGAAAGCACTTCCTTAGTGAGAGTATGCTGGATATTTTCCATGCTACTAGTTTAAAGTTTGCTGGATCTAGATGTATCATTCTGCGAAATTCTGCGATTGCATTTATGACGTTACCAGTAACAAACTCGGAAAGTCTATTATAAAGTCTAGCAGAATAGGATACGAAGACTGACGAGGAGCATGCTGGGCTATCAACACATATTTCGTGAGATACTTTCCGAAGAACCCGGGAGGGAACGCATATGCATACATCCCTGACCAATCGATGCTTAGAGCATCTAAAGTATATGTCTGTTCCCTTGGAAAGGGCGAGCAAAACCCCTTCAATTTTCTGTTCTCTGGTGTAGCAAAGAGGTTCATGTTTGGTTGATCAAACCTTTGAAATAACAGGCTCACTATTTTTCTGTCCAAACTCTACTCCGTTAGGCGAGCTCCTGTCAGTCCCCTTGAAAGACGATCTGCCATAACATTTTTCTTCCCTGGAATATGCGCAGGAACGAGGGAGATATTGTATTTCTTTGCCCATTGGAAAACTTCCCACGTCAGTTGGCAAAGTGAAAGGAACCTTGTGTTCATGTAAGCAACTACCGTGGAATTGTCCCAACTGAGAGGTACTCAGCTGAACGAGCGCTAAATAGACAGCTTCACACTCCATCCCTTTTCTGAAGCGTATGTCCATAAAACCACTGGAAAAATGTTCCCTCTTTGTCCACTATACTAGGTATTCCTTTAATGAACTGCAGACGGAAACTCTCTTTCTTATATCGTCTCTCCATGGAAGATAAAATTGTATTAGTCTCATACGCAAACGAGGGTAAGGAATCTGGTCTATGTATGCCGTCATCAATCCCAATAGTCTGTGAAACCTGTTGGCTTCGCTGAAACTCAAGTCCAATGTGAAATTTACTTGCTGCAAAAAAGTTTGAAATCTTCCCTACTTTTCAATTGGCGAGAGCGCCCAGGAAAACTACCTCTTGTGCCGGCTGCAGACAAGACGTTTGAATGTTTATTAACAATCCCAACCCTTGCAAGAGATCCTGTATTATTTCTGCGTGTTGGTTGAGAACATGAATGTCTTGGTTTCTTACCAGCCAATCGTCCAGATACATGAAAATATGTATGTGTCGACATCTTAGGAAACTGTCAAGAGACGCCACGATTTGTGTAAACACCCTCAGAGGCACTGCTAGTCCGAAAGGTATTACCTTGAATTGGTAATGAGGGACAAGAAACTGAAATCTGAGAAACTGCTTGTGGTCTGGATAAATTGGAACAAGTAAGTATGGCATCTTTTAGGTCTAGTTTCACTGCCCAATCTCCTACTTTTAACGCTTGACGTATAAACCTAAACGTCTCCATCTTGAAATGAGGAACCACTCAGTGAGAGTTTACCTCTTTTAGATTTAGAATTGGACAGGCACCTCCGATCTTCTTTGGCACTGGAAAGAAGGTGCAGTAACATCTTAGCCCTTCCTTGGGTTTCGGAACCAACTCTATTGCTTGCATTTCTAACAAGCTTTTTTATTTCTTCTGACATAATGCTGTTTTGGTAAAATAAACCTAACACTGTCTTTTTCACCCCTTCCTGTTTTGGTGCTGATACAAACTGAAGTCTCAGTCCTTCCTAGACTACCTCTAAAATCCAACGGTCGGAAGTAATCTTTTCCACCCTTCCAAGAACGTCACCAGCCGTCCCCCGACTGGTTTGGTGTGACTATCTGATTGCTACTGCGACCGGAGACGAAACCCCAAAGCCTTATGAACTCTGGCTTTTCTAGGACATGCCTGTTCCCTAGTAATGGTTGAAGAACTCGTACAATTTCCTTGTCTAAAGTTGAAGTCCAGCTTCTATTTCCTGCGCTCCTGAATCATAGCTCCTTCCCGCTTGGGCACTCTAGGAACATCCCATTTTCTCTTGACTCCTCTTAGAGGGTTATTTCTAACATGCTGAGTCTCCCTCGCATTCCTCAAGTTCTCTGCACTATTCTTTAAAACTTCGAAGAATTTCCCCGAAAACAATTTAAGGCCTACTTTCAACATACTCTATAGCTTATTGTCTGTGGGTTTGTCCTTAAATGTAATATCCTTTAAATAAAGGTTACGTCTCGTCGTGACAGAGCTGAGAATGATTCTGGCCGTCACATCAGCCATAGATTGGAATAATCGAGACATAGTCTGCAAGGCTTTTCATTTATAAGCCACCTATCCCAATATGACGAAATTAAGGAACAATATGACACTTCTCTAAGCAAAAAAGCGGAAAACTGGAATCCAATTTCTGTAAGCATGTATTAGTAGTGTCCGTTGTCTTGCTTGAAAAATAGTACTGGGTACCTGGCCTACTACCAGACGCTCCCATAACCCCTTATATATTCTCATCCAACCTAATGGCATGGAAAATCTTTTAATGGGGTATTTAGTCACCATATATTAACTATCCTCCACGGCCTTGAAACGCCTGATTCTATTCTTACTCTGCTACTCCGTATCAACTTCCTGTAAGGCCCAAATTACCGATCCATCCAAAGGAATTTTCAGGAACACTTCCTTCTCGGGGGAAAACAAATGCTTTAGAGCATAGGACTTATATTCTGTCCCAACCTTCTTTCTAATATTGGGGATATTCAATTCCGAAGCAACCTTAGAAATAAAAGTAAACTACTCTACAGTTCGCTTCTTAGTCTCCGAAGATGCCTCCAATTCTCAAGCAGAGAACAGAATATTACATTCTATTTCTTTGTCCGAAATGCCCCTTTTAGACGTAAGTCCGCCCGTATTATGGTCTCCGCTATACATAAGTCAATTCGTTTCGTCAATAATGTTCTCCAATTTAACCCCTTCTCCCTCTGATAGAAACCTGACAGGGTAAGAAGACTAATAAAACGTACTTCCTTCTGAGGCCAAATTTCTGTTGTTATTGTACTTCAATTCCTTGTCATAGGAATGATGAATTTATTTTCCGTTCGTTCTCCTTGGCTATAATGATCCGTAGACGGAAAAGCCATAGAACTTTATTTCGTCATAGAAATGACTACTGAGTCTTTCATCGCTCATAGTTACGTCCACTTCTTGAAACAGTGCCGGTAATTGCCTTGAATCTTCGTTCCTGTTCATGACTTCTCCAAAGAATTAAAATTGAACAAACAAGCAAACAAAACGTAATAAGCGAAATATTCACTCATCATATTCACTTTTTTTATTCACGTGGTAATATTTCCGTAAGAATGCCAGCCAATTCACAAAATGATTGACAAAACTATATGCCGAGAATAAAAGTGATTTTAATGAAGAGGTTGACCTGTTTTATAAGGAGTAAGGGGGGTAATGTGATTTCGCCGTGGTAATATGCACATTTTGGGAATTTGTCTAACGTTGTTACAAGTAAGTAGAGAAATCGATATAAACATAGTTGATTGGCTGTATTCGTTTGTTTGACTTAAATGATATAAATGAATCTTACATTATATTATAAAGACATATATATATATATATATATATATATATATATATATATATTAAAGTGACATTCCAATGAGTAGAGTAACAATCAATCAATATCCTTCATCCGGTCATCAGAAATTATGATGAGAATGTATATATGAAAAATTATATCGCAGACAAATCTTATGATTGTATATGAATATTTTAATAATATATCTAGATATACAGCGATTGCGAACACTGGCGAAGCGTTGTGTTTACTTTCATTTTTGACGGAAATATATTAGTGTCATTTTATTTATTTTAATTTGAAAACTTTGAAGGAATCATTTTTCTTCATGGATTGTTACAGTGAGTATTTACTATACAAAGAGATAGCCAGCTGTAAGATTCTGGGTATCTTGGTTTGAATTATTATAACGTAAAAGTGTTTTTTGATTATAAATTTTGAAAGTGCAAGTGTCAGTCATGGAGTTGTCTTCTCGCTATGTAGTGTTTCTTTAGCGAACCAATGCATTTTGTTCGATATGTTTGAAGATGAGTTTAATAGTGTCTTTGTGTCAAAGCTGTGTTGTGTATCTGTATGATTAAGCCGGATGTTGTTCTTACATTTATCTGCGGTGTCTCGGTGTCAGGTAGTCGCAGTTTATTCTTCAAACGAGGTGTTATATATGGTACTTGAGTTTTTCTTTTCATATTAAACAAGTAAAGTTGGTTGCAAATAGGAACCAAATTTGATTAAAAAGAAACACGTGATAGTAAAATAGTGTGGTTTTATTTAATAAAACAGTGTGATTTGAA
Source organism: Sepiola atlantica (assembly GCA_963556195.1). Classification (NCBI taxonomy): domain Eukaryota; kingdom Metazoa; phylum Mollusca; class Cephalopoda; order Sepiida; family Sepiolidae; genus Sepiola; species Sepiola atlantica. The sequence goes on along the minus strand of OY744522.1, from coordinate 180,487,231 downwards.
AGTGGTTTATATGAAAAACATAAATTGCAGCACAATGACTAATAATAAAAAAGCTTACTGTATAGGTATTTTAGTTTCTGGACACACAATAGTTCTTAAAAATGTTTATGGTGGAAGCAAACGTTTTTCACCATTTTTAGATGCGACTTTAAACTTTTATGAGAAGCTGAGTCCGTCAGTCGGTTGGTTGGTATGCCAGGTGGAAATAGTATTTCTGTCTGTAAATGCAAATATCGCATAGACACATCTTATTTCATCTCAAAAACATGGTCCTGTCTCTCATTCGGTCTTTCAGGTTTTAGTTTCAAATATAATATTCGTGTTATGTAAAGCCTTCTCGTCAAAAACAATCAAGCAAGTGAAAACCAAGTTGTTTAAAATATCGGTAGGTCAGCTCAGAGTTAGAGTAAAGATTTACGAAACAAATAAAGAGAATAGGAACTGGCTGTCGATCTTTCATATCTACTAATAGGAGAGCATTTAAGAAAATAAATGCATTCTTATGGATTTAATTTCATGATTATATTCTTTTTTTTTAATATGATTTTTTGGAGAAAGGTCTTCATTTTGTTTATTAGTCTTACGTTTTAATCACATGTGTAGATTGGCATAGCCCGGTCTGTTTTTATGACACAATTAGTTTGAACGAGCCTTTTCATCGTCAAACACGCAGATTAATAGGAAACATATAAAAAATACCCGTTCATGTTTTAATATTATATTCTGAATTTTATGTGAAAAAAATGTGCGGTTTTTCTTTATAGAACTGTTTCATTTTATATGAAAATGTGTCACTTACGTTGGAAGCATTGTAAATGAACATCATCCTAGTGTTAGAAAAACTTGTGTTCCCCAAGTGTATAAATGTATAAATGTATACGTATTAAAGTATTATTTATTTGCGTTTTCTCTATGTTAAGATAGATGCCCAGAAGAACGCGAATACACGCAACATCCCGATTTACGCTTACCAATTACCCGAAGAAAATGCAAGTTAAGATCTGTAAAAGTGAGCGTGCGTTTTCCATTCTAAAACAAACAATTCATATTAAGTTTATCTTTTACGCGTTTTTTTTTCAGAGCCATTTTCACTTTGACAATATCAATTTCACATCTTAAAGAACAGGGAGTAACTTTTGATGGTGATATTTTAAAACATTTCCTTTTGGCAATGTTTCATAATTTCTTAAGCAATAAAAAGGAAACTAAAAAAAACAATAATCTTACAAAATATACATTCGAATATATACACGTGTGTATATATATATATATATGATATATATATATGTATATATAATATATATGTATATATAATATATATATAATATATATAATATATATATACATATATTTCTAGTGTGTATATATATATATAAACATATCTTCGAATTATATTATATATATATAAAACTTTGTTAAAACATGAAACATTTATTTTTAAAAAATGTTTTTATAATAAATATACATATATATATAATATATATATATATATATATAGGTATATATATAATATATATATGTATATATATTGTATATATATATATATAATATATATATGTATAAATTTATGTAATATATGTATACATATATATAAAAACATATCTTCGAATGTATATTATATATATAGAACTCTGTTAAAACATAAAACGTTTATTTTTTTAAAGATGTTTTAATAATAAATATATATATATATATGTTTATAAGTTTAAATTCAAAAGTGATTGATACATATAATATATATATATATATTAAAATATGCGTAAATATTTGTAATATGTGTACATATATACGATACTTATATATTTATATATATATATATATATATATATATATATATATATATATATATATTGTTACATATCTGGTTGGCACATGAATTTCTTAAACTAGAATATAATCGAATTATGACAATAGACTCTTCACACAACGGTTATATATCCTTGCATATAGAACTTTATATCTATAATAAACAATTAATAGGACTTATTGTTAGAATGTTCTGCAGTTGTCAATTCATGTATTCATACACTTTTATACAATATATATATATATATATATGTATGTATATATATATATATATGTGGGTGTGTGTGTGTTCAAAATATGTTTTAAATATATATAGCACATATACATATATTCAAAGATGTTCACGTATACACAATGAATCTATGAGTATGCTTCATACATAATATATTTATATACGCATATATATTTACAAAAAATAGTCGCGAATTGAAAATTAAAAAAATGTGAAATTACAAGAATATTAATTGCAATATAGTTAAATGAACTTAAAGCTATCTAAGCATTAAATAAATAAATAAATAAATAGAATTGAAAGCAGTAAACTTGATTAAGTCATTATACACTTATTGTAAAACATAATCATTCGCACGCTTTTCCCGGACTAGTGTTATGTCTTTCCAGATTACTATATCAATATCAAACTATTTTAGATTTATTATAAAACATAACTTATCTTAAGCTTTTCAGCCTGACGTTTTACCTCAAAGATGGAAAGTAGTCGAGGAAGTCGTTCTTGTGACATTCTAAGTATATTTCCGTTTAGTATTAATTTATGGTGAAATATAATCAAATTTACATTCTACTGGGTTTAATCTGTTTATGTTTTTTCACGTGTCTTTGAAGTGTATGGTCACGACAATTTATCACTTTTTACACAACACTTTGCATTAGAATTATACTCTACAGAATATGTATAGTTTCAGTGGTTGATCAGTACAGGGAAGGCAAGGCAGTGCTGTATTGTATTGTCTTCATCTCAAAATTTGACAATGGCTTGCTCAGTGTTGTCGCCTCATTTAGCTATACAAACCTGTTGTCGCCCCATTTCTGTTCGCAGACGGTTGCGTACTCTCGATCGGGCACAGGGTGCTTCTGAGTCAGGAAGTAACGTCCTAGAAGTATGGGGTTCCATGTCAGTAAAAGAGGGTAATTATATAGCCCTCTTGTTACTATCGACAGTCTGGCCTCTTTTTGAGATGTTGTGATCAGTAAACATGTCTGAAGAAGCTTCTATTTAACTTCAGTTATTTTGAGCAGTTGGCTCATCTATATGAACTAGATGGTAGCCTTTATGATCTCTACTCGCTGACGACTTTCCGTCTATTATCTGCATTATTGTTCTGATACCTCCACTTCCTTAACGTATACTTTCCAGCATACACCAAGGATCCTTCGTAAGCGTTTTGATTTAAAAACTCGTGAATAATTAAGGTATATTTTGTACGTTCTCCAGATTTCACGAGTATAGAGAAAAGAAGATAGTACACATGTAGTGTAGACTTTGATTTTAGTACTCAAATGTCTTTCAAGACAATCGTAGGGCCGTTCCTCAATTCCCCACTCACTTTACCGTTCCGCAAATATATTTTATCATTCCAAGCGAGCTTCCGAGGTACACAAACTTCATGACATATGTCAATTTCTGATCATACACATAAACATATGCTTTTTAAAGACATCTCCAAGTGCAAGCTGCGATATAACAATCGTATTCTTAAAAGTGTTTGTTTGTCAGTACTAATCGAGTGCAGGCCAGTACAAACAAATCAATCAATTTCTACCTAGCTCCCTTTTTTTGAACGACAAAAGGACACCCATTTAATTTGTGATCATCGTTGTGTTAGTATTAAACTGCTTGATGTTAAACAATTCCTCTTAAAATAATGTAACCACTACTAGAGCACTCGATAGATGTCACTTTAAACACCGTAACAGAGTACAAACCATTTCCAACTGCAATAGATTATGTCAGCTTCTTTTAAACGTTTACATCAGCATCCAAGGCAGAGCATTAGTATGGAAAGTAATTACTCTAGACCACGAATATTTTTCATAATCGCCCAAATAGCTTCCTTATTGCAGATTTCTATATATGTCGCCTGCAACCGCTTGGCCTTAAACCCATATGCACTGTGTTACGCTCATTTCAAAAAAACAGATTGAAACTCTGGAAGGAACGTCATCAGCAATTGGTATAATAATCCATTCTAACACAATCCTACATTATATTTTCTCAACTAATAGTAATAAAAGTTTTAAATTATACTTACAACTTTCTCCCCACTTTCCATTGTATAGAATTACGATTAATGAACGCCGCTTGTCTCAAAGATACACTCAATAGTTCAGGCCATCCCCACCAGATCAATTAAACGTTTTAACATTTGAATATTTAGGTCGTAGTGCATAGATACCAGGTAGTTTTGCAACTTACGGTCAGATTCAATTCATTCAAGAGTTCACATCTGCCATGCTTTCTTTTATCGCACTGCAAAGTACGCACTCAACGAAAATCTGAGCAAACCTCGGAGAAGATTTAAAATCTTATCAAAGATATCTCTCCGTCCAATTCGTCAATAGCGGAACATGAAAACCCATAAACCTCATGCTTTAAGTTGTAAAACAACTTAACGTTACTGGTCTCGAACGAAAGCTGTACTTAATAAGATGTATTGTGTTAGCAATTAATCTGTAGGCCATGCTGCATCGGCTGCATATCAGTTTAGATTGCTTTGACCGTGATCATCAATCGAATAAGTTCAGCAACTATTTGTGCACTATTTCAAAAAGGCATTTAAAGTTTTCAAGTCAGAATTAAGCAACAGTTAGATATTTGTGTGATTTATAAAAAGCCGATGCTGGTGTTGACGCTTGCAGTTTCCGATCAGCTTCTCCTACATGTAGAAGTTTGTGATTACTAACACCATCACTCCCTATTGTAAGTATCACAACGAATCGGATTTTATCAATGTAAAACAAGTGGTAACTCAATCTTTCAGCACTATGCATAGCATAAACACTGCAGATGCTTCTAGTGTTACGTTTCATTACATGGACATAATCTATTGTTCTGTGTCAGTATTCATTCAAGTTATTCTTCTATCGAAATATGACAATACCTATTTAAATTCGCATCTCAGAACATCACTGTAATAACCGTAAAAACCTAACTGTGGCACTTGCCTGGCTCGTGTGTACCCATCACAACCAAGGTTTCGCAATCTCTGCCAACCCCTAGCCTAGAATAACCTTATTCTTTGTCAAAGGAATCTTACAAACAACACAAAACACTAGATATAACGAAACCTTATCTTCATCAATAGATTCCATAGTCGTCGCATACACGCTCAAAACGACGGCAGGATTCAATCATTAACTCCATGAAAAATTGAATGTGTTCTGCAAGAAAGAGATTCCTAAAAACAAAAGTCACTATATATTACAGGTTACACCCATCCAGTTTACCATTCTAGATATTGCAGTTTGACGATCATAACCAAGACCCATCTCAAGTAAATGCTATTACGACTATTTCATAGTGTTAATTAACCCTAGCCGCCACAGTAATGTTGCGCTAAGGGCATGCAGTAGTCGATGGTTGGTAAAGCAACGTCTAAATATTCTAACATTCACTTATATGTTTCGCAATAGTAGGATGTCGACCGAGCCCAAGTTGCGACGCCCTGTGGACATAACAGGTCATACATATGTACAATAAGTTTCAGGTACCTTAGTGTCGTCAAGTCAGATATTGTTTAAAAGTCCTCCTTGATTAGGTCTGTCGTTTAGGATACGGCCACTGACTTTTATGAAGACATAATAACCTCTGAAAGTTTTTAAGCTGCGTGTTACTTTTTTTAAGTTACGAAAGGCTTTTCACAGTATAAATCACACTCTCTATACGACTGCCATCTTAACCCTAATTGAACTGAGTATAACTAAAGAGTGTAATTGTAAAGTAATTCTTTTTTTTAAATAGTTTACCACAAACAAGGCAGGCCGCCACTGTAGACGTAAGGAGCTACTGAGAAAAATGGTGGGAGGTCAACCTAAATTGGAAGCTGTGCAGCGAGATGTCTGTTAACATTAGTTTAAAATTCCTCCATGTCAGTACCGTCAGGAAAAAAGGGAGCAGGGAGGGAGTTCCAGAATCCAGCAGTACAAGGAAAGAAGCTTTTGAAGTAAAAAGCTCTTCGGCATCTGGGGACCTCCACAGTGAATTGATGGGATTTGACAGATTGTTGGGTTGGTTTAGTGAATTTACGTCGAGGGGGCACCAGAGCAGCAAGTTCATCAGAGCACAATCATTGAAGTTCTTTTAAAACAAGCACAAGGAAGCAACATTGCGGCGATAGGATAGGGGCTGGAGCTTGGTGGATAGTGAGGGGCCTATTAAGTTGGCGACTCTTTTTTGGACCTTGTCTAAGAGGGAGAGGCTACTGGATGATGCACCAGCCCAGATGTGGCAACAATACTCCATGCATGGACGGATGGTGGTTTTGTAGATATATAGGATAATGTCAGGTGTGAGATGTTTTCTAGCACGGTAGAGGAATCCCACTTTCTTTGCAGCAGCCCTGGCAATGTCCTCGTTCGTGACTTCTGAAATCATTTTCACTTTTTGGAAGAAATAATTATGTAGGGTTGTATCTACTATTGTACTAGATTGTCAGTATCACTACAAATATCAAACACATCGACACCTAACATTGTAGTGTACATCACATGACGGCGTCTCGCAGTATGCATGCAGATAAAGTGTATATTACAAGGACGATATTTTCTCATTTTGGATATGAATATGTTGCATAGATTTATTTTGCTTTGCATTTCTCTGCTAAAAATTACACGCTATGAATTTTGCCTTCTAATACGCCAGCTTTGAAAATATGTCTGCCTCGTTACGCCTGGTTACTCTTCTTTTGCTTCCGCTACGTATTTCTTTTTTACGTCACTACCGAACGAGAATTTCACTGTATGGAACACACCACTCTCATTATATTACACGATGATTCTAACTTTGAACTTGATATTATTTACTGTACTAAAATGATCCCCCATAACGTTAACTGAGACCTTCTTCGCACAATTTTCATTGAGACAATAAAATAAAGTGAAGCTGTTCTAACCGACACTTCAGTATCCAATCTCATCAGAGAAAAACAGAGATTGGGTTAATTAAAGAAAAGGACGGTTGTTTGATGACAATGCTTTTCCATACAAGCAAAGTAAGTATCAGGTATGACACTTTCATTAAACTCGTTCCTACAAAGGTTTACAAGAAGATAAGATCCGCTTTGTGTAAAACGTTTATTGTATGAATGTTTCATACTACTTATTCTAACAGAGTAATAATCCTTTCAGTGCTTATAAGACGATACATGACGTGTGACTTAACTGACTTTCTCACATCAACAATACTTTCAATATTCACATATCTCTTATGTAAAGTAGTTAAAGATTACTGAACCAGTGTTTAATTTTGATATAGGGTTCAAAGCTGACAATAGTGTCGTCATCTGTCATCACACAGGATAAAAAAGTGTGCATATCTACACTGCCTTTCAGAAGTATATTTTTGCAAATATATATGCAAAAAGGTGTAAATATTTAGCAGTTGTTTGACAAGAAACGTTTTGCTGAAAAATAGTTAATTTTCAGGCTAGTTTAATAGGAAATCCGGAGACTTGAATTAAAACAGAAACGCGTGACTATGACGTCGTGAAAAGGTTATAAAGACGTAAATGAGTTTAATAAAAACATCTATGAACAAAATAAACTGCATAGTTCGCACACATCTGTTCATGGGTTGGGTGTTACGATAAATGTTCAGATGAAACGTTTTAATCGACTTGTGTTATTTCGGAGACCGACGAATTAATTTGCTATCAAATCTCAGTCAAAGTGTGCAATAATAAAAAAAATAACCATGGTGTGACCAAATGTAAACAAATAAATGGTAAAGTTGGACCTACCGTCCGAGATAGAAAACCAAGTGTTGAACAACTTTTTATGAATTTAAATCCTTATTCCACGTAAAATACTCAGATTATCTTGCACTATGAAAACGAATAGTAACCCCATTTTTAGTGAATTAAGCGATCACTTGATTACCAGCGAAAAGTTGAATCCCGAGATTTGCGACGATCTAACACGGATTAAGTTCACCTTAAGATTAACCTATAATATGGACATTTCTGAAACTGACTATTCTAATGCTTATTTGGCTTATGTGTAATAGATTATACATATATTGATATCTGAAATACAAGAAATACCAATTACTATAAAATATCGATATTTCATAATTTTACTACTTTTTTGTACATCTCTGAAAGAAGACAAAAAGTCTACCGGTGATTGAAACAAAGGTGTTGCTTTGACGAGACTAAATGTGTCAGAATTAACGACGATTTTTGTGAGAAAAATCCCTTACCTTCACTGTAAAGTTACCCAGATACCGGAGGGTCCCTACGCTAATAGCTTTATTTTGCATCAACTGCTAGTCTTTGGAATTCCCTCCCTGTCCTGTGTTCCCTGACTTTAACATGTAGAAGTTTAAATGTAAAAGTTTTAAAAATATTAAGAGAAAGCGTCTGCGTTTATGCGGACATGTAATACGCAGAAACGACGTTGAGATTTTTTTTTGTAGTGATGGATCACCAGTAATCAAGTCCAGAAGCAATTTGAGGATAAGACTTAGATTGACTTTTACTTATATGATGTAACAGTATTATGTAGGGATTGCGAACTATGATGAATTCATCGGACGACTCAACAAATTAAGGATGGAGTTCCCTGGAAAAGGTGTCAATAGGATGACCAAAACAAATAAAGCTTAGTTCTCACCTTATAAACTGTATTACGATCGCGTACGCATTAATACTATTGAAAACTATATGAAATCCTCTCAAGTTATAATTAAAGTTTACTTTCAAGTCAATTGGTTGTTAATTTCTAGAAAAGGGAGGTTGTAAACATAGTATGTATAAATAATTCACTTATAAAATATATACCTACAGAAAAATCCGTGGATATTTGCTGAATATATTTAATGTGATATACATTTTCCGGCTTATTGATTAACAATATACCAACAAATTAACTGAGTCGTTTTTTCTTTTAAAATATGTCGAAAAGAACTTATGACGCTATCATACACGGACACACCGGATTGTTTAACAAAAGACGTCGTGCAACCTAGCTGAGGCAGCAGTTCACAGAGTGAAGCAGAAAGAGGCGTAATGGTTCCTTAAATATTAAATAGATGTTAAGATCATTTATGACATGAAGACAATGCAGCAGCAATAACTGTAGGAGCATTAGGAACAGTTCCTAAACATCCATTAAAAGACTTGCAGACTAGATACGTAAGAAAATAGAATAGTCGTTATGAGCTAGGAAACATGGAAAAACCAAGAATGGGGAACACTATCTAGGCTTCTACTGGAAGGGAAAGAAAAATATTAAAATCTTGGGTAGGCTTATTTTCACTCAAATTCAAAATAAAGCCAATAGCTTTATCAGTCAGATGTCAATGTAAAACGGTCGTTGCGATTACGTAGTGTGATTTTCAACTGTTATCGAAAGAAGCGTAAAGTACCAGACAATTGAGGAGACTAATTGTTACTAAGACTGTAGAGAAAACGATCGCTGAAACAGACTTGTGTGAGAACTCTAAATAAGTAAGTGATAATGGTGAAAGGATCTATGACGTGCTATTGTCAAACTCTTGAATGTGCTTTTGAGAATGAGAACTGTAAAACCCTGTGGGATGCCACAACTCATTAGATTACCCATCGGAAATGTGATATTGTTATAGTCAACAGAAAAGAAAACACGTCGTCGATAATTGGCATTGCATGCTCAGTTATCAACAGAATAGGAACCAAGAACGAGGGCAAAGTGAATAATTAAAGCTAATTGAAGTACCCACCTACAAATATTGCTCTAAAATATTAAAAATATGCTTGTGAACAAAATACCATCACTTATTACGGTAGTAGGCTCGTTTCTCAGCCATCAGAACTAACATACAAATAGCACCCCTTATCTGACGGGCCAATCTTTTTTATTGGTTTCCCTCTTGATATTTCTCAAATTAATTCTTCTTTAAATGCTTTCTTCATATAGCTGGAGTCTGATAACTAGAAAACATCTCCAAATCACGTGATTCTATTTTGTTGAAAAATGTTGATGGATTTTTCAATTTTAAGTTTCTTTTATGCTATCTGCATTTTCGCAGAATTACTGAATTAAACTTCTTAAAAATGTTATTTGCAAGTATAGTCCATGTTTTACCTGCAATGGAAACCAGCAGCTTAACCGTCAGTTAAATATTAATAATATACACCTTTATTTTATGTGTAATATAAATATTCGCAATACAAGTACTTTTAAATAAGCAACAACTTTGTGATAAGGTGGAGTTCCCCCAACCATCTAGAATTATGTTTTAATAGATTTTATATACATAGACCATGATTTAAAATTAGTAGAATGAAGTGAAAAATATAATCTGAAACTTATCAAGGAAATACGTTAGTATAATTTGAAAAAGGAAATCAGAAACCCGTACTTATGTTGGGTTGAGCAATCATTCAAGGAAGTAAGTTAACCGTGTCAGTTTTACGATGATGATCAATCTGTTCTACTAATTATCTTGTTTTTTATCATCGTGAAAAAACACGTCATTCAATAACGTCGACCGTTGTCTGATCCGTCTTTAAAATAAACATTTGCATTTTTTAATGTGCGGAAACGGGTTTTTACCCCACCTAATAAACCAGTATCATCCGGGCCTTTGGGTCTGGATTTACGCCGGTCTATTGGGGGTTGTTGGTCCTGTGCAGTTCTAGGAGGTGCACCCTCCCAGGCTTTGCCTCCCCTCTTTGGGGAGGAGTAAGTTTATTGCTTACTGCCTGAAGCGCCCCTACCGGGGAATGCCGACGGGGCTGCCCAGGCAATTTTTAAATGGCCAGAATGCTCACCTCAAGCCCTGGCTTATCTAATCCCACTTTCCCGACCTTGTGTCACTTCTTACCTTGTGGGAGGTAGATAAATAAAACAAACGGCGGGTAGTACTGTAAGTTATTGCTCTTTCTTCATGCACAGCAAAAGTCTCACGAACACATTAGTTAAATTCAAAAACCTAATCAGATGTTATCTACTATATATAACATTTTGATGATCTGTAAAAACAAAACATTCATCTAAATCTAAAAAGACTTAGCGCGATATTGGAGATCAATCATTATCTTCTGATAACATTAATCAGTTTATATGTATATTTTGAATATTTGTTTATATTGAATTGAATATTTGTATATGCTGAATTGCATATTTTTATATATAAAATTGAGTTTTTAATTTTTAAAATTGAAGGGTCATAATATTCACTAAACACAAATATGTGCTATTGGACCAATTACTTGTCTTTCTATTTTGGACAAAGTGCAAAAAAAGGATCTCTAACCTGATAGATTTCGAACTGTCTAACAGGCTTTAGCTCAAATTGTATTGCCGGAATGTTGCATTTATGTGCTTATTGTACAAGTACTTCGACGAAATCTGCTATGAGGACCGTACAGTGCTTGTAACTAAGCTACGTAATTATCCCTATCAGTCCGACTAGCAGCTAAATTTAACCCCCCCCCCACTGTAGAAGTCCGTAGATGCCAGAACATGTACTAATCTAAAAGCTTTTTCCTCAAAACATTTGCATTCAGAAATCTCGCCTTGCTTCCTGCTTCGCCGACCTTACCATAATGCAGGAATTTGAAAGTAATGTTAAAAACATTTTGCCACACTCATGATGGCCTCTTTAAATGTTGCTCCTTATCACCCTAGTTTACTGGCAATATGCCTTGTTCTTGGTGATTAAAAGAAAACAAAATAAATAAAATATAAAGTATTCCATGTGAATTCATCGCATTTCCTAAATATTTGACAGTAGATGTAGACAATGTTGGTCAGCAATGTACAGGAGGTGACGGTGGTTAAGTAGATATCGACGCGGACCTGGGTGTTCCAAATTCGAATCCAGTCGATTCCACAGTACCACTTTCACTTAGGGATGTTGACAACTTTCTCGTGGTCCCGCCCGTAAGTACCCGATGTATTTCCAGAAAGATTTCTAACTAGAAAAACATCAGGGAAACTAATGCCAACACCAGAATCATCTGATTCACACGAAAGAAGAAGAAGCAAGGTACAAACTACATGGGGCAGAAAACAACCGTCTTCAATTTCTAAATTCGAAACCGACTAACAATGCTATTCGTCAGCACTTACGAGAAAAACTTGAATGCGCAACTGAGAAACTTAGAATGGACACACACTGTTGGTAATAATTGTTATAATGTTAGTAAAATTGCCTAATCTTCTTTTCACTCCGGTGTTTTAGCAACCATTTATCTAAAAAAAACATCGAACAGCCTTGTGTCAATTAATTCTTGTGAATATTGAAGACATTCAACTATCGTACGAGTTTCCTTTGTATCGCATACCGTCTGGAGACCATTGACAATTTAGATAATGGTCTCATGAGATAAAAAGATAAAGAGATGAAATACTTACTTATCAAGATCATCGGTTCAGTTCACGCCTCTATTGGCTAATTCTTAATGGAGAGACGTTCCTCTCTGCAGCCAGATTATTTTAGCTTACGCTATGACATTGGTACCGCAAATATGCTGTTTCAATTATTATTATCTGAGGTATACTATAGATACAGAGAGTGTTAGAGAGGTTAAAACAAATTCTCATACTGGGTTTTTTGAAGACTTACATTTTAACACGTGCTTTCGCCTCGCTTCTAAAGGGGTTCTATCTAGGTCCCAGTGAGCAAATTGATCATTTATTTTTATTTCTTTCGTTTATCTGTGTTAATTTTGACTCTAGAATTTTAACATATTACATTCCTGTTTCTCCTCCACAATGCTACATTTATATATGACGGATGAAATAATTCAAGTTTTTATTCAAATTTTTCTGGCGTATCAATTTTTATAATAAAGTGGAAGTAATTAACTTGTTTCCCTGAGACCTTTTTCATATATATTTTAATCACACAAAATAAATGTTAAAACCGTCCTTTATTTTAGGATTATGTTATATTAGAAATAAAAATTCCGTTCTGATTGTTGTCATTTTTTATAATTTACAATTAATTCATTAAGTGGCTTTTCTTTTACTAAAGTTTAATGTACCTTTCTTACTATATGTTGTTTTATATCTGCATCCATTTTATACATTCTATCTCTGCATCTTTCTCTCACCGTTTCAGTTTATTAACATTCAAAAGTGATGAAGAAAGTATAGAATAAAAGACAAGAATAGATCTTTGTAGCAAGAAAGAATATCACCACATTTAGTAATCGTATTAAACCAGTATCTGTAGAGAGAAAGAGAGAAAAGAGAGATGGAGAAAAAATGCATTAAGCAGAAATCGACTTATTTTTATCTTGATAATTGTTTTAAATATTTAACTGGCTTTGCAAACTCATCTTTTACTAATCGAATCTATTTAACGAGCTCAATGGAAGACTCAACGGGTAACATTTAGTTCTAGTTTCTATGAAATATTTTCAGGTGAAAGTAATTATTCAGAATCGTATTATTTTTTAAATTTTAATTTTAATGCAAACAAATATTTCCGTTAAACAATTATCATATATGCACATATAAGCGGCCATTTTAAAATGGCGCACCATTACGAGATGTTAAATTCGTTATATTTACGGACACTTTTCTCGTGCCATATAAAAATTGTGGATGTGATTGTTCGACATTTTTTTTTATTGAATTCTCTTTTTCTTTTCGTGCTATCGATGAACATATCGCGCTAAATACGGGCGCTTTTTAATATTAGTTATTTATCTAGGCGTTTTTTTCTTCGAGATAACAATATGGGTGACACGCGTGCCTTTTCCATTTTGTTTGCACGTTTAAATTATATATCTATCATGTGTGCAAGATTTGTTTTATTTTTTCTCTGTTTACGAAGATGTATGTATCTTATAGGCTGATAAACATTTTCGTGTTTATTTTGTCATCTCATGTTTACTTACAGTCTATTTTCTCTTTTCCTTTTCACTCCTGAATAAGTGGGTTGTTTTTATATTCATAAAAAATGAGCAAATATCGCCGAGATCTGCCCATGTCAATGCCAGAAATTAGATATCAATGTGCAGAATCTATCAAGAGAAAGACCTCTTGTGACATACAGGGGTTCATGTTAGGAATAAAACACGCACGCATACATGCATACATACATACATACATACATACATACACATATATATATAAATGAATAAAACACGCACGTATACATACATACATGCATGTATATATATATATATATATATATATATATATATATATATATATATATATATATATATATATATATATATATATATGGGAAGAGAAGGATGAACGTAATCCGACGTGATGGGAAAATGAAAAAGGAAAACCAAAAAATGGATGTTTTTTATGTGTACATCAACGTTTCGTCTTTATTTATAAGACTTCATCAGGATGATAAAATAGAGAAAAAAAAATGTCATGCAAGTACAGATACATGTAGGGTAGACATATTGGGAGGAAAAATAGAATGAAATAATGGCCACTGCTGGGTGGACGTCTGTATATATATATATATTATAGATATATTATAGATATTTTCATTAGTCGACTCTGTTCCAATATAAGATGTTTATCTGATATCTAGATATGTAACAATAAATATATATATATATATATATATATATATATATATATATATATATATATATATATGTATATATATATATATATATATATATATACATTTTATACGCACATAAAAGTAATCCATGGACACGTGTCCTTGCCCACAACCGACATTAGCATAGCTAACTTAGACAAAGATCTAACCTTCGATATCGATGGCTATAGTGTAATTATTTTTTATTGCTGATTGATGACGGCTATGAGCTAGAAACATGTGTCCATGGATTACTTTTATGCACGTATAAAATTAATAAAATATATATATTAACGAAAAATACGTCCTATAAAGTTAAGGACGACTAATAATGCAATTGTCTACATCTTGATCACTTAGGAAGTGAGACAGTCGAAATAATAGTAAGCAAAAGAAAAACAATGAACGCTACAATCACCAATAAAAATAATTACATGAAAATACATTAAATAATTAGGTGATAAAAATCATACATAGTTCGTAGGAAAGCGTCAAGTGGTAAAGACGCTGGACTATAGACATCAATATCGAATGGTTCGATCCTTGTCTAAGTTAGCCATGCTGATGACGGCTGTGAGCCAGAAACACGTGTCCATGGATTACTTTTATGTACGTATACAATTATAATATATATATATATATATATATATATATATATATATATATATATATATATATATATATATTAACGAAAAATACGTCCTATAAAGTTAAGGGCGACTAATCATGGAATTATCTGCATCTTAATCACTTCCTAAGTGATTAAGATGCAGGAAATTGCATTATTAGTCGCCCTTTCCAAAAGAAATAATAGTAAGCAAAACAACAACAAACGCTGCAATCACCAATAAAAATAATTACATAAAAATACATTATATATATATATATATATATGTATATATATATATATATATATATATATATATATATATATATATATATATATATATATATATAAAGATAGATGAAAGAAGAGTGATAAACATGTTCGAATGTCCAGATTTATTTCAAACTTTAATTGTTCAATGCAAGGTACATTCTGTAATAAAATTATGTTTATTATTCTTTCCTTAAGCCAAGACTTTTCAAAGATCGAAATCTTATCATCAGCGGAATTATATAGATAGATAAGTTGGCAGTGGAAAAGTCAGAATTCAACATTCGAAAAAAATATTAAGAAATGGAGAATGAAAAAAAGTTTGTGTAAAAAAGATACGGGGTTTGCCCAATTGGTTATTGTCTGTTCATAAGGTATCCAACGAAAAGAGATTTTTCCTGGGCCGGAGCTGAATTGTATACAAATGAGTTTGGTAGTAAAATATTTCAGGAATTCTAAGAAGAAATCCTTTAGTTAAAGACGAGGCCAAAATGAGGAAGTGGGCTGGAGAAAAGGAAAGTGTAGCATAAAGGGACGAAGGTGGGAGGGTTAGTTGAATGGGGCATGGCTGCTGCTGGAAAGGAAAAGAGTGGGAGGAGGTAAAGTTCTAGTGATAAGGTAATTGTTGGTCGGAACTAGATCCGATGGGAGTGGGGATTATCTATAGGTGAGAATTTAGGTCATTGAGTGTATATATTATTTTTTTTTAACATGGGGTCCGTAATTAAAACGGATTTTGAAAAAAAGACAAAAATAATATCGAAAGTTTAAAAGCGTATCGGTTGGGAAAATTATGGTTCCAATTAATGGGAAGCTGTAGTTTAAATGTTGAAAATATAATAAATCGGGCAAAAACTAATGTTTCATAGTTAAATGTTCTAACGAGTTTAAAGGGATTCCCAGTTGGTTAAATGTAGAAATTAAATAAGACAAGCTCAAATGAGTGATTAAATAAGACAAGTTCAATGTATAGTTATACACTAAGCCTGTCCCACTCAATCATATGAAAAATTAGGGTTGGGAACAATGTTTGAGATCATGTTAGACTGCTTGTAACAATTGAGTTCTATTATAAGTATTATGGGGTAGGGTTGATTTTAATTATGTAAACTTAAATGTATTGCTAGTGCGTTGAAGTTATAAATCTATTTATAAGAAGAGGCAGATGGACCAACTGAAAGAGTAACAAAGGAGCGTAGTTAAAAGGTGAGATGAATGGAATCTACGAGGAAGATATTGTCAGTAGAGAGAAGCATATACAGGGTCGATGGAATGGATACAAGGGATATAAAGATAAAAAGCATAACAAAGCAATGGAAAGGTGTATGCGAAGGTTGGCAAATAAAAGAAAAAAGAAAAAAAGAAAAAGGAAAAGATGAAGAAAAGGAAATAGGAATTATAGTGTTGAGTAGGAATTATAGTGTTGAAGTCAGAGCGGGTTAGTATCGGTGGGGTTTAGGAAGATTAATGTTACTTCTCAATTTACAATAAGAGCTATGGGTTAATTTAGTTATTAGGTGTACTGGGGAGGATACGATATGTTATTGGGATGGTTATTTGTAAGGTTGGAGAAGTTAAGAATTAAAGTTTAAAAAATTACCAAATTATAAAATTAAAAAATTTGTCAGATGCTACAAAGGCGGTTGTTGGCTGTGAGGAGGAGTGTCAGAGGGAGTAACTAAATAAATGTATTTTAATTTTCGTTTGTGCCTGCAATTTGAGATGAGCTCATTTTTAGCGTTAATAATATTTAAGCGCTTAGATGCTGTAGCAATCATAAATATGTCTAGTTTACATAGTTGGTAGAAAGCAGATCCTGGAGTGTAGGAATAAGACCTTTTTAATATAGTCCAATGAAGGGAGTAGGGAGTGTTTTTAATGTTAAAGCTTTTTATTAGATTGGATAGAGAGGTGCTAGTGGCATTGTTATTATTGTGTTTGAAAGGGTTAATATGGTTTGAGATTCGGGTCTTAATGGGAGAAAGCACTTGCCTAAATATTTTATTACAGAATATACCTTGCATTGAACGATTCAAGTTTGAAATACATCTGGACATTCGTACATGTTTATCACTCTTTTTTCATCTATCTTCATAGTTGCTCTATCTCGTATATTGAGCTTAAACCATTTCACTATAGGTTATATATACTAAAAGTTTACTTTTAGTTTCATATTTGATTATATATATATATATATATATATATATATATATATAGGGAGAGAGATATCAATAGATAGATAGATAGATAGATAGATAGATAGATAGATAGATATGACACCAGTACAATTACACGCCACGTCATTTCCCACAACAAAACTTTACATTCACCTGATTCAAAAAAAATCTTAACAACTAACACTAATATAATTCACAAAAATACTTGTTCACACGGATTAAATATCTTAGAAAAATTATAAATAAAAAAGAAACAAGAAAACGTTAATAAAATAGTCTTTACTATCTGTACTAATCTATTAAATGTCTTCCATAAATACATTTTTTTTTAATTTAAAAAATCATATGTAAAACTTACATAGTAGTTGTTCAGTTAAAGTGCATTGGTATAGAATGAGATGGAGGATACAATAAAAGACGAGAGTAATGTAGCTGTAACGTATTAACTTTCAAACCCGTTTCTACAACAGTTCTTAAATTTTTTTAATCTCTTATCTACTTACGCTGTGTTTACGTATCTTAGTTATTTTAACATGTGTGTGAGGGTGGGTGTACATTATACGTGAGTGTGTATTTAATCATTAATTCCTTTTTATTATTTTATGGGAGCGCAGATAAATATTTTCCACAAGAGTATGTGGGTGTACACTCATTCATTAGTTATCCACCTCTTTTTTCAAGCGACAAGCAACAAGCCCCGAATTCCTATATTGGTATATATGCGTGAATTTACCATAAATTCTCTGTGTCGTTTTTTTCTTATTCTCTTTCACCGTCATGTCGATTCTTCGTCGCTACGTTAATTTCGCGTCCTTCTTTTATGTCTTTGGTCGTTAATCGTGATTATCAAGTATGGTTATCTGTAATAAATTTTACCTCGTACAAAAGAAGACTTTCATTTGGAATTTCAAAGTTTTCATTTTACATTTAGAGTGTGTTGTGCTATGTATATTGTTCTCATTTAGGAATATAATAATGTGTTCATTATACTAACATTTGCAACTATTTTCCGTAGGCCCTAAGTATACTTTTTAGTTCATTGGGAGCGAAAACAATAATATGAAATATTGAGAACGATATTTGATTAATTCAGAAGACGGCTTTACAGATATTTGTTACAGATTAGGTTGAAACCGACTATGTTGTAGTTTATAGTGAGACAGTGCAGAGGTAACGTGACAAAGGAACTGATATTTTTTACTAGATTGCGAAGTCCATTGTGTACTTTGTCAAGCCAGAAACAAGTGCTTTGAGCGACATCTTTTTCAGGTGTAGCAAGTTTTCAACACATTTGTCCAGAATGTTGTTAAACTCATCAGCAATGTAAATACGAGGTGTAGTATCAGAACACATACTACACTTTGCTCTTAGCCAAAAAGTCATGGAAATGTTTATAATCGGTTATTATATATTTTGTTAAATTTTGGGGAAATATAAACTTTTAGATATTTATCATAAAATATTACATTTGTAATATGAAGTAAATTAATAAAAACACTATTAGCGCAGTGATGTTCTGAAAAAGAAACTACTACTTAAAAAAATAACATTTGTAATATGATGTTAGATAATAAAAAACATCTATTTACTTGCATCCTCACAATAAGCAGAGTCAGACACAAGGTCTGTTTTTAATGTGGGAGAAAATTAAAGTCTCCAAAAAAGGGAAAGTTGGATTAGGACATCTCCTTCAATGAGCGAGGACAAAAAAGATGACGTATAATATCAGAACAGATACTACACTTTTACTCCTAGCCAAAAGGCAAAGGAAATGTAAACAATTGTTAATTAAAACTTTAATATTGTTTCGGGGAAAAATTAACTTTTACATATTTATGACAAATTCAGAGGCATTTTAAATTTCTAGCGGACGAACTAGAATTTTTCATGAAATCACTCTTACTTATAAATAAGTAGTTATCCTTACCGGTGGATTGTGAGGAAAAATGAATTAAGGAAATTCTAAATAGTTGCAAAAGAATGCTATTTATGGACAATGTCATTTATGGACAATGTCATTTATGGACAATGCCATTTATGGACAATGTCATTTATGGACAATGCCATTTATGGACAATGCCATTTATGGACAATGTCATTTATGGACAATGCCATTTATGGACAATGCCATTTATGGACAATAACATTTATGGGCAATGCCATTTATGGAAAATGCCATTTATGGACAATGTCATTTATGGACAATGTCATTTATGGACAATGCCATTTATGGACAATGTCATTTATGGACAATGTCATTTATGGAGAATGCCATTTATGGACAATGTCATTTATGGACAATGCCATTTATGGACAATGCTATTTATGGACAATACCATTTATGGACAATGTCATTTATGGACAATGTCATTTATGGACAATGCCATTTATGGACAATGCTATTTATGGACAATGTCATTCATGGACAATGCCATTTATGGACAATGTCATTCATGGACAATGCCATTTATGGACAATGTCATTTATGGAGAATGCCATTTATGGACAATGTCATTTATGGACAATGCCATTTATGGACAATGCCATTTATGGACAATGCTATTTATGGACAATGTCATTTATGGACAATGCCATTTATGGACAATGTCATTTATGGACAATGTCATTTATGGACAATGCCATTTATGGACAATGTCATTTATGGACAATGCCATTTATGGACAAATCGGAGCTTTTTTTCCGATAAGTTTGGATTCAGCGGATTTCTGCATTGATAAAAATCACATCACGTGGCAGTTTGTGAAAGTTAGAAGTAATAACAGCCAGTGACAAAAATACAAGCCTTTCGAATAATAATCGGAAGCCAAAAAACAAACAATAATGCTATATCTATGATTAGCAGACAATAGAATAACGTAAACTCTATACCCTCATAATCAAATCTCGCTTCTCTTGTGATACACGAGAATAACGCGTGGACTACAGGTCAGATTAAATTGAGAAACTATTCCTATCGAATGCACATAGTAAAAAGAAGCCGCCATGTTTTGTTATCGATGACATTAGTGTTATTGACTAAGTTTATTGCCTGAGTACAGAATCGTCCGGAAGGTCACCATTGTGCCGCGATATCTCGTCTAGTTCGTTACCGGCACATTATAAGTCCGTGAATATGGAGGAGGGCGTCTACACGCGTCTACGCCTCAAACTCATCTTTCTTACTTTTTTACGGTGAAAATCTCTGGAAATAACGAAAGCAACAATGTGATTCTTTACGATTAGTGACTCGAATTTTCGATACCATAGCAGCGATTTTAGCCTTTTCGCGGGAAACCTCGCGAGAATAATTGTTTGCATCTGATTACCTATTATTTTCAATTGTGTTTATTTATATGTTTGTTTCAGTTTTTTTTTTTTTTTTTAAACATTCTCTCTCACCAAGAACGAACTCCACGCGACATTTCGGAATTTTTTGGCACGTTTGACCTTCATCAAGTCTTTTGTGCCACAAAATAGTGCCTCTACCGTTGTGGGACAACAGGAGGGGGTCGTTTCCCTGACCTACGTTTCTGGATTTCTCAGAAAAAAAAGGGGGAGATGTTTCCGAATGTTTTTTTCCTATTCTGGATTGAATTGATACAAAATCGGATCTGCAATTGGCGATCTAGTTTTACGTTATTTAGCACACTCTTCTGGTCTAAGGCGTCACCCTCGCCCTGTTTCATGACCTCTCTCTTTTTACGCTTTCTACCTTTATGTAAGTCTCCGTCCCCCTCTTTTCTTCTCTCTCTCACTCTCTCGCTCTCTTTCTATATGTATGTATGTATGTATCTATGTATCTATCTATCTATCTATCTATCTATCTATCTATATATATATATATATATATATATGTATATATGTATATATATATATGTATATATGTCTATATATATATGTGTGTATATATATGTATGTATATATGTATGTACATATATATATAAATATGTATATATATGTATATAGATATACTTAAATATACATATATATATAAGAATATTATTTTTTTGAAGGCGATAACAATGCGTTGTTAGAGTGACACATACGACACGTGGAATCGTAAAAACAAAACAAAGTGACAATATTGAAAAGTCAATAATTTTCAAATTTTTTTTTTTATTTACCAGTGTATCGTGACCGTGGTGTTGGGTTGGAGTGTGCCATTTTCATTTAATTTTCGAGGGTATCCCTCATCCTCAGAATTAAATAAATACTACCACTCGTTGGAGTGTGTTTTTTTTGTTTTGTTTTTTTGCCAAAAGCCGGGGCCGGAAATGTTGGTTTGTTTTTAGTAGTAGGTCCGGAGAAGTTTCTTATTTATTTTTTATAAATTATTATTTGCTATTTTAACCGTTGCTGTTTATTTTGTTAGTAATTATACTGAGTAATTTATTTTTATTTATTTATTTATTTATTTATTTTTTTTTATATATAACGTTGTTTGTTTTGTTAATAATATACTGAATAATCGTTATCTCGGTGGCAGGGGCTGATAACTCGTGGTAGTCAAGCTTTGTTTGTGGGAGTTATGTCCCTTTAGTAATTTCGTTCTATAAATTTGTTTACCGTGTGTGTGTAGTAGCAGATGTGATTGGGTGGGTGAGGAATCCTGGGTATGGAGGTGGGGCGTCGTTAATAGAGCCTTTGGTATATATATGTGTGTGTGTGTGTGCGTGTGTGTGTTGGTGTATGTATATATGTGTATATATATACGTATATGTAAAATACATACATGCATACATATTATTTTATTTATTTATTAATTTCTTTATTTTATTTCTTTATTTCTTTTTTTTTTTTTTTTCTTTATTTTTATTTTTATTTTTTATTTATTTATTTATTTTTATTTTTTTTTTTTTGTTCGATTCTATATTATTATTTATCTATATTATTAGATTTTTTATGTGCAGTCGTGGTATATATATATATATATATATATATATATATATATACTTATATATATATACATATATATGAATAGTATATATATAAATATATGTATATATAAATATATATTAATATATATATATATATATATATGTATATATAAGATTTTTTATTTATCATTCTCGGTCTCATGCAGTCTCTCTCTCTTCCTTCTCTTGTTGTGTCCAATGTTCTATCTGTTATTTCCATAGCGTCCCTTTTCTTCTCTCTCTTATGTGTTATTGTCTTTCTTCTCGCTCATCCGTATCCCTTCTCTTCCTCAAATACTTCATCATTACCCTTCCTCTTTTTCTCCTTTTCTTTTGTGCATTCACTCATGTCTCTCTATCCCTTTCTCTCTCTCTCTCTTGCTCTTTTTCTTTATGTATGTATGTATGTATGTATGTATCTATCTATCTATCTATCTATCCATCTTTCTCTCCTCTATATATATGTATATATGTATGTATATATATATACAGGGTGATTCATAAGTCACTTAGCTATTTATTTTTGAAATTCTAAAGTTAAAAAATAGGGTAATACAAAACAGAACGTTTATTCAACAAATTGATTCATGGGTGTTGAAAATTACAGCAAATTTCCAAAATGTCCACCTTCGTTCTGCATGCATAGCTCCATTCTTTTTTGCAAGGAAGTTACGACTCTTTGTAGCATATTTGATTGATTATGAAATAAATATGTATAGAAACAAATATATAAACAAACAAATTTAGAATAACAAATAGCAGTAATTAGAGAGTAAGATAATAATTATCAAAAGTTCATAGTATGTTTGTGCTTCATATGGTAATCATTTTAAATAGCTAAGTGAAGTGACTTATGAATCACCCTGTATATGTATGATATATATATATATATATATATATATATATATATGTGTGTTTATATATGTGTGTATATATGCATGTACATATATATATAAATATGCATATATATGTGTATATAGATATACTTATATATACATATATATATATATACTTATATATATACATATATATAAATAGTATATATATAAATATATATGTATATATATATATATATATATATATATATATATATATATATATATATATATATATATATACATATATCATTCTCGGTTTAATAAACCCTCGCTCTTCCCTCTCGTGTTGTGTCCAATGTTCTATCTGTTATTTCCATAACGTCCTCTTTCTTCTCTCTCTTATGTTTTATTGTCTTTCTTCTCGCTCAACTGTATCCTTACTCTTCCTCAAAAACTTTATCATTACCCCTTCTCTTTTTCTCATTTTCTCTTGTGCATTCACTCATGTCTCTCTATCCCTTTCTTTCTTTCTCTCACTCTCTTTGTACATATATTGTTATATATCTCTACTCTCCCATGCCTGTATCTATTGCATCTATCCTCTATGCTCTCTAGTCTATATTGTTATCCTTTCTCTCTTTAACTCTAATAATCTTTCTACTCTCTTTTCTCTGTTGTTCTACTTTTAATGTTCGCTCGCCTATCTTTACCTCTGCTTGATGTTTTGTCAATCATCTCTAAATATCTCTGTCTATCTCATGTTCTATCTTTTCACCCTTTATATCGAATCCTCTATTTTCTATTTTTCCTTCTTTCTCTCTCTTTTGCTCTTTTTATTTTTTCTCGGCCTCTCTCTCGCCCGTTTCTCTCTCGTGAAATATATATCTTCTCTTTATTACCAAGCCGTTTCGCTTTCTATTTCATTCATTGTGAGGATTTTCTGGTCAGCAGATTTTCTGGTGATCTATATGAATTTAATAATACTTATTTTTCTTTCTAATACTTTCTTTAAATTATATCTATCCTCTTACCATCTATCTGTCTCTCTCTCTCTCTGTAGTTTTCTCTTTCTCTCTTCTCACCTTCTCTCTCGCTCTATTTATCTGTCCATATAGATATACTACAAAATGTGAAGTGTTTGGGCACGCATTGGTATCGGTTAAATTTATTGAATAAAGATAACATTGAGTTTACAAAGCTATTTAATTTAAAAAAATAAAAAGACAAAGTTCTAGACTCATTTTGCTCGCTATATATCTCATTCGCTGTATCTTTTTTATTCTCTTTTTCTATATAAGCATACGTGTTATTTGGTCTTGCTTCTTCATGTCGTATTTTCTTATTTTTATAATAGACTCTTCCCATCGAGTTTATAGTTACTTATATTACTATTTACTGTTCATAGAAAGATAGGAATATAGTGACGAAGCGAGACTACTTAATACGGTATAAAATGTTTAAAAAGTAAAAAATAGGTATATAGTGAGAGAGGGTGAGAGTGATAGAAACTTAGTGTGTTATGTGCTATTTGGTGAGCTAACTTAGAATTTCCACTAATTAGAACAGTTGAAATGATTTTTTCAGTTATAACTTAAAACGTGACATAAAAAAAGATGTAAGCATGTATTTTGCATAATATATAAGAAAAAAGTATTTGGGTAACAAACGTTAATTAACTCAGTTTTATAATATATATATATATATATATATATATATATATATATATATATATATATGTATATATATTTTGTTGTCGATTTGAATAGATGTTCTTCCCCCCCCACCATAATAATTCTATTATTTATTCATTTAAATGTAGCTGGAGTTCGCACTACATTGGTCAAATAACACGTGCCTACAAAAATTCGTCAGGCAAATAACTTACCAACTGATGTTTCGCATAATAATATGGTTCTTCCATCGCCGAACATCTCATAAATAGTCGTCCCTGTGACTAAAAGTAAGTCACACTCTCTCTTTCCTCTGAAAATTCTACAAACTATTTACATTATGTCTTTGAGAAATCTTTGTAAGCAAAAATAAATTAGCTCGGACTTCGATTCATTTTTTTGGTCTCCCCTTTTCCTCGCTATAATACCCATAGCTTTTTTCTCTTAATCTTAACCTCGATCTAGCCCTGTTGAGCGAGGTTCGAAACCGATCGGCTTTCCCTTTCATTCTCTTATCTTTTAATTTCATTATGTTTTAACATAAATGTAGTATTTATATAGCCATAATAAAGTTTGTACCACAAAGACAATATTAAAATGCTTTAAGACTACGTACACACCAGAATTAATCAGTAGATGGAATTCCTAACTACAGATTAAAACTAAAATAAGAACTATTCGGGTCAACAAGCTCTTAATCCATTCGTACTTGAGCAATGAAGTATGCCTTCATTGTATTGTATTTAGAATTAAAAGAGCAAACTTACATCCTGAACACAAAATTGAATATGTTTTTATCTCCAATTGTTTGTCTAAACTGTCTTGTGACCTTGCACGACTCATTAAAAAACACATGAGTTATGGAGTGAATCCGTAGGCACTTTGTCGTTCCTCGACAAAATAAGGTGTATACGGTACGTTGCTTTAATTCATGAGCGTAGCCTTTCGAGATTACGTTAAAAAAAAAATCAAACTGCAAAAAAAAAAAATTATTTGGTTGTTTCACGAACCCTGATATTAGTCAAAACGTTCTTTAATATGTATTCCTCTCAGTTGTCAATACTTGAAGTTAATATCTTCTCACATAGTTTAGACTTCTGCATTCCTCCTACTATTCCGAAACGGGAAGAAATTTACTCGTAATTCAAAGTATTCTTTGTTCAATTAACAAGACTGCCATTATATCCGAAGCTAAGTTCAGTTATGTTAAGTCGAAATTAAATGACGTCGCACATGCATACACATGTGCAGCTGTCTCTGTTTGTGAACCAAAATGGCGAAGTGAACATTAAGCTACGAAACTGTTAGAATTATTTTAGTATTCCTCCATTCGGAATTATAAAATAATTATCTTATATAAAACCTTTGCTTTGAACACGTGATGACTTAATAGATATTGTATTCTACTCAACTGTTATTCTCATCACTTTATATATATATATATATATATATATATATATATATATATATATATATATATATATATATATATTATACTACAAGTGCAACGCCGTCTGTCTAACATTTGATGATCTTGAACTTCATTAAATCCAGACAAAATCACGAGAGAATACTTTCTAATTCCAGTTCCGTCACGCTAGTCATAGTGCGGGGCAAACAGATGTGTTTGTTCACACTGCATTTGTTGAGAGTAACGTCCCTTTTATTTTGAAACTATATCCATTGGGCTTAAATTAACATGTAATCAAAGAAATCGGATAGTCCATCTAAACGGTTTATACGGGAGGACTTCTTTTTGAAAATCTATGAGTTCAGGAAAGAAAACAAGTTTGTTTATATATTCTTTGTTTGAACTATTTGATGATTTAATTTATAGTGTACTTTTTCCAATTCTTATTCTCATCTCTCATTTCTTTATATATATATATATATATATATATATATATATATATATATATATATATATATATATATATATATATATATACTAGCTGCACCCGGTATCCGGCGTGGCCCGGGAGGAAAATAAAACAATGAATTAAAATTTGTCAACATCCGAGAAAACGCAAATAGGTCACATCGGACAATATTTACCCACGAAAAGGATTCCTTTTGAGTTGAAGAAAAATAAAAATTGCCCCAGTGTAGAAGGATATCTCATTACCTGACCGATCATTTAAAAGGTTACATGCTTCGGGCCGGGCTGGTAGCTATTTCCCGTCCGTTATTGAAAGCAAATCCTCGTAGAATGCGTAAATGTTTATTTATGTTATTGGATTTTCGACACAGCAAGAACTTACGTTGTGTCAAACTCTTATCTCGTGGGTAGTCAAATGTGACTGAAAGTGGGCCATGTGCAGCGAATGTACATTTAAGGTTAGGCACGTGAGATAAATGTTTTGTCATACTAAAAGAAAATAATAAAAATGAAATCAATTTTGATTTGAATTGCGTAATTTAAGATGTTTATTTATTACTATTTTAGGTAAATCCCTATTATAAAGGAACGTTATTCATCAATATAAAAATATACTTAAAAAATCAACGAATTCTTATTTAAATCGTTTGTGAGCCGAAGGAAATGTACGTATCTTTATAATGTTTATTAACTGCGAAAATTTAAACACGTTTTTTTTAGAAATTGTTGCGATAGAAATGTATATATAAGACGGAGATAGAGAGAGAGAGAGAGAGAAAGAGAAAGAGAGCGAGAGAGAGAGAGAGAGAGAGAGAGAGGGAGAGAGAGAAAATAAAAACTTCGACGTAAACTTCCCTCATAAGTAAAAAGAGAAGAATACCTAACACGAAAAGGAACTCACAAATGTGGTTGGATTCATGTAAGATTTGGTATGGATTAGCAAAAGTGAAATCCTGCCTTGTTTTGTCTGTTAGTTAAAGTAGTTTAAGTTTCGTAGATAAAGTGATATTAAGTGCTTCCATAGAATTTGTATCAACAAATGAAGGTTGTCGAATTTAACAGTGCAGTTCGTTTGCTCGGTAAGTATTTGTATGTAATCATTCTGTGTTCCCTATGGAAAGAAAGGTTAGAGAACATACATAACACCCAAAAGTGTATTCTTATGTAATATTTACCGGAAGGAAAACAATACAAGTGTTCTAGAATCTCTAAGTGCATCCCTAACGTAAGAAAACCCTTTTAAAACTTTAAATATATCTTTTTTTAAATTCAATCCTATGCGAAAAATTGTCTGATGAAGACAATAAAACTACTCGACAATCTCTAATTGCCCTTCAAACCTCAGGGAGCTGTGAAACCGAACCCACTTTAAAACTTAAAACATATCCTATTTTTATTAAATTTATATTATACTAGCAGTGTTACCCAGCTTTGTTCTGGTTACAATTTAAGATAGATTCATGAGCAATATCATAATTAGAAGAGTTTTCTTTAAAAACCTTGGTGTTGCCCGCTAGATATCTTACCCACTAAGCTATTCAGATGTATGTAAATACGCTTAAACTAACGCTTATGAATATGTTAATTTGATTGTGTAAGATGTTAGAAAAAATAATTAGCGTTTATTGAAAGGCATCTAGAAACGCAGAACAACTTCCATTATATTCACATGCGAATTGTACATTTGAATACACTTACATTTCAGTTAACCTACCTCGAATGTCTTCGTTTTCGGAAACAGACAGGTACGGAGACAGATATATATATATATATATATATATATATATATATATATATATATATATATATATATATATATATATACATATATATACAGGGTGGGCAAAAATAAGGGTCCTATTTTTAAAAATTCATAACTTTTTTATTTATTGATTTTTTAAAATTTTTTTTTTTAGAGTAAGTAAAGGACCCCTTCCGAAGCAAGCATGAGTCGTATTAGCCCTAAGGAACGTACCCTCATTTAGAAAACATTATTTTTGCTTAAAAAACTCAAGACAGTGTAAAAAACAATACTTTAGTTTTTGTAAGTTTTAAGAAGTGTTTTTCGGCTAAAATTTGTTTTGTTTATTTCAAAAAATCTCGGAAGGGTCAGTCTACACACACATAAAGTTTGGTGAGTTTAACTTTTATTTTGTGGAAGTTATTCAAATTACAGGTAATTCAAATTTAAAGATAGGACCCTTATTTTGGCCCACCCTGTATATATATATATATATATATATATATATATATATATATATATATATATATATATATATATATATATATATATATATATACAGAGTAAACTTAGAAAACAGCAAAATCATACATAAAAATAATTGCACAAACCGACTCAAAATCTTCGAAACACTACACATAAAAACTGCAACCTACTATAAATAAAATAACGTTTATTTCCTGTATTTAATAATTAAACAAAATGAAATTCATAAATAAATAAATAAATGAATACTAAATAAATAAATGAGGATGCGTATATATATATATATATATATATATATATATATATATATATATATATATATGTAAATGAATAAGTATATGTATGAATAAATACAAATCTATAAAAAGGCTGATATTAACGATAAGACACAACCTGTTGATGATGATCGAGTGATCGAAAGCGCTCGAGGGGTGGCCGATGATACAATGTTCGGTGCCACTTTATACCAATTAACATATGAGAAACGAAAACTCGCTTGCAGCGTCGAGAGAATAATGAGAAAGAAGGAAAGAGAGCTCCATAGTCTCTTATGAAGCATGTATGTATATATATATATATATATATATATATATATATATATATATATATATAGCTAATTTATTATATTACATTCTTTTATTTTCCTAGTCACCCTTGACCCTTCTCATATAATAATGTTTTATAAGGTGTCTTCTCTCCCCCTAAATCTTACCATTGTCCATACATTTCCATGTGCTGTTCCTCCTACCCTAATCATCTCATTACGCTATGTTTTCTTTAAAAAACCTCTAGTAAAGAGGCCTTGATAATAATCAACCTTTATCCCCTGAATTTTTTGAAACTTCTATCTTACTTTCATTTATAGTTCTAAGTCCTTATTAATACATTCTAATATTATCAATTATCTCCTTTATATTTATCTTATATTTTCTATTTTATATTTCTAATTTTTAATATCATCTCCTTATTGGTACCTTGGTTTTTATCTTTAATTCTATTTATTATTAATTTTACCTCTATTATTTCTTAATTTACCTTGATTCTATATTATAAGTTAACAATTTTTATTTACTTATTTATAATTTTATTAACTTTATTATTTTCTTATATATTTTTATGTATGTGTATATATGTGCGTTTGTATATGAATATATATATATATATATATATATATATATATATATGTGTACATATGTATGTATTTTTATATTGCTTATATATTCGTATTCCTTTATATTTCTATTATCGCACTTACACTTTTATTTTACTTGATTTTATCTTCTATATTTTATATTTCATTTATTTTTTATTTTATTTTATTTTACTCTATTACACTTCATTCTTTATTTTATGTATTTCTATATTTTTATATTTTTTATATTTTTTATATAATTTTTATATATTTTTTTAATATATTTTTTTCATATATTTTTTATATATTTTTAATTTTTTAATTTTCAATTTGTCAATTTTTTAATTTTTTTATATTTTCTTATATTTTTATATTTTAATATTTTTTTATATTTTCATTTTTATTTTTATTTTTATTTTTATTCTTATTTTTATTTGTTATTTTATTTTTATTTTTATTCTTATCCTCTGATTTTCTTTTTCTTTCATATATTCTATTATTTTTATATTATATTTTATTTTATTTTTACTCTTTATTTTTGTTCTTATTTTTATTTTTTTATTTTTTTCTTAATAATCTTTATAATTTGTATAATGTTTTATTATTATTATTATCAATTGTATCTTTATATTCTTATTTTATATCTGTAAATTATTCTTTTTCCAATATTAGACTATGTACGCCCTCCCAACAATGGATGTTCCTATAAGACGAGCTTGTTATTTTTTCCTTGAATTTATGTAAGATGTCATGCTAAAGGCGCTGATGAAGTGACGTTTTGGATTAGCTTTTGTTGGTTTCTTTTAAAAATTAAAGAAGGAAATAAAGTATTTCCAGAATGTTTTGGAAACGACCGTACGCCATAATAGACTTGTTGTTCTAATTCTTTGAGCAATCGGAACCGTATAATTCAATTAATCTCCTTATATATATATATATATATATATATATATATATATATATATATATATATATATATATATAAATAAATATATATATATATATATATATATATATATATACATATATATATGTGTGCATATATATATATATACATATATATATATATATATATGAATATAGATAGATAGATAGATAAAATGATCAAAGTATATGTATATAGAGAGCTATATATTTAGAGAGAAAGAGTAAGAGAGAGAGAGAGAGGCGTTGCGTACTAATTTTACGATAATTCCTTACTTATATTGTCAAAAGGGGAGATATATTCTTTGATTTCATATAATTTTATTTAAAAATAATCAGTAGGGGTAGAATCGAAAAAGCACACAAAATCTTTTCACTTCGGAGACTTTCCGAACTAAACAATTCAGACATTCGTTATGTCGAGTTTTAAACCAACATTCATGAGAAAAAGCGGATATACGTATTTAAACTTTTAAGATGGTTCTGTCCCCATGGGTCATTACAACTCCCTTTCCTGGGTAGAGCTTATTAGTAAAGATATCGCCAATTGACATTAGCTTCAAGGCTTAGCTCATTGGGTAAAACTAATTCGAGCTCCTGGCACTTGACAATGTTTACATTGAGGTATTACTTACATACAATCAGTGTCGTATGATAGCGCAGAGGTAGAGGCTACAATCGTCACCTCGACGGTAGAGTTTCAATCCCGGCTTGAGTCATTGGCTGTTTAACTGCACTGAAGAGCTGTGATCCAGCGAACAGTATATATATATATATATATATATATATATATATATATATATAGATAGATAGATAGATAGATAGATAGAAAGGACTATATAAATATTGGTTTTAGTTGTAGTATGAGTACTTAGAGAGTGCTCAATATCGATAATAGAGTTTTTGTAGATCTAATTTTTTAGACATAGAATTGAAGCGGAGTATATATATAATGTTATCGATTCGCGTTCTTCCAACTATGTATAGAATATGGCCTCGATCTCTTTTTTCCTATATATGTTAATGTATTAGATATTGATGAAATATAACTATATATATATATATATGTATATATATAAATAAACTCGCAAAAGAAGTCATCTATGCTTGACCAACATGTAAATATTAACCTATGTCGTAGATATTTCCTGTGACATTTTCAAACGTAAATACATACAAAAAAAACATAGAACAAGTATTGTTTTTTTCTGACTAAAATCGGAATTTCTGAGTATTTTATGGGAATCACTTTTACTTTCTCTGACTCGAAAATAATTTATAGTAGAGAAGATCCAAGCAACGTTAATGAAGCGCACGGGACATCAAAGGAAATCCCAGTGGCATTATAATATCCTCGGACGGAAACCTATAGTCATTAAGAGAGCATGAATGCTGTCAAACCGTTTGTGAAAATACGACCACCGTCCATTTGTGAATGACAAGGAGGTAGAAAAACAAAAAAAGATAGAAAAACAAGGAAACACAGGAAAAATAATCATAATATTAACAAACACAAAAACATAAACAACAAAAAATAATATAAATTATAAGAAAAGAAGAAAAAAGAAGCAAAAGAAGAAGAAGGAATACATGTTTTATGTATTTATTTTTACGCAAGAAGATTTTCCTTTGACAGTTGTGTGTAGTTTATGTAAGTTTAGTATTTTAAAGCACACGCACACACACACATAATATATATATATATATATATATATATATATATATATATATATATATATATATATATATTACTTTTATTTACGAAGACATGTACAAAATCTGCGACACTGGCATGTCGATAGATACAGATGAAATAAAATAAAATATTATATTTCTTCTCTTTCCAATTTCTTTATACTCCTTATCACCCACTTTCTTCTCCCCTCCTGTTTCTTTATCTTAAATTATTTTATTTTTATTTTCTCCCATACCATATTATCTTTTATTTTATCTCTATCTATCTATCTATCTATCTATCTATCTATCTATCTATCTATCTATCTCTCTCTCTCTCTATATATATATATATATATATATATATGAAGGATCAATTCATTACATTTTGCGTTTCTAGAGTCCCAACAACAAGTACAATTTGGCGTACAATCGTTTCCAAAAAATTTTGGAAATACTTTATTTTATTTATACTTAAAAAAATTTTTTTTTTAAGATTGTCCAAAAGTGTCTTCATCAGCGCCTGCATCGACATGTTATACAGAAAAAGCCCAAATGGTACAGAAAAATTACAAACTTAAAATACAGACATATCAACATAAACTGAAGAGAGCCGGATTGCTAAATCGTTCTGTGCTTGAAACCGACGGTACGAATGTTGTACTAATTTTTATGTACCAAATTAAATAAATGTTATGCTTTTAATTTTTTTATTTTTATTTTAATTCCCTATTAATCGAGCACTCTGCTGGGATTTTTCCTGCTACATTACAAAAGCAGTATATATATATATATATATATATATATATATATATATATATATATATATATATATAGATTTATAGATTTAGATTTTTCACTTATAAAATAGATAATTCAGTGAAGACCGGGGTTGTACCAATAAAAACAAGCTCGATGATACTCGATTTCAGAGTACAGAGCATTTATATGTGATTTTATGAAGGCTTACCAAAGCATTCCTTTCAGGACACCAATGATCACCATTAAAGATATTTTTTCTTACAAATATTATTTATTCAAATTAAATGTTTTTCCTACACGTGTTTCACTACCAAGCAGTTACTTGCTTGGCAGATCATCAGGGAATTAAATGTCTGGAATACTGGTTTCAACTGCCGACAATACACAATGTGGCGTTGCAATAGTTGAGGTCACTTAAGAAGAGAAGAGGAAAAAATAAATAAATAAATAAATAAATAAATAAAAATAAAAGTCAAAATTAAAAAACAAGGAAGAACAACGATAAAAAAAAGAAAGTCCTAGAAAAGTCTTAGAAAAGTAGCTCGTTTATTATTTCTTCCACCAAGCCAACAAGCAAATAATCGGTCCCAAATACATTAAAAAAAACAAAAAACAGAACAATGTGCGATAATACACTTTCACGTCGGCCGGCACAATGATGAAACCCCCCCCCCACAAAAAAACAAACGAACAAAATCATTCAATATACCGCTCACAAGTTACCATTCCAATCCAATGATAGTATGCGAATTCTAAATCCAACTTCTCACAAAGAAAAGTCAACATTCAAAGGACTTTCTATTCCCCAAAAGTCTGCTCAGTCGCAAAAGGCACCCCGAAGCTGGTTCCTGTCCATTAAATTAACAGTGCTGTTATGATAAGCTTTGAGCCGACTGTGTGTAGATTTGTGACTTTATACTTCCAACTTGTAAGGTCTGTACACGCCGACCCGCGTCTATCGCAACAAGTTTTGTGAAGAAGATATATCTGTACAAAACAATCTCAATCATAAATGCTTGTACTACACATATATCACCCTCTGAGTATCCATAGCCAGGATCCAATTGTAAGCACGTGCAAGATAACTGGTAAATCTACAAATTTGGCAAGAGAAAAATAAACTCTTGAGATATGTCTGTGTTCAGATGGACCAGCTAAAGTCATTGCAGAAAAGTGTTTCAAAGAAGCTAAATTCAAACTGCAGCGTGAGACAGGCCAAATAAAGAACGGTTGGTGGCTCCACATCTCAGTAGAAATCCAAACAGCTCATTACCGTAAAAATTCAAAAGCTATTAATAACAAAATTAGACAAGTTTGTGGTCGATAGCCTACAAAAATTATACCCGTGATTGTTAAAGATAGTTTTAACCTTTTTAACGATGCTGGGTGCATCGTCAAGTGATGGAGAGAACATTTTAGAGATTTATTTGATAATCCATCTTAAATAAATGATCTGGTTATTTATAGTCTCCTTGAGATGATAATTGATCCGAGCTTTGATGAAACAAAAAACAAAAGAAAGTAACACGGGAAAAGCACCAGGACTTCATGGAATACCTGTGGGATAATTGTTGTTTGGAGGTGATAGAATTACCAATGCAATCCATACACTCATCCATGCTGTTTGGCATGGTAATTCTCTCTCTCAAGATTGAATCGATGCCATAGTGATTCCGCTTAATAAAAGAAAAGCGTTCAAAATCTAAGTGTTGTGACTACAGAGGCATTAGCTTCTTGAAGCAGTAGGGAAGGTTTTGTCAAAGATTCAGTTGAATCATTTGATGAATCGGATTCCAGAGAGTTAATGCGGTTTTAGATCTGACCGCGGCAGAATAAGTATGATATTTTCTGGTCGCCAGCTAATGACAGAATGCATGGAGTAGCGTGTACCATTATATCAAGTTTTTATTTATCTGACAAAAGCTTTTTATACCATCAATCACAGTGCACTTTGGAAGATTATTAGGAAACCAGGCTGTCCTCCAAATGTTGTAAAGATGATTTTGCAGTTACACCATAATATGAAAGTCCGAATGAACTTTAATGGGTCACTGTCTGATCTAATATCAGTTGTAAGGATGTGAAACGAAGTGATATCCTTGCTCTCACATTATTTTTCTCTCGTGCGTGTGCGTGCTTTTAAGTGTTATGATATTTGTGTAAAGATTCTGTTTCGCACATCAGGCAAACTTTTTAACTTTAGACGTCTCAATGCAAAGTCGAAAACCTTTCAGAACCTTGTTCTTGAACTTCTATATGCAGATGATGCAGACTTTGTTTCACTAATCCTATAAAATCCATGAGGTCGATTGCAAAAGAACAGTGTGTAATAGAGAACAATCTGAAATCTTGTCCACAAAGACATCACCTACACATGTTGTATGACGAGTAAAAGTCATTTTACGTCAGAAAAGGTAAAGGAAAACCCGTTAAATCAGAGCTAATAAAATATTAAACAATTTTTTTTTAATCTAGCAGACAAAGATGTTATTTTATTCTATTCAGACGTGAAAAATATTAACCAAGATTCGAATGCAACTGATTATGGATGTTATGTAAAACTTTAGGACTTACCATCAGTCTCAAGAAAACGGATGTTATGCATTTCTCTCCTATTAGAATGACATATGTTGAACCAAACATCTTTGGTGATGGGAAAATATTAAAGGCTACGGAAAGCTTTGTGTATCTTGATAGTACGCTGAGTAGGGACGGTACACATGATGCTGAGAGAAATCACAGAATAGCCATAGTCAGTTCTGCTTTTGGCAAACAGGAGAAACGTGTATGGTCAGACCGGGGCATTATCAAACATGCGTTATTACTACTCTGCTATATGGGTCAGAGACTTGGACAGCATATAGAAGACGTCTCAAACTATTGGAAAGATTTTATTGAAGTTGTATTCGCAAAATACTAAACATCAATTGTAAGACTCTCACGCCTGACACTGTAGTCTTCGTACGATCAAATAGAACCAGTATATATATTAAAACTGTTCAAAATCAGATGCGCTGGACTGGACACCTGGTTAGGATTGAGGACAAAAGACTTCCAAACAGCTGTTCTATGGCAATATAGATAGAGGAAAAGACCACAACATAAACCAAGAAAAAGGTTTAAGGATGCCATGAAAAACAACTTCAAACTACTTGAGATTGATGGAAATAATTGTGAAGCACAACCAGAAGACCGACCACTATAGGGGAAATATCAGAGTTAGATGTAAGGATTTCTAAAAGCATCGTGTAGATCATGCAGTCTAAAAGCGTGTTTTAAGACAGCAGGATGGAATTATAGTGTCAGAGAATATACAACAGGAAGTGAAGTGCACTGTATGTGATCGTGTGACCTGTAAATCATCTTAAATCACACAACTAAAGACAATATCAGTAGTTTTATGAGAGGGATATAACAGCACTGCACCCAGTGCCAGTTATCAGATGTGTGGTCTAATCTGCACATATAAAAGTGGCGAAACAGGATATTCTCGGCTTCATAATATTTACATGCAGGCACCTTTACCAGAAAAAAATTTCTGTCACATATGTGAACGTAGATGTTAGACTGAAGCTGGGTTAAAGAGCCATCTACGTAAGCACGGCAGTACAGCAACTAAATAGAGAGATGGCCAGAGAAAACAATCACCATATATATATATATAAATGTATATATATATATATATATATATATATATATATATATATATATATATATATATATATATATATATAGAGAGAGAGAGAGAGAGAGAGAGATAGAGAGAGGGAATGGTAGTTAGCTTGAAGCATTGCTAGGAATAGAAGTAGTATGTTTTTAAAAGGTTGTGGGCAATGCAAATAGTCCCATTTCGTATTCGATTTATTATTCTTGTTCCTTCCAGCTTACATCCTACCCGGAATTCGCATTGCCCACAGCCTTTTAAAAACATACTATATATATATATATATATATATATATATATATATATATATATATATATATATATATGACATCATATATATGACATCATATATATACATATATATATGACATCATATATATATATATATATATCATCACCATATATATATATATATATATATATATATATATATATGTGTGTGTGTGTGTGTGTGTGTGTGTGGGTGTGTGTGTCTGACATCATTAATAAAAACTGATATATCTAGAGCTTATAGTTATCAAGGTTGTAGTCGATTTATTGACAACCTTGTATGCATTAGTAATAACGAAGAGTTTGCAAATACAAAACATTTGATATATCCAAAGTAGTTTAAAGATAAACTGTGAACACACGGGAACACAAGCTACATTTCTTGATTTGTATATGAAAATTGAGGATAACATATTTATCTATAAAATGTTTCATGAAAGAAATTAGTTCGCCTTTCATATCGTTCGTATGCCGCATAAAAATAGTACCTAGCCTATGTATATTGTTTACAGAAACATTATGTCTAGATGTGTGCAAAAAGCTCGTGTTACCTTAAAATAAATAGATTTTATACCCTCAATTTCTGCTTTAATAATAAGAATGATTAAACAAAATAAAAAATATAAAAATATTTAGACAATTAAATAAGGCAATTAACCGCCATTCTTCTGCTTTTAATTCCTAACAAGTTCATCAAAGTAGATTTATTGAGCAAATCCAAAACTATCTAAGAAATTCAATATAGCATGTATACACGTATACATAAAACACATATAGTAATCTATAAAAATTTACATATATATATATATATATATATATATATATATATTGTTCTTAATTATTAAATATATTTAAATGAAACTAAATATAAATATAAGTAATAATATAAATGCATAAAACAATAAATAACTAAATCGTAGTGTAATGGATTCATCCGACACTATAAAATACAGCAAAGTGTTTGTAAATAGCAAATACATTTTCTTAGACACAGACGAACAACACAGGAAAAGCGGAACTTTTTTAATAACAAAACCAGTTTAGCAAAAAATAATCTGAAACAGAACACTAAATCTAATATCCGGAACTTGTTAGTTCTTGTGTTTTAAAGGAAGTGGTGTCTGATCAACTCTGCTGGGAAGCCATGAGATGAAATAC
The DNA here is from genome assembly GCA_963556195.1 of Sepiola atlantica. Lineage (NCBI taxonomy): Eukaryota > Metazoa > Mollusca > Cephalopoda > Sepiida > Sepiolidae > Sepiola > Sepiola atlantica. Next base: position 180,448,529 of record OY744522.1, on the reverse strand, counting down.
TGTTTTGTTTTGAAATTCCCACAGTTTTTCATAATACCTTAACTGATGTTTAGACTAATATAGTGACTGTTAATGGTTAATATACTTACAAGCAATGTACTTTTCCAACGAATGACTTGGTATTAAATTTTCTTTTTTCATATTGTTTTAATAGCTGTGAAAAACTTCCAAGACTATATATATATATATATATATATATATATATATATATATATATATATATATATAATTAACTTGTTACAAATATCCAGGGGGTATGAATCCGAAGGAAGTTGAAACCGGGTTTATGAGAGTGCTCAATGAAAATTCAGAGCAAAATATATATTTTTTGATTTTATTCCATTAATTGCGACAAAACAGGTTTTGTTTCATTGGTGCGAGTAGCTACCAAATCATCGGGCGAAAGGAATTCAAATGGCATAAAGTTTTAAATTCACTCTAACGGGAGATTGAAAATTGAAAATACATTGGAGGGGGAGGGGGATAGAGTTGGGGCTTTGTCTATAACGGCGACATGGGACATGAGAGGGGAGGGGGGGGGGACTCCAACAAGTCGTGTTTCAAATTATGACGTGGGAGGTGTTGCACGTGTCAGTGCTGTGTCAATCTCAATCTCGGCCGGGGTGGGAGGAGGGGGATGGGGCGACGGCCGGAGTGAGTTAAATTTAAAATGAGAATTATGGTTACAACCGTCATTCTCATTTTATTTTAATTCTAATAAGTAATTGTCATGTGGATAAAAATGTTTGATAATTTTAATTTAGGGTATTAATTGCTACTTTTGCATTTTATTTATTTTATTTTAATGTTTTGTTTACTATTTGTAGTGAATTTTGTTGTGATTATATTTTTTATTTATTTATTCCCTCTACTTTTTTTATATTTTTTATTTTTTTTATTTATTTATTTTTTTTTTTAAATTGTGATTATATTATACCGAGATCAATACTGGTGGAATCATTTTATAAGAGAGGTTTTCTGGTGTTACCAGTCTTATCAATAACAAAACCGATTATTCCAATGGTAACGCCTGCCAATCATGCCTACGGTAATCGCAGTGATAACCGCCTTATGTAAAAGCCTTAATAAAAATGAAATAAAAAAATAAATAAAGATAAATATAAATAAAATTAGAATAAAAATAGAAATAGAAATAACAAGTTTGTAAGAATATTAATGATAATAACAATAATAATAATAATAATAATAATAAAATAATAATAATAATAATAATAATAATAATAATAATAATAATAATAATAATAATAATAATAATAATAATAATAGTAATACTGATAAATACCGCCATCAATTACCATCTTGCTACTTGTGAAGTCATTGGGCGAAATAAGTCGACAAGTGATGGTAGGCTTTTTTAATTCCACTACCAATGACAAGGACTAAGTACCAGTTAATAATTAAGTGTTCAAGGTAGTGATCGAGGGGTTAAGTAATTGAGATTAGTCTAAGTGATATCAGTGTTGATAGCTATCCTAGTTATGGGTTTATGTTAGAATTGGTAGTATGGCTGAGAGGTTATTGAGGCTGTGCATTATAGGTAGAGATTTGATATTATTGGTAGTTCGGAGGGGTGGTTATATATTTATAGATTCATCATGACTTGTTGGGGTGGGATTGGGTTGTAAATTTGGGTGGGTGAGTAGGGGGTTATAGTGTGTTTTGGGGTAGTGTATAGTGGAGGTTTAATGTTATCATTCATTTTTGTAAAGAACAAAAACAAAAACTGTTAATTTTATGTTGAAGTTAAGTAGGGTTGGTGTGGAGTTAAGGTGGGGTATGTGGGTTGCTAAGGAGGTAGAGTCTACTATGTTTACAGTTGATAGATGTCTCTTGTTTTCTATTTAAGAGTTTGTTTTTGTCCTTAAAGCGGATAATTTCCAGTTTTTCATTTAAGCATAATCTACATGGAGAGTTTATTGATTTGCAGGTGCTGGATTTTTTCAAGATTTTCCACTTTATTATGGGAGTTTCTTTTTTGGTTTTTATTTTGTGGTAGTGTAGTGAAAGTCCGGTTTGGCCAGGATGGTCTGGGTTGTTGAAGGAGAGTTTATGGTTGTAGAATCTTTCCTTGAAGTTGTTGCCTGCCAGACCAATATAATAGTTAGTCTGGGATGGGTTTTCAGTTGAGGAGATAGATGCCTCATAGACCACTTGGGTTGATAGGCACATTTGATTTAGGGGGCAGTTTGATTTGTTATTACAGTTGCATGTTCTTTTAGGATTTGAGGTTACTGGGGTGTTTAGTATTTTCATGTTGTGCTTTTTTATGATTTTTTCTAAGTTGTCACCACAACAATAGCTGAGTTTTAGTGTATTCTTATTGAAAATTTTATGGAGTATGCTGTTATTGGGGAAATGAGTGTTTATTAAGTTCAGGAATTTATTCCCTATTTTGGTTTTAGTTGAGTTGTTAAATGGAGGTGTATACCAGATAATTTTCCTATTTCTATTTTTGTTCCTATTAGGGTTATTTTGTGTAGTTGGAATATACTCTATTTTGGTATTTTTGTATCCACTCTCCTTTAGTGCTTTATTATAAAAGTTCTTATGTTTATTGAAGATATCTATATTGGAGGAGTTGTTGCTAATCCTTCTACTAATTGATTCTGGGATGTGTTTACTTACAGATCTAGGGTGGTTAGATAGTGGGTTGACATAAAGGGGGTAGGAATTATCTTTAGCATAGGGCTCATAAGTATCTCTATTGAGGTTGAAGGTAATATCGAGGAAATTGACCTGTTTAACATTTGATGTTATTTCAGCCTTTAGGCCTATTCGTTTCATTTCCTAACAAAAGATCTTGAAGTCGATTCAATCGGCCTCTACAGAGATGATGGCCTAATGTACGTGAAAAACACAAACGGACAAAAATGTGAACAAACCAAAAAAATAATATCCAAGGAAATGAAACGAATAGGCCTAAAGGCTGAAATAACATCAAATGTTAAACAGGTCAATTTCCTCGATATTACCTTCAACCTCAATAGAGATACTTATGAGCCCTATGCTAAAGATAATTCCTACCCCCTTTATGTCAACCCACTATCTAACCACCCTAGATCTGTAAGTAAACACATCCCAGAATCAATTAGTAGAAGGATTAGCAACAACTCCTCCAATATAGATATCTTCAATAAACATAAGAACTTTTATAATAAAGCACTAAAGGAGAGTGGATACAAAAATACCAAAATAGAGTATATTCCAACTACACAAAATAACCCTAATAGGAACAAAAATAGAAATAGGAAAATTATCTGGTATACACCTCCATTTAACAACTCAACTAAAACCAAAATAGGGAATAAATTCCTGAACTTAATAAACACTCATTTCCCCAATAACAGCATACTCCATAAAATTTTCAATAAGAATACACTAAAACTCAGCTATTGTTGTGGTGACAACTTAGAAAAAATCATAAAAAAGCACAACATGAAAATACTAAACACCCCAGTAACCTCAAATCCTAAAAGAACATGCAACTGTAATAACAAATCAAACTGCCCCCTAAATCAAATGTGCCTATCAACCCAAGTGGTCTATGAGGCATCTATCTCCTCAACTGAAAACCCATCCCAGACTAACTATTATATTGGTCTGGCAGGCAACAACTTCAAGGAAAGATTCTACAACCATAAACTCTCCTTCAACAACCCAGACCATCCTGGCCAAACCGGACTTTCACTACACTACCACAAAATAAAAACCAAAAAAGAAACTCCCATAATAAAGTGGAAAATCTTGAAAAAATCCAGCACCTGCAAATCAATAAACTCTCCATGTAGATTATGCTTAAATGAAAAACTGGAAATTATCCGCTTTAAGGACAAAAACAAACTCTTAAATAGAAAACAAGAGACATCTATCAACTGTAAACATAGTAGACTCTACCTCCTTAGCAACCCACATACCCCACCTTAACTCCACACCAACCCTACTTAACTTCAACATAAAATTAACAGTTTTTGTTTTTGTTCTTTACAAAAATGAATGATAACATTAAACCCCCACTATACACTACCCCAAAACACACTATAACCCCCTACTCACCCACCCAAATTTACAACCCAATCCCACCCCAACAAGTCATGATGAATCTATAAATATATAACCACCCCTCCGAACTACCAATAATATCAAATCTCTACCTATAATGCACAGCCTCAATAACCTCTCAGCCATACTACCAATTCTAACATAAACCCATAACTAGGATAGCTATCAACACTGATATCACTTAGACTAATCTCAATTACTTAACCCCTCGATCACTACCTTGAACACTTAATTAGTAACTGGTACTTAGTCCTTGTCATTGGTAGTGGAATTAAAAAAGCCTACCATCACTTGTCGACTTATTTCGCCCAATGACTTCACAAGTAGCAAGATGGTAATTGATGGCGGTATTTATCAGTATTACTATTATTATTATTATTATTATTATTATTATTATTATTATTATTATTATTATTATTATTATTATTATTATTATTATTTTATTATTATTATTATTATTATTATTGTTATTATCATTAATATTCTTACAAACTTGTTATTTCTATTTCTATTTTTATTCTAATTTTATTTATATTTATCTTTATTTATTTTTTTATTTCATTTTTATTAAGGCTTTTACATAAGGCGGTTATCACTGCGATTACCGTAGGCATGATTGGCAGGCGTTACCATTGGAATAATCGGTTTTGTTATTGATAAGACTGGTAACACCAGAAAACCTCTCTTATAAAATGATTCCACCAGTATTGATCTCGGTATAATATAATCACAATTTAAAAAAAAAAATAAATAAATAAATAACTAAAAAAAATAAAAAATATAAAAAAAGTAGAGGGAATAAATAAATAAAAAATATAATCACAACAAAATTCACTACAAATAGTAAACAAAACATTAAAATAAAATAAATAAAATGCAAAAGTAGCAATTAATACCCTAAATTAAAATTATCAAACATTTTTATCCACATGACAATTACTTATTAGAATTAAAATAAAATGAGAATGACGGTTGTAACCATAATTCTCATTTTAAATTTAACTCACTCCGGCCGTCGCCCCATCCCCCTCCTCCCACCCCGGCCGAGATTGAGATTGACACAGCACTGACACGTGCAACACCTCCCACGTCATAATTTGAAACACGACTTGTTGGAGTCCCCCCCCTCCCCTCTCATGTCCCATGTCGCCGTTATAGACAAAGCCCCAACTCTATCCCCCTCCCCCTCCAATGTATTTTCAATTTTCAATCTCCCGTTAGAGTGAATTTAAAACTTTATGCCATTTGAATTCCTTTCGCCCGATGATTTGGTAGCTACTCGCACCAATGAAACAAAACCTGTTTTGTCGCAATTAATGGAATAAAATCAAAATATATATATATATATATATATATATATATATATATATATATATATATATATATATATATATATATATATAATCCAGGTAAAACATCCACAGGGAAGTAATCCAAAGAATTTCAACCGGGTTCATAAAAAGTGCTCAATATCAAATAGAGCTTTTATATATAATTATTTTTTATTTACACAGACATGTAAAAAATCTGCGACACTGGCAGGTCGATGTTATCGATCAACAGTTATTATAAACTGAGATCTCATCAGGCAGAGTTAGAATGTGATCTAGCCTGCTACGAATTACAGCTGATTTAAGAATATGTGGTTCGCCCAAGTTGAAGAAACTGTCCAACGATTTTATTACACATCTTGTTGCATGTATGTTCCCTTTCCACTTTCTGTCTGAATCAACAGACGATTTCATTTTTTCTATATTTCTACCTATCTATCTTTCTATTTATCTATCTTTCTATTTATCTATCTTTATTTTAACCTTTTTTATTATATATCTCTCTTTTTACTTTATTTTATTATATTTTATGTTTTATGTTTTATGTTTAATATTTTATATTTTATATTTTTTATATTTTATCTTTTTATTTTAACTTTTTGATTCCAAACCACGTGACTTCCTCAATTTTGACATTTTAAATTTATTTTCTTCTTTTTTTTTTCTTCATTTCATTCTTTCCAAAATATGATCTACGGTTAAGATCGGATTCTAACTCTGCCTGATCAGATATCAGTTTATAATAACTGTTGATCGATAACATCGACATGCCAGTGTCGCAGATTTTGTGCATGTCTGTGTAAATAAAGATAATCACATATATATATATATATATATATATATATATATATATATATATATATATATATATATATATATTGAGAGAGAGAGAGTGAGAGAGAGAGCATAATTTACCCCAAACAGAGCAGTCAGCCACTGTAGACGTAAAGGGGTTACTGAGAGTTAGGGTGTAGGTTTGGGGTGTCATCCTAAGTTGGGATCCGTGTAGCGGATGTCTGTTTACATTAGTTTTAAACCTCTGCATGTCGATAAAGTCGGGGAAACATGGAGCAGGGAGAGGGTACCAAAGACCGGCAGCTTGAGGAAATAAGCTATTAGGGTAGAAGGCTCTCCGGCATATGAGGACCTCCACAGTGAATGGATCGGATTTTGCTTATTGTTTAGTTGGTCTAGTGTATTTACGTCGAGAGGCACCAGAGTAATCAGTTCATCGGAGCACAATCTATTAAAATATTTGTAAAACAAGCATAAGTATGCACGATTGTGGCGATGGGGCAGGGGCTGGAGCTTGGTGGATAGTGAGTGGCGTATTAAGTTGGCGATTTTAAGAGGGAGAGACTAGTGGATGATGCACCAGCCCAGATGTGGCATCAATACTCCATGCATAGGCGGATGGTGGCTTTGTAGAGATACAGGATAATGTCAGGTGTGAGATGACGTAATAAATGATGACGTAACAAAAGGAAAACAAAAAACATCGACAACATGTGACTCAATGGTTCACGGGTCACTTGTAAGACCAAATGTTGTACATAAATATCCTAGTGCACACTGTACTACGTCACAAGGTTATGACGCTACAACGGGTCTATGGCATCCACTCAAACAAGTAGAAGACATGGGGAAGATTGTTTATCCCGTTGTAAATGAATGGAGTATTCGTTTTGTGACCTACTCCTTAAAACATGTCTAAAAATCATTGGGACAATTTTTTAAAGATTTCTTGGCCTTTTGGCCACAATCAAAGTGTAGTATCTGTTCTGATGGATACTACACCCCATGGACTGGTATCGTCTTGGCCTTCGGGGCTTTATTTACGCCTGTCTATGGGTATGTCCTGTGCAGTTCTAGGAGGTCCACCCTCCCAGGCTTTGTTTCCTCTCTTTGGAGAGGAGTAAGTTTACTGTTTACTGCCTGAGGCGCCCCTACTGGGGAATGCCGACGGGGCTGCCCAGGCAATTTTTAATGGCCAGAGTGCTCACCTTCTCGGGCGCTGGGTTATCAAATCCTACATTGTGTCATATCTTACCGCTGTGGGAGGTAGATAAATAAATTGAAAATTGTAAAGTAACAAAAGAATGACTTCAGTCATTGAAACAAAGAGTAGATGCGACATACTCTATAGCTTCACGGGGCATCTATGTAAGACATTTCCAGAATAATACTCACCTATTAAATTTATCTGTGGGTGAAATACGGACTCTTTTATCAAGAAAAAACACAAATTAAGAGAAATAAAACGCTCGGATATTTTTTTTAGAAAAATTCATTCGAGCTACGCTTTTAATGATGCAAAGTATATTTGAAACTGAATCAGATTAATACGAATACTATTATAAACTTAAGCATGACATGTCTTTCTTTAATCTATATAATGAAAGTTAACGTATGTGTGTCCGGCTCGCTTCAATAATCACGTACGGAAGAGTATTTTTATGAGCAAATAGGGGACGAGTTAATTTTTATAATAACTGTTAATATTAATAAAAAGGAAACAATAATCACGTATGAAAGTTTAATTATAATGAGAAAAGAAGAGGAGGCATAATCTTAATAACTGATAATAAAAAATAAAGGAAAGAACTTCTGTCACTTTTAATAGACACAAAACATATTCCGTTGTGTTTAATATTTTTGAGACTAACATAGAAATTAATCTACAGATAGACAGATGCTTTATATAAAGACACAAGATAGAAAGCGAGAGAAAAAGAGAGAAATAGAGAAAGCAGGAGAAAGAGAGAGAGAGGATGAGTAGGGTTTTTTTTTACTAAATCTTATCTCAAGCACTTTTTCTTTTTTGTCAAACTTTACTCGCGTTTTTGTTGTTTTTTTTGTTGTTACGTTTAACTTCGATTAGTTGTATCGATTGTCAGCGTAAGTTAATCTCGTGTGTAACTACAGTAAGAAATAACTTGTTATTGGTAAAAAATAAATTACTTTTGACTTCCCGGGTAACGCTGGGAAGCCTTGCTAGTGTTAAACTGAAATCATTACCAGAATTGCTGTGATTGGAACTTTATTCCGATGCGTAATATTTACAATCTAGTTCAAGCTAACGCAAATATTAAATTGCGTTTCTAAGAATATATTAACTGCATTTTGACGTTAAGCAACTGCTTTAAGGGCATTTTTCATTCTCAAATGAAGAAAACAAATATGTCATTAAAATCTTAATGATAAAAGTAAGGTGACATTTATTGATGTAAATGTAGTCTGCTTCGCTTTAAAAAAAATGGTGACAATTTACTTCGCATGCCTTAACGCCTTTTCATTAACTTTAAAATTCAATGAAAGTTCCAGTCTCGACAGAGAAAATGCGGCAAATATTTTCTGTCCAAAATCCATTTGATAAATCACGTCTGAATTTTTGATAATTGCGTTGATAAAATCGACAAATCAGCCGACAGAAATATTCACTCAAACCCGGCCTCGTTTTCGTCTGTTATCACGGCCATCTTTGTTTTTCGTTTAAAACTTAAAACAACCCCGAAAAACAACAAAACATGATTTAACAAACAATAACATTGCTGATTGACGCATTTTCGTTATTTATGGATTGTCGTAGGGAGAGGGGGTCGAACTGACTTTTTCCCAGATAAGTGTGATAAAATCGCTTCAATATTCATTAAGAATGTGTGTAGTGTTGGTTGTTGTACGAACTTTAATGATAAAGAGACTGAGCGTAAAAACAACTTGGGGAATACATAGGCGAAAGCGAATGTGTCCGTTGCGACGTTTCAAGTGTTAATGAAATTAACGCTATATGTCACGCGCAGACAGGTCGTGTTAACAACCACGTGGTCGCGAATGGCGCGCAGAAGAACACATTAACGGGCCATGACTGCGCGCTACCAGACTCGTGTGATACGGAGAATGCAAGGTTTTTGGCTGCCGTAAATCAAATTATTTTTTTCAAAAATCAATAAGTGTCGTCCAAACAAAGCAAAGTGTGAATCAGATCGCTTGATAATTATAATAAATACAAAGAAAACAAAACTAAATTAAAAATCAGAATTTCTACGATCAATTATGAATAGTTTTTTTAATTTAATAAAAAAGATAAATTAAATAGAAATTTTATTTTTCAATTACGTTTTGAACAGATTCTTATTATATATATTTATTTTATATAAAATAATGTCTCACATATTTTGTATATACTTCAACAGTTCCTCAATACATGAATAAAGGGTAGGATACATGTATAGTAAGTACGCTATAAAAAATGTTCGCGTTTCATTCACAAATATTATATATATAAATATATATATATATATATATATATATATATATATATATATATATATATATATATATGAATATATATATATATATATATGAATATATGAATATATATATATATATATATATGAATATATATATATATGAATAAATATATATATATATATATATGAATAAATATATATATATATATATATACGAATAAATATATATATATACATAAATATATATATATATATATATATATATATATATATATTAACTTTTTTTTTCAATTGAATTTTCGAAGATATACTTCTTCATCAGAATTAAATAAAGATATATAAAAATACCTTTCATTTTTTTTTTCCTTTTAGATCTCATCTTGTTATTTTTTGGTGTTATCAGTTCGATGTAAATGAACGAATGAGAGTCTTTTTTTTCCGGACGGCACGTGGCGGTGCAATTAGAATAATGTGGTTGTTGTCCTCGTTAGAAAGCATTGTTTATATAGGAAATATTAGTTATTAAAAATAACAAGCAATTTGAACGCCATACAATGCATTTAAGTTTTATTAACTTTTTTTTTTTCAATTGAATTTTCGAAGATATACTTCTTCATCAGAATTGAATAAAGATATATAAAAATACCTTTCATTTTTTTTCTTTTCTTTTTTCCTTTTAGATCTCATCTTGTTACTTTTTGGTGTTATCAGTTCGATGTAAATGAACGAATGAGAGTCTTTTTTTCCGGACGGCACGTGGCGGTGCAATTTGAATAATGTGGTTGTTGTCCTCGTTAGAAAGCATTGTTTATATAGGAAATATTAGTTATTAAAAATAACAAGCAATTTGAACGCCATACAATGCATTTAAGTTTTATTAACTTTTTTTTTTCAATTGAATTTTCGAAGATATACTTCTTCATCAGAATTAAATAAAGATATATAAAAATACCTTTCATTTTTTTTTTTCCTTTTAGATCTCATCTTGTTATTTTTTGGTGTTATGAAAAAAATGAAAGGTATTTTTATATATCTTTATTTAATTCTTAATTTTAAATGCATTGTATGGCGTTCAAATTGCTTGTTATTTTTAATAACTAATATTTCCTATATAAACAATGCTTTCTAACGAGGACAACAACCACATTATTCAAATTGCACCGCCACGTGCCGTCCGGAAAAAAAGACTCTCATTCGTTCATTTACATCGAACTGATAACACCAAAAAATAACAAGATGAGATCTAAAAGGAAAAAAAAAAAAATGAAAGGTATTTTTATATATCTTTATTTAATTCTGATGAAGAAGTATATCTTCGAAAATTCAATTGAAAAAAAAAAAAGTTAATAAAACTTAAATGCATTGTATGGCGTTCAAATTGCTTGTTATTTTTAATAACTAATATTTCCTATATAAACAATGCTTTGTAACGAGGACAACAACCACATTATATATATATATGCTTAAATGTATATATATATATATATATATATGCTTAAATGTATATATATATATATATATATATGTATATATATATATATATATATATATATATATATATATATATATACGCTGGTTTTTTGTTTTTATTTTTCCATCCGATTGTCAACCGGTGTATACCAGTTCGTTTTTTTAATTATTTGTCGCTTTCCTGAGCGGTTTATTTATTTAAATATGCAGAGGACTGCATTCTTTAATTCGCCCTTAATCGGGCGTGTCATCAATTTTTGTATATATAGATTTTTAATTAATTAATTTATAACTATATATAAATCTATATGTAAAAAAAATTGATTAATAAATTAATTAATTGATTAATATATATATATATATATATATATATATATATATATATATATATATATATATATTCACAAGATTCTATTTTAAATTATGTCTATATATAAAGGTATAATTCTTAAATAAATATGTTTTCGAATAAATAATCAGCTCTCGCAAAAAATACAATCGAACATTGGTTGCTTTTCTACAAACCTTAATACACTAGACGCATTTATATATGGCATGCACTTATATTTATACAAACATGTTGGTTACAAATGTGCATCTATGTTTCAGATGCGCTGTGGTCCGAGAGCCAACTTCCTCAGACCTTTAGAAAAAAATTAAATGATAAATAACAAACTTCCTTATTCTGTGTATTACTATGGAATAGGTACATAATTAAACAAGCAAAATGCATATTCAGTTACACATTCGTGTCACTAACTGTCTTTCACGTTTTACCATTTAAGTCTATCGAGTAGGTTTGGCCGCTTTCAAATCTTTTTATACATTTTATTACTCACATCATATTGGTACGAGGCCAACTATTTTAACGGTCAGCAGATTTCATTTATCCAAAACTTACTTATATATAAACTTAACTCATATGCTAGCATATATACAAACATGTATACACACATATACCTACATATATATATATATACATATATATATATATATATATATATATATATACATACATACATACACACATATCCTTATACATACATATTCACTCGTACATAGACACGGCTAACGTTCATATACACAGCTATATACATAAATATATACACAGAACACACCCACCCACATACATATATATATATATATATATATATATATATTCAGATCTAAAACACCTATCTCCGTAAACACAATATTTAATCGAAATACGAATACAAACCGCATTATTCACATTAATACGTGTATAGACAGACAATCAATGGTATACACCTACTCAACTTTCTCACGTATACCTGCCGTTCTTACGAAATACGCATGGTTCTTACCAAAATAGAGGGATTAAGAATTAAGGAATACCTCAACCGATATTCATCCTGTAAATTTATTTATATACACGCGTATACATGTTATTCTACTTTTATATATCTCCGTTATCTGTGATTCCATAATCATAATTCAATTTGTTTACATTTGGACTGGCGATAGCATTAATTTAAGAAACAAACACAAAGCAAACATTAGAAAAGCAAACAAACAAAATAAAATAAAACCCAACTTATAGAAGTACTATATGACTAAGTCTATGGTTACTGAACTTAACCTAGCATTAAATAAACTAAAATAAAGGTTCAATATAAACATGAAGGTTAAGTATAACATAGGGAACAAAGTATAAAAAGGAAAAAAAAGGAAGAGAAAAATAGATATAATCAATATCTACACTAAGGCGAGGTATACTAACATAGAATAACATTCAATAATAAAATATGAATAAAAATATAAATAAAAATAAGAAATAAAATAAAAATAAAGTAACGTAAAATAAAAATACAAGCAAAGGTAGTATATTAGTAAGGTCGGTAGCAGTGTAATTTCACCTTTTAATGGTATGCAGTTTTTAATGGTATGCATTTTTAATGGTATGCATTTTTTAATCGGTAAACCATTGACTGTTGGTACTGTTCCCAAAATATTGCTGAAGTGATATTTCAATGGTGCACCTCTCTTTCTCCCGCTTACTTCATTTACCGTTTCTCATGCCAGTGTCGATTGCCTATTTCCCAGTGTATATCGGTTTAGATCTATCTCCCTTAGGACATGTATCTCTTTTCGGAAACTGCAGATGTTTCCAGGATACTCTCTATTTACTTTTCGGCTTCAATTGAATCTGTTTTTCCTTTAATACCTTTCAAGTGATATCAAGATGCACAAATGTTCAATTTGCAGAGGTTGCCATTTCTTGAGGTACACTGAATCTGTTTTTCAGTCTGACAACATATTGATTACATATATTGTCCTCTGACAATCTTGACCATTCGTATTTATTTTGAATACTATTTTCTTTCTTTTGTTTTCTTAGACTGAGTCGGATCTTCGAATATACTATTGTATTGTCTGAAGATACATTATTAAATATATGTTATAATTAACACACGATGGCGCTGCTAACCATTTTTTTTTAGATTAATATATAACGCCACCATTTTGATATGTTAATATCAAAAACTTACCAGGTCGCTTTTGATATCCAGTGCTCTGAGCTATGAGACCATTTTTCGCGACAAAGTCATAAAAAAGCTCACCGTTTCTGTGTGTTACATCATGATAAATATATCAGTGAAAATCGTCTAAAGCTATTTTAGCATTCATGTCTTATCCTAAAATCAAGACGTTGTGTTTTGGCACAAGTTTTGACCGACGATAGACCCTGGTAAGGCATGATGACATCGTGTTCATTGGTCGTATTTGTTGGGTTATAACAAGAGATAAGTATTGGTTCAGGGTTACCATTAAAGGTAACCATTATCATTTGTAGCTGATTCTTTTTTCGCTGCTGAACGCCGACTGAGTTACATCCCTACACCACAAATTGTAGAATACTTAGAGGTTTTCCAAGTAGATGCAGTTATGAAACCGCATCGTATCTTGCGTCGAGTACATCGTGAAAAAGTCGATGTTCCTGGATACAAACCGAATCAATATTGTTACCAGAAAAATGACAGTCATCTCTGGTTGTTTATTGATTGAACAAATTGTGTGCATTAATTAATTACACCTTAATATACTTTTTACATTTTAGTGCACGTGCTTACCTATGTCTTGCTGTTTCTGAGTCCGTAGTTGGCTTTTCTAACAGTGTGGATAGAGTTGTGACCACAGTAGACAACACCCATACTTGATCCGCGCTTCGGACGATGCGGTTTAAGCGTTTAATTTGTCTATGAGTCATATTAGATATTTTTATATCTGTATTTTGTCCACGGAAGGCACCCCGATTGACGACTCCGTAATTGTTTATTGAACTATAGTCTTCTAATATTGTCTTAAACTGGCGAGTGTACCCGCAAGGAGCACACATCATGTCCTAGCAGGATTTATATTCGGTCATAAACACATCGTCCTCCTTCTGGAAAAAGACACAAATGCTACAATAGCTTAAGACGATTTTCAATATGCTATAACACTGAGTAACAGATTCAGTGTAGCTTGACGTCACCGTAACCCTGGTAGGGTAGTTTCCGGGTGCTATGACTTGACAGAGTGCAGCCCGTAATTTGTTTTTGCCACTGCTTATTTTGTGAATTCGCAGCATACCATTAAATCTATAGGCTGTTCCCTTATCCACAACCCGAGGGGACGGCAGATGGGAGTTCTCATCTCCACACCACTTTCGCATATTGCAATTGATATGTTTTCTCATCTTCTCTATGCTTTGCTTCCAATTGATCTACTTATTTCTTTTAAATTTCCCAATTCCATTATAAAAAGTTCAAAAACGAACTAGAAGCGCAAACCCAGTACTTCCAATCTTAGCGTGGATTCCTACTACAATGTTTACTTTCCAAAATCTGTGGTCTGTGTTTTATCTTTCCAGGAGTGTAAATTAATTTGCAGGATACCAACATTGACTTGCTGTTTCTATGTGAAACTTTCAATAGCCGGTCAAGTTCTGTGATGACTCAAAGAAATCAGGTTTTTCCATTCTAATCTCAAAGTATGATTCTTAAGAGCCCCATTGAATTTGTGTTTCCTTTGCCGTATGTGTGTTTGAATGTAGACAATCACTTTATTCATCTTTGATTTATATCGTCCGCATTACGCTGGAAGTACTGTAATTTAGAGAATCTTTGAATAAATTGAAGAGATCATATCTTTGACCAACATTTTAATCTACGGTTATGTAGTGTTCATTATTTTTAATAGAAAGTCTACCTCAAATAGACGCTGAAGGAATTTTTTTCGTGGTTTGTTCCTCGCCTATGAGTTGACGCAGATAATTGAGAAATTCACTCCCGTACTTGATGCTGACAGACATTTCATAACAGTTATTTATATTTATAAAAAGAATACATTTCTAGAAACGAAAGTGGCCTTTAAAACTGTTCACAAAAGATGTAATTGGATTATAGAAAACTGTCTAATCTATTAAAGTCAGAATTGCAGAGAAGCGGTGTGGCTCTCGCGAGTTTTGTAAAATGATAAACATGGTACTGAACATATTAATTAAGTGTCCTAAATTTATGAAGCTCTGTGACACAAATGTCACCCTTTGCGATCACGTCCACAAAGTACCAGAATTCTCCCTCTGACTGCAAATACTCTTGGCAGTATACATTTATAAATCTAGGACATTGCAAACGTATCACGAAACTTGATGCCATAAACGCAGCTAGTCCTGACAACATCCTTATCATTGAGCTTAGGAATCTTTTATATTCTTAAAACATTATACAGATATTGTTTAAAAAGGAAATGATTTCTATTTCTTTGGAAAACCTCACTGGTCTGGACATCTTAGTACTTACCCGTAGCTATGGTATATCTTGTTATACCTACGCTGTCATTCAATCCTAATAGAATATAAAAGTAGTTATTGATCGGCAATATCAATATCAATGTGCCTCAAGAATCTATCTTTCGCTCAGCCGTCTTCCTGATGTTAATTAATGATCTTCCTAATCATATTACGATATAATTTGCTGACAGATGCCACAACTATCCATAACTGCACATAGAAGAGCACTAGCCATCATGCTATCGCATTCTCTCTCTTCGAATCTTGAGCGCCTGATGCAATAGGGTGGATGTGGCGATAGTTATAGCACTTCTATAAACAAGCTTGTCTCCTTCCATCAATAACGATTACATCCTTGTTTTTCCCAGTCGAAATAGATGACTCACTTCTCGATCCTAGGACTGAATACACTCTGGATCCAAAATAGAATACAACCAATGTTCTGAGACGTTTGCCGGAGCAATTATTGAATCAGTGTTCCGCTCCCAAAAGTACTTAACTCCACATGCAATTTTATACAAGTCAGATACTTTCTAAAATGGAGTACTGATGCAACATCTGGTGAAGCTCTACTCAAAAATCTTTTCCTTACATAGAAAGTTTTAAATAAATTCTTAAATCTAGTAGAGCATAATCTATTCTAAAGCTTACAGCGCCTTTCCAAAGTATAGAAATCACTAGTCATTCTCTACTCTATCGGAAGTTCACTAAAGGTTGCTGATTCTCTGATTCCTTTTTGAAGACATTCACATCAAGAACTCGCATTGCCACGACAAAAGAATTTCCTTTATTCCTCCGTCTGTCTAGTGTCAGGTGAAATTCCCACGAAGAAAGCTTCTTCTCAGGGGTTGACACGTCTGTGGAACACATTAATCCAGGACTGCTTACCTGAAGATTAAAACATGACCGTCTTCAAATCAAATGTCAACAGAGTTATGCCATAACAGTTTGCACAAGTAACAAAACTTAATCTATTCAATTGATCATTTGGAAGTATTTTGGGAGCCTTTTCATCTTCAACCCACAAGCATTCTATCTCGTTTACTCTTATCTTCGAATGGGTTTTTGCCTTGATAATTGGTGACGAATTAGTATTAAAAATAATATTGAAAATTAACAATGATAATGATAAAATAAGTTGATACACTGTAACAAAATTTAAGCTGATAATTAGTAGGACCACGTGTCTATTAAATGTCCTCCAAGAAATGACGGGTTGCTATATCACAATACTTATAACATATTTTTTAACTAATTTTAGTTATTATTTAACATATGCTTCTCCGATGAGGGTCGCCATTTTTTTATGTTATTTTAAAATTGCTGACATATAAAAACATGTAATTATAGTCAGGCAAATATATTTCCTGTATGATTTGGATAATTACGGCTACTGTTGTCATCTTGGTTAATATTTTCACAACGTTTTGGCTGTCGTAAATTCCGAGTTTTACAATTGCATCAGTTTAGTAACCGTTAAAACCTTTGATTTGCAATCATTTATAAGTGGCAATCTGTTGGAGGTTTAAATTTCAATCTTTACTGCATGCGATAAAAATTAAGATCAACATAGAAATACAAACTTCTACCCGGTCATGGTTGACGGAACGAGAACAATATACTCTCATGGGTTAAATAATGGGTTCATCTTGAAACTCTTTATATATTCCCGAGTTCGGCATGAAGATATTCAAGCTCGAATAGATGTATCTTATGGAGATCAGGGATTAAATCGATCGAAATGTTGTGGAAATAACAAACAAAATGAGAATAGTAGTTCAAATAATTCTAATAACGAAACTTATCAATTTCATCTAAACATCTTCCAAACAATATTTAAGTTCATCATTTAGTACCGATAAAAGTGTTATTACATAAAGAACGAGAATTATATTTCCTACATTTATTAAATTTGATTTTAAAACTAGGTAAACTTATAAGAGAAAATGTGTGTATAGAACGAAGAAAATTCTGACGAAACAACATGTTGGCAAAATTAATCGCTTTAAAAATCCCCTATTCTTTACTCAGCCAACAACAAGGGGAGATAAATCTACCCCTTGAATTCGCCATTCTTGTCCGGACACGGAAATCTGTCGTCATTTATAGATAGTTTATTTTATTTTTCGAGCAGGAGCATCGCTTGCTTGTAAACAGACTTTCTTAGATTCTGATTCAGATGTCTCAACATAAAATTTGGCAGAGGATAAAAAATAAAAGCTGAACGCAAAAGGGAAAACAACATAGAAACAGGTACGTTAAAATAGATAGAAAAAAAAGTGAAAAAACTTGGTGATGATTTTGGGTCAGTGACTGGCTACACGAGAAACAACCCCGCGGCGATGTTGGCTTAGGATGTACATATGTCAAAGATAGCCTTCATCCACCATTCGCCACTCTGCCTAGCCTCTTGCTACAAGAAGTCATCGCTTCTATTGATGTAGTAACAACGTGCAGTCGGGTGAATGGAGATAGTAATAAATGAGGGAGGATATGGCAGGTAAGGTAGAGGATGGAGTGTAATGTTGGAGTTGGAAGGAGAACAGGAAAACAAGATGATGATGAAGAAAAAAAAGAAAAGAAGTAGGAGTAGTTGTAGATTAGGAAAAAGAAAAGATGCTGCATAAGAGGCGGAGGATGATGATGCAAAACAAGAAGAAGCAGACAAAGAAGGTGGAAAAAGAAGACGGAGAATAAGATGAAGAACAGTCAGTAGATCACGATGGCGAGAAAGAAGAAAAGATTAAGAAAGAAGATGAAAATGAACAAGAAGCAGAAGTAGAAGAAGATAGAGAAAATGAGGAAGAGCAAAGAAGACAAATAAAACCAATAAGAAGAGAAAACGGAGAGAGGGCAGAGAGAATAAGAAAAAGAAGAAGATAAAGAGAGAGAGAGTAGATACAAGACATAATCGAAAGAGACATATGTGGACAAAAATTAAATAAGAGACAGGGAGGTAGAGACAATAAGTTTGAGAGAAACTGTATATATATATATATATATATATATATATATATATATATATATATACAGGGTGGGCCAAAATAAGGGTCCTATCTTTAAATTTGAATAACTTGAATTTGAATAACTTCCACAAAATAAAAGTTAAACTCACCAAACTTTATGTGTTTGTAGACTGACCCTTCCGAGATTTTTTGAAATAAACAAAACAAATTTTAGCCGAAATACACTTCTTAAAACTTACAAAAACTAAAGTATTGTTTTTTACACTGTTTCGAGTTTTTTTAAGCAAAAATAATGTTTTCTAAATGAGGGTACGTTCCTTAGGGCTAATACGGCTCATGCTTGCTTCGGAAGGGGTCCTTTACTTATTCTAAAAAAAAAATTTTTTTTAAATCAATAAATAAAAAAGTTATGAATTTTTAAAAATATGACCCTTATTTTTGCCCACCCTGTATATATATATATATATATAACGTATTTCTATGTTATTATTTTTATAGGTGATTCTCAGCTCGTTGTTATTCAGCTTACTATTTTTCAATTGTTTCACTTCCTAAGTGATTAAGATGCAGAAAACTGCATTATTAGTCGTCCTCTATATATATATATATATATATATATATATATAATATACATATATATAATATATATATACATATATATGCATATATATGTATATATATACATATATATATATATATATGCATATATATATATATATATATATATATATATATATATATATATATATATATATATAATATACATGTACATAAGCTGAGACACTGACCTGTCGATGTTTTCGATCAACAGATGTTAGAAACTGAGATCTCATCATGTTGAAAGAAAATCTGATCCTTCCCTGAGATCATATTTATCTCAGGGAAGGATCAGATTATATTTCCACCTGATAATATCTCAGTTACTTTCCAGCTGTTAATCGATAACATCGACATGCCAGTGGCACGTCTTATATACATGTCTGTGTAAATAATAAGTATTATATATAAAAGCTCTATTTTATATTCAGCACTCTTTATAAGCCCGGTGTAAAGTCTTTGGATTTTTATCCACTAGATGTTTACTTTAGCTGGAATAATATATATATATATATATATACATATATATATATATATATATATATATATATATATATATATATATATGTATATGTGTGTGTGTGTGGGTGTGTGTGTGTGTGTGTGTGTGTGTAAAGGAGTAAGGCTATCAACATTTGGAAATATTTTTTTTCTAACATTATTTATTATTTTGTTATTTTATAATTTTATAATTTTATAATTTTATAATTTTATATAACGCGTTTCAAACGTGGAGTGCTCTCTTCAGATATGTAAATCCATTTGTAGAAATGTCTTTCGATTTGAAAGAGAGTTGTTTCTCGAACATCTTCCATGAAACTAACGATAGAGTTGAGAAGGACAATTAAACTCTTTTTGGTGCTGTAAGGAAGAGAAAAGATAATCTGCCACTAGATTGCGAATCGATTTTAGAACTCTGTCAACGCAGGAAAGAAAGCTCTGAGCAGCACCTCCCAAAATTAGACAGCAGTACGCCAGATTAGGATGTTTATAACCCTTATACAAGTAGAGGATCGCATTAGCAGTCAGATACTGTTTTGAGCGGTAGAATGATCCAACCATTTCTCAAGCGACCTCAGCAATAAGTTGATGTTAGTTATCTTGAATTGCATTAAATTAAATATGTAATCCTCTATTTTCTAATGAAATTCCCAAGACAGAAGCGAGCCGTTTTTTGTTGTAGATTTGCTTTTAATTCTTATCATTAAATATAATCTACCATAAATATGGTGTTCTGTTCTTGGAAATGTTTTTAATTAATTTAAAGTTTCACGGATTATTGTGAGTCTAGCGTTAGAGAATACGCTTTTCAGCGAATCAAGCAGAGCTTTTCATCGGGTGAGCGTCAACGGCTCCGTTTTTTATGCTCAACAGAATCAAGGATTTGTCAGTATTTCTTTAAGCATCTTCTTTACAAAAGTAGCTACTCTAAAACATTTAGTTATTCTCGGTCACTTTTCATTTAAAATGCTTCGATATTTCGTGTCAAAAACGTTTGTTTTGCAAATAGAAATATTGTCTAATACTTTTTACGAACATGATTATCATTTTATCGTATGAATAATTCTACTGTAATGTCATTAACTCAAATATTCAATTCTATTAGTTATTTCTCTCAACGTCGGGTTACTTCGGCATATGTCGGGGATTTCAAGGAGTTTACAGAAATAATTTTCTCTACCATTTTGTTAATATGATCTTGTCTTGGTGTGTTTATTATTTTTAAATGCGCCCAACCAGCTCTATCAGAACATTTGAACGTCGATTTATTACTCGGTCAGGCTTAAGTGTAAAATTGTATTTTTGCACTGCTTAGTTAATCATGAATTGTAATTGTCTTTAGTCTGTCTTTTAAAAAGCATTTTCGTCGATATTTCACGCTGAAATGGGCAAAAGCATTGTCTTCATTCAAAGCTTAAAATAATATTGTAGACAATCTTAGTTAATGTTTAAATGGAATATTCTTTGGTCTGCCATGCTTACGTTTGAAAATCTGTTCGTAATTCTATCATGGTTTCATTTAAAATAGCATTTTCTCGGGCTGCCGCGCTAACGTTTGAAATATCGTTTTCGCCATTCTGTTATGCTTATATTTAAAATAGCATGTTCTTCGGTCTTTTAAGCTTCAGATTGAAATAGTATTTTTGTCAGTCTGTCAGGCTCTATTTTTAAATACCGTTCCCACGGTCTGTCATGCTTACGTTACATATTTATAACATGCACTTTTCGTCTAACTGTTGGTTGTTGGGTCTGTCAGGACTAGTTTGAAACAAGCATTTGCATCGCTAAACACATGAATTGAATAGACACATCTTAAGAAAATCAGTTATTGTTAAATTATTTATGTGCTGTCTTTACTGTCTTACTCATCTGAAATAATTGGATATATGCGTTGGTTAAGCAATATTCAAGAATGAATTCAACCTGGGAGTCCGTAGTTCAATCTCTGGGTAAGGAACTAAAGAAAAATCTGATACTAAGAATGTAACAGCATGAAATTCGGTATAGGGTCAGTCTATTTTAGTGGATTAAATGCAGGGCTCGGTTTAAGATTCCAGGAAGGTTACCGATTAAAAGAAGGCCCAAGATTACAACGGTTGAAACATTGGTGAAATGGCAATAAAAAGATAAGGACAACACTCAGGAACAATAAAAATAAAACAAATAAAAAATACCTCGTCTCAGAAATACGGTAAGCAATTATTATTAGTTAATTCGATGATTCGTCTAATTGAAGACCTGTGACCTGAAGGAAAACACTATAAATGGGGTCTACCATATTCCTCTTTCTAGTTTTTGCTAATTACACCATATAACATCTAGAACCACAACGCGTCGCTACCCTTAAAACAGTCGGCAAATTGCCCATTGAGAATAATGGCGGTGTTTATATCTCGACCTATATAAAAATTAACTTTCAATTATACCGCAATTGCTGACACCGTAAAAAGTGACCTTGCACCCAACGACTATCGACGCCGCTCGATAGTTACCAATTTCGTATAAGTGTTCGCTTACGGCACAATGTAAATTGAGCAGGTGCGTTTTTTCGCACATGCATCAATGGAAAATAAACATGCCAGCTAACCAGAGATAACACGTCAATAGATAATTACACGATTTAACTTTACATTGTATGAATGAAATATGGCCATTCAGCTCTACAAAAACAAAATTTTTCGGTTTAGAGAATGTCGAGTACTGTTTAGCGGATATCGACGAGGATGGTAGAATCGGCCGGCCGAGTTCAAATAAGATCAGATCCATAGCAGTCACATAGTAATAAATTTGAAACGGCATAGACTTCAGATATGGAAGAACTAACTCAAAGATATATATTCCTTAAATATGTAAATAATTTTCAAATCATATTCTAAATAAAGAATACAGATACGTCGTTTACAGCTGTGCCCAAACGAAATTTATTTTCAATGCCGAATGTGTATGTATGTATGTGTTTATTTGTATGCATATATATATATATATATATATATATATATATATATGTATATATATGTATGTGTGTGTGTATGAGTGTATGTGTATCTATGTCGGTGTGTACTTCTTTTTATATATACATATGTGTATTTGGATGTATTGCATGTATATATATATATATATATATATATATATATATATATATATATATATATATATATATATATAGGTATTCTCTGAATAGAAATACATGTATATAGAGAACATTAAATTTCAGTATCAACTAAAATCTTACGAATTGTAAACACGAGTTTTTTTTTTAAGTATCTGAATAATGGTCATATCCATAAAATTAAGTAAAAATGATTCTTTAAGATTATTTTGTTTTAATAGGTCTGGGTATTGAATAAATTTAATCTCAATAATTTAAAAAATACTTTCGATAGCTGTTATAGAATTTCTAACAATGGCATTACTAATTAAAAGTTAATTAAAATTTATAGTTCAATTTATTTACTTAATATTATATATAGAAACTTAACAATTTATTTCCATTAAAACTTTCTGATATAGTACGATACCATCTTGAGCAGTACGCGTAAAGGTGTTAATAAGATGTAAAAGATAATTCTAATTAAAATACAAATCTTAGTTTTGACATCCAAATTCGAAATGTGAATGCCTAGAAAAAACGTTACATCAAAATATGCGAGTACTAAAGTTAGGGAGTTACGTGGTCGTCCATTTTGTAAATAGTTTATCCAATTTGCAAATATTTTGTCAAATAGATGTTTTATACAAAATTATCATTTTTATTGCATAAAAAAATGGGCTAGGGATTGAGATATATCGGTCTTATTTACGAAAGTAATTAGGATAAATAGGTTAGAATCGTATGATATAAGAAGTCAGTAAGGTATGAATACGGAAGGTTCACGGTAGAACAAACGTTTGAACCGCTCAAAAAATTAGCGTTGTTAAGCTTGAATTTAGAACTTGCTATATCCGGTTTAATTTGTAGTTAGTTTGATTAATTATTCTCTTTAGTAATGTACAATTACTTCTTTTGTGGTTTTTAGATTTTTCTCAGATACTTTCAAGTTAAGTCATAATTTTTCGTGATAAGCAATTTTTCTGTGAAAAAAGAATTAACGTTTTTCAAACTTAGCAACTCTATGAATATAAAAATAGCTCTATCATAAACGGAAAAGATCCACTCATAAATAGGTTAGTCTTATTGCAGGGTTTTACGTTGTTTTATACGAGGCAATCAAGTTGAATGCTTTAGTGAATAAACACTAAATAATTGAAATTTTAAATTGCAAAATTAACGTAAAAAACAGATGATTTCTATTTGGTACTATTATCAACTTCAACATTCAATTACATGTTCAAATAATATGGGTACATTTTATTGTAAAATATAACATTTTTCATCTAATAATTTCTGTAGGATTATTATTCTTTTAATGGTATTTTTTAAGTCAAATTATGTAAATCATTCAATTATTAATTGAATCAAATTTTTAAGAAACTAAAATATTTCAAACGTACACATCTTAATTTATTTGGTAAATTTAGTCAAGTAAATTATTTATGGTAAATAAATATATAAATAAACTTCTGTTAGCCAATTACAAAATCAAACATGTTGAAACATTTTTTAAGGAATGTGATGTAACTCCGTATTTAACGTAAATACTCTGATCAACGCGACAGGTATTATCATGTTATGCGTACTTAAAATATTGGAACAGAAATAAAATTAGAAATTCAAATATTTATATTCATAAAATGTTAACATTTTACAAAATAGAAATTAAGAAAAGTATAATTATTTGTAAGCAATAATTATCATGTATTATCATGTTATGCATACTTAAAATATTGGAACAGAAATAAAATTAGAAATTCAAATATTTATATTCATAAAATGTTAACATTTTACAAAATAGAAATTAAGAAAAGTATAATTATTTATAAGCAATAATTATCATGTATTATCATGTTATGCGTACTTAAAATATTGGAACAGAAATAAAATTAGAAATTCAAATATTTATATTCATAAAATGTTAACATTTTACAAAATAGAAATTAAGAAAAGTATAATTATTTATAAGCAATAATTATCATGTATTATCATGTTATGCGTACTTAAAATATTGGGACAGAAATAAAATTAGAAATTCAAATATTTATATTCATAAAATGTTAACATTTTACAAAATAGAAATTAAGAAAAGTATTATTATTTGAAGCAATAAAAAAAGTTCAGTTTTAATAAGTATTGCATACGATTAATTTTTATAATACATAGGGCTGTCTCCTTTTAAATAATTTATACTTTTTAATGGAAATCGCTCCAGATAAGGCATGAAGCTACTTGATGTAAGGAGCTAACAAGAACAAATATGATTATCGCAAAAACAGTAGATTACTATTGAAAAGACCAAGATTATAGGTAGGAGGAACACAGTCAGCAGGGAGAGAGTTCCACAAGCCTTCGGTTCTTGGAAATAACCTACTGTATTACAATGAAGTATGGAAACAGCAAATTGATGGAGACGTCTAGACCAACGAAGTAAACGAGCTGGAACAAAAGAAGCGTGAAATAGATCTCATAATTCTTAAGAACACGTGCCATAATAGTATTTATAGAAAAGACTGAGACTAACAACATTATGTATGTGAGAGAAAGGGTGAAGTGAAGAAGAATGGGTAGGGTTAATCAAATTACCGATTCGTTTCTGTACCTTATCAAGACCCCTCAAATAGGACCGAGATTCACCCGTCCAAATATGGCAAGAGTACTCCATACATGGTCTGATTGTGGGTTTGTAGATATAGAGAATAGCCTCAGGATTGTATTTGTTTTTGAAGTACTTCCACTGAATGCGCCTTCGGTGAACATTCTGTACATGTGCCCTCGTATTCAACATAAATACCCCGATCAATTCGACGGGCAGTAACATTACCCACTTTCACTGTAGAGGCTCGCTCGTAGATGTCGGAAAACCTTCTATCATAATAGTTTCTTTCATCAGACTGCTTGTCGTTGTAATTCCTTTCTTGCTTCCTGTTTCTCCGACTGCACTGGCATGCATAAATGTAAATGTAATGTGAACACATATTTTGCTACACAACTTCCCACTTACGATGCACAATATCCCTAAGTCTCGGTGGTAATATGCCTTTTAGGGGATGAGCTGAAGTAAAAATTATAATAAATAGTCATATTAATTCAGTATTAATAAATTTTAGTTTCTATTTTAACCTATAGATGAATGGAGCCCTAGTATACTAGTATTACTCCATGGCAGAGTGGTAACTAAGGAGTGACACCACACTCCCCAAATCCGGAGTCTCACCACTGAATGCAGTTTTGTGTGATACCGAGGACGATGCATCCTTATAGTGGCATCATCTTATGATACCATAAGGTTTCATGAGAGTATCATAAAAGATACCAAAACCCACGTTTATAAGAACAAGAACAATTCTTTTGCAATGTAATTGAACCAAATTCGTTTATTGACTCAAACTTTAGAATTAAAATAAAATGATATACATATCAATGTAAAAATACAAGGGCGTATGTAATTGACCTAACGAATATCCCCAGGTACTATGGAATCAGCTACGCAAAGTTAAAATACAATGTTTGTTCAACAGAAAATTAACACTTTTGGGGTTGTTAATGATGAAGTAAGGTACCTACTTATTGTACACGATTATTTATATGAGGTCAATTCAACACAGGACCTATTTTACTCATGACTAGATGGAAATTTACAACAGGGATTTCAAAATGTAATTACTTTTTATAATTCTATAATTAATTATTAATTCTAATTAGTTATTATTAATTCGAATGAATTAATTGTTTTATAATATTGTTTTATAATATTGTTTTATAATATTGTGTCATACTTTAAGATATTAATTAAAATATTCTAATATGTGATCATTCAACTTTTATGAATAAAGTAAAATACAGTGATTCAGTCATCAGCTTATTAGCAATCTTTCATAATTAATTAATTGTTATAACTTGGATGTCATAATTAATTTCTGCAAAACTGTTTCACTGATTTGTGACTGTGTCAAAAGGTCACAGATAAACATGGTTTATTGTAAATAAGTATAACATCATTTTGTAAATAATAATGTAATCATATTCAAGTGTTATTTTATAATATTTTATAAAATTAAAATGTTTCTAACTTTTGCTTTGCCACAAGTACTAACATATCCTATAATTTCTAAACAAAATATCTTGACCTGCACTTTTGACTGTTTGTAATCTTAAAATACTGTTTCTCATGCTGGCAGTTTTTGATATATAATATAATATACATATGTACATTATTTATATATTCATCATAATTGGCAACATATATATTATTTATATATTCAGTATAATTAAATAATAATAATAATATATATATATATATATATATATATATATATATATATATATATATATATATGGAACATAAGAAACAACCGGGAAACGTAAGTCAGATAGTATACACACACATACATACACACACACACACGTATATATATATATATATATATATGTATATATGTATATGTATATATATATATATATGTATATATATGTATATATATATATATATATATATATATATATATATATATATATACATACATATATAAGGAGAGAAAGAGAGCGAGAGAGAGAAAGAGCAAAAAGAGGGAAAAGGAGAATATGAAAAATATTTACCATTTTTTCAGCAGTCGTGTTTGAATATTCTGAGGCATGTACACACATTGAACATCCATACACACACACCAGCACACAAACACAGACACACATATACACACACACACACATACACATATATATGTATATATATATATATATATATATATATATATATATATTTATATATATATATATATTATTCACCATTTATTTTGTTGTTTTGTACCTGATACGATCATTCGGTTCGTGTTTACACGACGAAAGGAAATCCGATTTTCGCTAATTAGTGGCGAAGTCACGTCTTTAACTTTTCTTAATTCTGACATTTTTGTCAGGAAAGAATTTCTAAGAATTACGAAAAAAGAAGAAAAGCAAAGTTTATTTGTGTAGTTTCTCATTAATTCTACGGCCGAACCGCTTACTTTTTGGCATGAGACACAATTATTTCATATCGGTTAAACTACACCTGAGCCAATAATATCATATGAACAGGACCCTACGAAAATTACATGGTGGGTTTCTCAACTGAAATGTATCTATTTAAACGTCTAAATAGTAAAAACTGAAATGACGATTGCATTCTCTAGTTATAAGTAAAACATTCATGTGTTTGTAATAACCATTTCAATTGGACAAGTTTTATAATTATAGGCTAGGAACACAGACACCCACAAAGGAAATGTAATCTGTTAGACACATTCTGTCTGTTTGTATTTTTGTTTGTATTTTTTTTTTGTCTGCTAAAAAATTATTTAAAGCAAATATCAATACGAAAATCAAACTCCACAAACCCCTTTTACTTCTATATTAATTTTATACGTACATAAACGTAATCCAGTGACACGTTTTTCTGACACACAGCCGTCATAAGCATAGCTAACTTGGACAACGATTGAACCTACGATATTGATATCTATAGTCTAGCGTTTTATCTCCGCACTACGACGCCTTGCCTGGAAATATGTACTATTTTTATCACCTAAATATTTAATGTATTTCTATGCAATTGTTTTTCTTGGCGATTGTATCGTTTGTAGCTTTTAGTAATACACTACTTTGGCTAAGATCAAAGTGTAGTATATGTTCCGATGGATACTGCACCCCATAGACTGGTATTGTCTTGGCCTTCGGGACTTGATTTACGCCGGTCTATGGGTATGTCTTGTGCAGTTCTAGGAGGTTCACCCTCCCAGGCTTCGCCTCCCCTCTTTGGGGAGGAGTAAGTTTATTGCTTATTGCCTGAGGTGCCCCTACCGGGGAATGCCGACGAGGCTGCCCAGGCAATTTTTAAACCCCATTTTCTCGACCCGAACTTGGGTCACATCTTACTTGTGGGAGTAAAATAAAAACTGGTCTTGTGCCTTACTCCGTGAGAGGAGTAAATCAATACTATATCAATTGTATCACTTAGTAAGTGATAAAGATGCAGAAGATTGCATTATTAGTCGCCCTTAACTTTATAGGACGTATTTCTTTGTTAATATATACATTTTAATCAATGTTATACACATACAATTAATCTATGTGCACGTGTTTCTGGCTGACTTGGAATAGGATCGAACCTTCGATATTGCTGTCTCTAGTCTGGCGTATTACTTCCGGACTATGACACCTTGCCTGAAAATATATACGCTTTTTATCACCTAAATATTTTATGTATTTCTATGTAATTGTGTTTATTGGTGACTGTAACGGTTGTTACTTTTTTGTAATATAGTTCTATATCTATTGTTTCACTTCCTAAGTGATAAAGATGTAGAAGATTGCATCATTAGTCGCCCTTAACTATATACGAAGACTGCCTACGAAACTCTGACTGAGTCGTTCTACTTGAAACAGAAAATAAAATTATGTTTTAAATGGTGAGAAGAAACATTTTCTATGTGCGTTTAGAATTGATGACTAAGATTTTTTATTCTTGTTGTATCTTGTGTTGGCCCTACAATATATAATTGCTCAATTCGCAATTCTCCGCTGGGTACCGCCACTTTGTTTATCTAATACAATTGTCTTTAGAACTCCCTCCCTGCTCCATGTTTTATCGACTGCACCAACATGAAGAAATTTTAAAATAATGTGAACAAGTATCTAGCTGCACAACTCACCACTTAGGATTCCCCTTATGCATCTTAAAGCACCTATATACTTAGTGACAATATGCCTTGCTTGCGGTAAACCATAACAAAAATACATTTAGGCCAAAACCTAATATAATTTAATTACAATAAGATAAAAAAAATTAAAACAAATACAAATTATAGCATAGTAGATGCGTCTAATAATTGCCAACTAAATATTCATTGCATGTATAATGATGTGGATTCCAAGTCTGTTGTTAAATCCGATAATAATAATAATAATAATAATAATAATAATAATAATAATAATAATAATAATAATAATAATAATAATAATAATGATGATGATGATGATGATGATGATGATGATGATGATGATGATGATGATGATGATTGTTGTTGTGGTGGCAACCACTCATTTGCATATACGAATAACGTTACACTATAAATGGCAAGCCTAGGTTGGCCTTAGCGTATGTTACCTAAATGCCATCGGAAGTGACGCCGAAGAGCGTACATGTCCTCCCACCAAGACTCTCTGACTCGACACCTTCATTTGTACATACTGTAACTATACCTTTTCTTTAATACACTTATTATTGCATTCTCCTTGTTGTTTGCGTCTTCATTGTATTCCTCACTAATTATTGTTCAACCTTGCAACCACAACAACAACAATAATAATAATAATAATAATAATAATAATAAAATAGCAATAATAATAATAATAATAGTAATAATAATAACAATAACAATGGTCGTTGCCAGCGAAAATCTAATGGTATGCGGCTGTTGTGATACCGCAAGGTCATCTGCGGTGGTAATCGAAAAGAGATCGAGAGTACTAGAAATCTGGGCAGACCTGTTGTCATTCAGACTCCAGAGAACACCAAAGGTTGTTGTCGGTGAGCAATGACTGACGATGACTTGTGTGATAACTTCATTAAAAAATGCCTAGGCAGCCCCGTTGGCATTCCTCGGTAGGGGCGCCCCAGGCAGTAAGCAATAAACTTACTCCTCCCCAAAGAGGGGAGGCGAAGTCTGGGACGGTGGACCTCCTAGAACTGCACAGGACAGACCCATAGACCGGCGTAAATCAAGCCTCGAAGGTCAAGACAATACTAGTCTATGGAGTACAGTATCCATCGGAACAGATACTACTCTTTGATCTTAGCCAAAAGGCCAAGCCAATTCATGAGTAGCATACAAAGATTTGGAAGGTCGTTGCTTTTGATGTAAGCATGACACACAAAATCACACACGCTATTGTATTAATATGTCTCTTCCCGGTCGTCCCTTCTCTGCCTATCTTCCTTTTCCCCTCGAAATCTAGAAAAACATCTTAGAGGTTGGTTGGGATCGAACTATAAACCAGTCGGGCCGAAGTAAAATAAATACTACGTCGCTAACCGTTGCACCAAAGGGAAATACTTGAAAATGTTTCGAAAATTAGGCGAGTTGAATGTTTTTCAAAATCTAGGTGCGGCACGCATGCGCAGAGCTTTTTCCGGAAGCGTGACACACGAACACACACGCTATCGTATTAATATATAGATAATAATAGTAATAATAATAATAATAATAATAATAATAATAATAATAATAATATGAAGAAAGTAAATATGATGTTAATAATTGTAGCAGCACTAGGAACTCCTAGCGAGTACAAACAATAATAATAATAATAATAATAATAATATGATAATAATAATAATAATGATAATAATAATATGAAGAAATGAAATATGATGTTAATAATTGTAGCAGCACTAGGAACTCCTACCGAGTACAAATAATAATAAGAATAATAATAAGAATAATAAGAATAATAATGATAATAATAATATGAAGAAAGTAAATATGGTGTTAATAATTGTAGGAACTCCTAGTGAGTACAAATAATAATAAAAAGAATAATTATAATAATAATAATAATAATAATAATTATAATAATAATAATAATAAGAAGAAGAAGAATAATAATTATAATAATAATAATAATAATAATAAAAAGAATAATAATAATAATAATAATAAAAAGAATAATAATAATAATAATAATAATAATAATAATAAAAATAATAATAATAATAATAATAATAATAATGATAATAATAATAATAATGATAATAATAATAATAGTAATAATAATAATAATAATAATAATAATTATAATAATTATAATAATAATAATAATAATAATAATGATATTAATAGTAATAATGATAATAATAGTAATGATAATAATAATAATAATGATAATAATAATAATGATAATGATAATAATAATAATAATAATAATAATGATGATGATGATGATTATAATAATAATGATGATGATGATGATTATAATAATAATAATGATGATGATGATTATAATAATAATAATAATGATAATAATAATAATAATAATAATAATAATACTACTACTAATAATAATAATAATAATAATAATAATAATAATAATAATAATAATAATAATAATAATATGAAGAAAGTAAATATGATGTTAATAATCGTAGCAGCACTAGGAGCAGTCCCCCCAAAAATGAGAAAAGACAGGGACAAATTGGAATCAAAAAGATCACTGAGACTATACAAAACACGGCAATGATCAACACAGCTTGAATCTCAAATAAAAATCCTCGAATGCTTAAACCCAACACACATCAGATATGAATGGTAACCAGTCACATGGATTTACAACAGGATGAAAACAAAACTACAGAGAAAAACACCACATCACGAATCAAGAACATAAACTGCAAGACACATCATAAGCTACCCCCCCCCCTGTAAAAAAATACACCGGACTCGGCTGGAACCACGCAGCATAGACGTATAAGGTAAAAGAGGATGGGAAGTCCCAAGAGGAACATCACTGACAAGACCTCCACTGCAAGAGACTGCTGGTAACATAGGGAGGCTTGTTGCCACTCAAATTCCAGAGAATACCAATGGTCGTTGTCAGCGAGAAATCAATGGTAAGCGGCTATTGCGATACCGCAATGTAATTTGCGGTGGTAATCGAAAAAAGGTAAAGAATACCGGAACTCTAGGAAGGCTTGTTGTCACTCAGACTACAGAGAACACCACTGGTTATTGTGTGATAAACCTAGTGAGTAATACTACTACTACTACTACTACTACTACTAATAATAATAATAATAATAATAATAATAATAATAGTAATAATAATAATAATAATAATAATAATAATAATTGCGATAAACTGGGGTGCCGGAGAAAATAATCAGTGTTGTATTTTTGCATGCGCCATCATAAACGCATCAGTCTCTGAAAAGACCTATATTTTAAACGCCAATTTATTCTTCTTTTTCTTCTTCTTCTTCTTCTTCTTCTTCTTCTTCTTCTTCTTCTTCTTCTTATTATTATTATTATTATTATTAGTAGTAGTAGTAGTAGTAGTAGTAGTAGTAGTATTAGTATTAATATTACTATTATTATTATTATTATTATTATTATTATTATAATCATCATTATTATGATTATTATAGTTATTGTTTTATTAAAGAAAATCGCATTGGTTGGCTTTCATATCGCTATTTCTATAATTTAAAATTAAAGCAATGCTCATTAATAATATATATTGAACAATATCTATATATGTATATATATGCATATATATATATATATATATATATATATATATATATATATATATGTATATTTACACAAAATTACAATCGCTTATTTATTTATTTAGAATCCAAAGAGCAAAATGTATGAGCGCGTCAAATTGGCGTCTTTCGAACATTTTTTATTCAAATTGGCGCGAAAGAATATTTACCAGAATATTAACCGCTTGCATTTCTATTACAACTGAAAGAAATGTACATAGGTAAATAAATAAGCAAAATATCGAATCATACAATGCGAAATTGACAACAGTTACCATGGCAACAGGAGAAACACTTAAATTAACATAGATCAAAAAGTTGTATAACGTCCTTTCAGTTTCAAATTTCATTTCAGACCTACAGTCTCACATTATATATTTTAAGGTGCGTCTACTTAATCCGCAAGTTTAGCAATGAAAATGCAATTCCACACTGAATTGTGACAGACCAACGACAATGTAATTTGAAGCTTAAACTTAAACATGCATACGAAATTGCTATTTTACACTTAAGAATGGCAGACCTAGCTACGGAGCGAACTTCTTATAAATATACTAGCTGAAGTACTCTTTCTGCCGGGTTTCTAAACTTTAATTGAATTCTAGAGCAAAGATTAGAAGTTAATAACATCTATTAGATATCTTTAATTTATTTTTGTTTGAAAAAAATCGTGTTCATGATGATAATCGATATTCGCTAGGAAATAAATTGAACGCTATTGCAAAATATATATCCTAGTGTGAGATTCGAACACACGATGGCATGAAATAGTCTAACTGAAAGCGGATGCCTATCTACATTGCCACCGATCAAAGGAAAATATTCCGTGTTTTTAATCTACTCAAATGAATTCGCCGTAGAGACTTCTTTTTTTTACCTTTTCGCATCGATTTAAAAAAGTTCGATTGTGAAACATCAAAACCTTTTCCGAAACCTCAGAATCATTAAGAGAAGATGATGGTGACTGTCTGATTTTAACCAATGGGGTTAACCATCTGCAGCTTCCTGAAGTAAACTTAAGTTTAAGTAGATTTGGAGTCAGGGGTCAGAAACCAGTATTATTTTCTAATCAACCTAATGGAATCTCTGATGCTAATTAAGCATGTAATGACTTCTACAGAACTAATGCTAATTATGAGAAACTAGTGAAACAAAACACTTGACATTGCCGGAGAGAGGGGGAGGGAGGAGTCCAACTTGAAAGTATTAGTCAATTTTTTCTATTTACCCATAAGTTAACACTTATAGAGGCCAAAACGCTATTCGAGGATACGGGTTTATTTGTTTATATATTTATACAATAAATTGAACGCTATTTCAAAATATATTTCCTAGTATAAGATTCGAACACACGATGGCATGAAATCGTTTAACTGAAAGCGGATGCCTATCCACGTTGCCACCGATCAAACGAAAATATTTCGTTTTTGTTACCAACTTAAATAAATTCGCCGTAGGGACTATATTTTTACCTCTTCGCATCGATTTTAGAATATTCGAATGTCTAAAGTATTTTTTTTTAAACATTAAGAAACATAAATATAATTATTTTCGTAACTAAAAAAATATTAGTGAGCATTTATCAAGTATTAAGTCATGCTTTTTAAATGATAAAGGATAAATGGGTTCACTTTAAAATAAACAATACATCAAATACTACGGTGATTTGACGTGAGAAGGATAAGCGATAATTATAAGTATGTTGCCAGGCAAGCAAAAATTGAACGCTAAAAATGTCGGAACATTTGTTTCCAATGTTACTAATACCTACTTTTTTATTTTGACTAGTAGGTTTTAAAATAATTAATTTCTTACTTCGATAAGAACATAGGTTCGAAGCTGCTGATACTAAATCTTAGATTAACGGTTTAACTGTGGTGGTACGAAACACGTACGCTTATACACATAGACAGAAAACTGTGCTTTATATATATATATATATATATATATATATATATATATATATATATATATATACTATTTCATGTATCCACATAAACTGTTATGAAGGGGATATATTTGTTATGTATCAATTTTCAGTATTAACTTCAACAGTGCTCGATACGTTAGTAGAGCTAGGTGGTAACTTATGATAATATATTTATGGCAATTAAGCTACACAGAGGCGTCCGCGTTTCATCCCCGGAGGGAATCGTCAGGCTAAAATGCCTTTTAACCAGACGATTCCCTACGAGGATGAAACGGTGAAGCTTCTGTGTAGCTTAATTGCCCAAAATATATTTTCATAACATAATACTATATATATATATATATATATATATATATATATATATATATATATATATATATATATATAACTAATCCTGCTACTGTAATACAGTGAACCTGTCTGTCTTTGGGCGACTATATATAGAGAGAAGTAGCTAGATATCATTGAACACATCTATAAAATCTATGCGTTCAATCAGGTTGTAAAGAATAAACAGATAAATAACAAGTGTTAGCATACTTGGCATTGCGAGAATAACATCCAATGAATAATATTACAAACAAAACAACACATCACTCAATAAGTCGAGGGCTTCACATATAGATTGCGCCACTAAAGACTAACCTGAACATTTGTTAGAGAGATTTGTTCAAAGTGGATGTGCCATTTTTTCACAGTCAATCAAACACCACAACGCGTCGACGATGTAAAGCGTTCTTTGCAGCTGTTTCAACATAACAGAATTGTGCGTTTATATGTGACAGTGGATGTATCATAGAATGTTGCACCATCAACTTATGTTACAAATCAGTTCGACATTGGCTCTATTTCTGACGGGCTTAGGTATGGTTCTGTTTAGTTCTAGATTTACCCTCCCAGGCATTACCTGTTCTCTAAGAAAGCGTTAATTTCTGGCTAATCGTCGGAGTCATCCATCCCACCGATGAATGTTGACGGGGCTGCTGAAACAATTTTTGTAAGCCAAAGTACGCTTATTCTTATGATCTAGCCTCTCAGAACAACACCTGACCTTGTGCCTAACCTCCTGGCAAGAAGGTAAATAATGTTTGCTATAGATAAAACATAGATTCACCAACGCAAACATCAGCAGGCAAGGCGTTGGATTTTTTTATTTCGGGATGCGCAAGTTATTTTGCTCATTGATTACATTGAAAAAAAAAACATCAATAGCGAATATTATATAGTGCCTAGCCTTGTTTCCTTACTAGGACAATGAACGCCGTTCTCTTTCTCTCTATTTGGGGAACTTTTGGAAAGATTTTTCGTCACTAAGTCTTACATGACCAGTCTGGGTCTCTCTTGTTACGACCGGTTGAGGGTACAGGTTAGACAGCTTGTCTGGCTGCTGTTTCCGACTGACAGGACAGGAGCCCAAACTTTTGGGTAGTGCTAAGAACGGCTGCTCCATCATCAGTTGAATAATATCGTGGGTAGTTGTGTGTGTCATGTCGCGCATGGAAAGGGACCCGGCAATTATCCCCGGTGGACTTTCCCGAGGCCACACTCCCATTGGACCAGGTCGCGCCTAATAGACTGATTGTGTGAGCTTATTGGCACCAAACAAGGACCCACTTTGGCCAACCCACTCTATAATCAAAACAAACATGTCATTATAAAAAAATGAAAGCAAACCTAAACCAGACACCCAACAAAAAACACTCTCGCCTCCGCCATCGAGCCTCTCATTCACAAATATCCGGGGACTTAGAACCAACATCAACGACGTAGAAGGCTTTCTCTTGACAAACTCCCCGGATATCCTAGCTCTAAGTGAAACTAACCTTCAATCCTCAATCTCCTCTCACCACTTTGACATGACTGACTACCTCCCGCTCTACCGTAAAGACCCTGACAAACATATGCACGGGCTATGAGTTTATGTTCGGAACACACCCCCGCCCCGACTAGAGAACATAGGTCAAAATCAGATGACCAAGACTACATGTGCTTTAGATTGACTTTACATCACTGCGTCAGTTACTTATATTTCTTATACCGTTCCCTGTCGACCCAGGACTGTACTCTGCCAAACTCTGTCTATGAAACATAGATAAAGCACTCTTAATTGACTCGAATGCCCATATCCATGTATTTGGGGATTTTAATGTCCACCACCGCGACTGGTTGGGATTCTTCAGCCTTACTGACGCAGTCGGCAACTCTACGTATAATTTCTCCTTAGCTCATTCCCTCTCTCAGACTGTCGATTTTCCGACCCGCATCCCCGATCGAGTAGACCAACAAGCCTCACTTCTAGACCTTTTCTTGACTTAAATGTATGACGAAAGCTCATAGACTACTCGGGAATGCTGATCACATTGTGCTAATGATACATATCACCCTAAAGAGTTGCTCAAAACGACGAGATACTACGAGCAGGCTGATTTTGAGTCAATCAGAGATCACATCAGCGACGCCCCTATGGAGGGAAACCTACTCAGTCCCTGGCGACCTGTGTGCAAATGAATTAACTGAATGGGTCAAAGCAGGCATTGAAGCCTATGTCCCCATGCGAAAATTCTTTAGCAATCCCCACTCTCCCCAATGGTTCACCTCGGAATGTGCAGCTGTAACTGCTGAGAGGCAACAAGCATTCTGTAAATTCGGCCGCCATAAGTCAGCTACTAATAGACATAAATTCATAGAGTCAAGAAATAATTGCAAGGCCGTGATAGGCGAAGCAAAGAGAAGGTATAATGAGTTAACAAAAAAAACGCATTCAGTCACAGAAACCAGGTACTCGTGATTTCTGGAAAATCTAGAATAGTGTAGTCAACGATTCCCCCACTATCAAACCACAATGATGTCGTTTGCACAGCCACTGATAAGGCTGAACTACTTGTCCAGCGTTTCGCTTCTAACTCAACTTTGGACTCAGATAACAACCCCCTCCCCAAATTCATTTTGCGGACCGAAGCCACACTTGATAACCTGGTCATCACCCCATCCGAGGTCAGAGACATCATAAAAAGCCTTGACACCTCCAAAGCTTGTGGGTCTGATCTTATACCTGTAATAGTAATAAAGAAATGCTCTGCTGAACTGGCCCTGCCATCTCCAAACTCTACAATAAATGCCTAGCTGAATCTTGCTTCTCCGATAGCTGGAAAATTGGCTCTGTGGTACCAGTCTAGAAGACTTCTGGGAATAGAACTGATCCTCAGAACTACCGCCCAATCAGTCTACTACTGATATTTGTTAAAATCTTTGAATCCTTAATCAATCTAGCGATAGTACTGCACTTAGTTAATGCTAAACTTCTTTCTGACCGCCAGTATGGATTTAGACAAGCCCGATCTACTGCAGACATCCTTACGGCCATCTCTGAACGCATGTATCATAC
Source organism: Sepiola atlantica (assembly GCA_963556195.1). Lineage (NCBI taxonomy): Eukaryota > Metazoa > Mollusca > Cephalopoda > Sepiida > Sepiolidae > Sepiola > Sepiola atlantica. Next base: position 180,409,833 of record OY744522.1, on the reverse strand, counting down.
ACTCGACAAGGCAGGAAAAGCTAAGGCAGTAGCGTTTGATATATCCAAGGCCTTTGACAAGGTATCGCATAAATGGCTTCTCCTGAAAATACGCTCATACTGTATAACTGAGCAATTACTTAATATAATTAGATCCTTACTAACCAAAAGAAAAATCCAAGTTTTCCTCGATGGCCGTTTATCTAAGCAACATGACATAAATGCTGGTGTACCCCAGGGATCTATCCTTGGACCTTTATTGTTCCTGATCTGTATAAACGATCTCCCTGATGACATAGAGTCTGAGATTGGTTTATTTGCTGACGACACCACCCTTTACTCTCGACATGTTGAAAAACAGTCGCGATCATATCCGAGGCAATGGCTGAATCCTTAGTAAATGACCCCCAGGTTGTAGTTAATTGGGGTCATAAATGGTTGGTAACTTTTAATGCCGCCAAGACAAAGCTGCTTTCTTTCAATAACGACAAGAAACCTGTCCAACCACCGATTGTCATTGCAAATAACACCCTACCTGAGAGTTCATTATTCAAACTCCTCGGCCTACCCTTCACAGGTAACATGAATGTGAACAAATACATTGAAGACATTACTAGGGCTGCCGCAAAGAAGGTTGGCTCCCTCTACTGTGCTAGTAAACTCCTCACACCTGACATTATCCTGTATCTCTACAAAGTCACCATCCGCCCATGCATGGAGTACTGTTGCCACATCTGGGTTGGTGCATCATCTACTAGTCTCTCCCTCCTTGACTAGCTCCAAAAAAGAGTCGACAACCTAATAGGTCCCTCACTGTCAACCATGCTCCAGTCCCTGTCCAATCGCCGCAATGTAGCATCCTTGTATTTATTTTACAAATACTTCAATGGATTATGCTCCGATGAATTGGCTACTCTGGTGCCCCCTCGACGTAAATGCACTAGACCAATTTTACAATCAACTAAATCCCATTCATTAACTGTTGAGGTCCCCAGATTCCTTCTACTCAAATGGCTTTTTTCCTCGTGCTGCTGGCCTCTGGAACTCCCTCCTAGCCCCCTGTTTCTCCGACAGTATTGACATGCAGAAATTTAAAACTAATGTAAACAGACATCTCGCTGCGCGTAAACCTAAAGGTTGACCCCCCAATCTTCTTTCCTTTTCTTTTTTTCTCAGTAGCCCTTTACGTCTACAATGGCGGCCTGCCTTGTTAGGGGTGAACTATGTTAAACAAAAAAAGGTTCAGCAACGCTTCAATGTGTGACTTTTCAAACTACCTTATTCACGTAACCGCGTGCTAAACACACCGGCATATCAACATTAATCATCGATAACATTTAGACGAATGTCAACTTGACTGCGATAAATATGTCTCAATCAAGGAGGATTATAAGAAAAAAGAAAAGAAACAAAATATGCTTATACTTCTGACAAGGGGGTATAAGAAAGTACTAAAGTTTTGAAAGTGAATAAATTATTTTATTTTAAAAAAGATCAATAATTTGCGTTGTCCAGGTTTTCAAAATATTTTTTTTTTAATATTCTCCTTATTATTGCCATTTTAGCAACGCTTCAAAGTTGAAACAAGTGAATAAAAAATAATGAAGTACCCAAATGACAGTAAAGAATGCAGGCTCCCCGGTTGTGTCGATCATGCAATGCTTCTAACCCGCTCTTAGGCTGTGGCGTAATCACATTGGGTGTATTGGTACTTATGGTAGTAAAAGTAGGGGTGCGACGAACACTATACTGCAGGGTTCTAGGCAGTTGAAAAGAAAGCTATTTTTTCTTTATATTTAGAAATGCTCTGTATTTACATGTTACTATCTATTTAGCTTAAACACTTAAGTTTTGACTACAATATATATATATATATATATATATATATATATATATATATTTATACGGAAGTTATGACACTCAAAATTATGTAAACATGTTTAAAAAAAATAAACATCAAAAAAATTATTTTTGCGTACGTATGTTTAAGAAACGTTATATATAAATATTTTCATCAGTGGAAATGATAGTATTAAGTCTTCGAGGTGGGATCAAATTATTGCTAGTCGCCTGAGGTGCATCTACAGCGGAAAATCAATGAGGTCGACATACCAATTATCCTCACTTCAAGTTTACTGACCTTCAGACTGGTTTGTACCAGATGGGTGACTATTTGAAAATGGCAAGTGGTGTATGTGGCAGGACTGCGACACCTCCCTGCAAAGAATCTGAAAAAAACTAACGGCTTAAAAACTATCTCGTCTGTGCGGAATACGCATGGAGCTTGGGGCCGTTGTGAAATTAATATTCCCGAGAAACTCCCTTTTTTAAGGCAGCCGGCTGAACCCGCACAGCGTGGATGCAATAGAGGGACAACAATCGTATCAGAGGCAACTAGGCCTGTCGCTAGAGACCATTCTATATTCTCTGTATTCACTTCGTTCACATTTGTAGTAAACGAAGTAGATTTGGGCCTGGTATTACCGGGTATACTTGCTAGTTATTTTATAAGTTACAATGTTAATATGTTTTTAAGGAGGTGTCAATGATTTAAAACCCATAATATTACGATATGCTGACAGTATTGGAGTCGATAGGACATTTCTGATTCGTTTGATTCCTTGTACGTTGATTTTACCGTTTTTGTTTTCTTTCTCGACAAATATTCAAGAAGTCCTGAACTCACGGCCAATCTGAGGAATTAATCTAAATTCCTGAATTATAAAACACGACTTGATCTAAAAATAAAAAAATTAAGTTAATGAATAATTTAACAACGTAATAGATTTGCATTTAATTAATGAATCGCGGGAAATTAATTACTTTCAACAATCTTTTTTGCTGTTTCTTTCACTCTTTCTCTATCTCTTTGCATTTCTATATCTTTTACATTCTCTTTTTCTCTGGTTTTACATTTTCCCATAGAATATAACATAACACCACATAACAGCCCTTCTCTATATGCCTATATTATTTACTCAATTTTTCTATAATTCTCCTTTTCTCTCCATCTCTCTCTCTCTATCTCTCTCTCTGTCTTTCAGTTTATTTTCTTTTACAGATTTCTTATTTCATCTTCTTTCTCTCTTTCTTCACCTTCTATTCATCTACTTCTTTCTGTCGCTTTTCTTTCCCTTACCACTCTTTTTTATATGTTTATATACCGTTACTACATAACCTCTCTTCTTTATTTTTCTTTCCCCTCTCTCTCTCTCTCTTTCTCTCTCTCTCTGCTCTTCTCTCAATTTTGTTTCGCATTTCTCATTCCATCTATTTCTTCTTTTTCTTCAACCGGTATTCTTTTACCCTTTCTTTGTCTTTCTTTCTCATTATTATTCCAACTTCTTTCGCCTTTCTTACTCGTCATTATAAAATCTGGCTCCTCCCCAATATGATTTCTATCTTCCTACTATTTTCACACGATATTTTATTTAGTAGAATTATGTTGAGTGGATTTTTATTCACGTGACATAATTTCTTTCATTCCTTTTTCATTACTTTTATTATATTTTCCTTTCATTTCTCTTCAATCTGTCATCTTCTATATCCAATATTTAGTAATTGATATAACTTGGTAAGTAGTTATAAATGACAAAATAACCGATAGTGTAAACGTATTAAAATAGTACGGCTTATTCCGACGTAAATATCTTGTACAAACAATAGTAACTACATGTAATCCGATAGGATTTAACAGAATATAATCGAATGCCTTACACTTCTGTTCGTAGTCGTATTTATTGTCCAGACTAGTTAACTTATTTAGTGAATGAGGGGAGTCCGGTATCCCATCACAACAGTAATTTAATTCTTTTTTCTCTCTTTTTTGTTTTCATTGATACATATATTCATTTATTTTGTACGCTTTTGAAAAGAACTCAAAATACAAAATATGTTTATTCAATTTTATCTTTGTCCTAAATCCTTGACAAGTTGAGTGGGAAAGGCTAATAAAGATAAATAATACCTGTTCTATCATATTTTACTAGTCAATCTCAAAATGTCATGTTCACAGCTTGGAATCTTCCAAGGAACTAACTGTTCTCGCACACTCTCTTTTTGAGCCATGTGACGTTATACGCGTTCCATTAATTTCGACAATCTAATAATCTTAACTTCTAGTTCAGAAAGTTGACGCTGACTGAACTTTCATTATTGTTATTCTCAACTAACCATTACATATATATATATATATATATATATATATATATAATATATGTATATATATAATATATGTATATATATATGTATAAATATATATATATATATATATATATATATATATATATATAAATACATATATATATATATATATAGTGTGTAGATTTCAATTTTGTGTAGAGAATCTGAATAACAGAGCTCAATGTAATTTAAACCGAGCAAAACAGAATTATAAAAAGAAAAACTATACACACATTAAGGTTGTACACATAATAACTTATTTCGACCCCTTTAATTAGGTTTTTTTGACGTGGTTGTCTATACATCTGAGGAGACCTAATTAAAGGGGTCGAAATAAGTTATTATGTGTACAACCTTAATGTGTGTATAGTTTTTCTTTTTATAATTCTATATATATATATATATATATATATATATATATATATATATATATAGAGAGAGAGAGAGAGAGAGAGAGAGACTAATGGGTTTACTGCCCAATATTTTAATGAATTCTATTTAATTGGGAAATCAAAGAAATTTAAAAAAAAGAATTAAGAATGGTAATATTGATTTCAGGGCTGTGATCGTAGGAACGTTGGAGTTTTCATTGACTTTTAGACAAGGCTGGGGTCAACTAAGCTATAACAATATGTTTACATGTTTTTGTCAGCAAATCTGTTTAATAATGCAATGTACAACACACCTATACGAAGATCAAATTCAACTTTTTACGCAAATTTAAATAGTGGTATTATTTTTTCGTAGTACTTATGTTCTAATAATAATATGATGGGTGTAGGCATTCGCGCTAGGCATCAACTTTACTTACAATTAAAAATAGAAAATTATCAAAATTAACCCGTAAATGGTTTCTTTTTATAGTGGCTTGAAAGAATATTATCAAGTGAATAGCGTTTCATAGGGGTAATATCAAGTATATATCAAGTATATATTAGTATGAATGATTTTTGGGAAAAATGTATATTGAACCAAAATAATAAATAGTTGTTGGAAAAATATATATTTATTGTATATGAATAAATGATGTAACAAATGTGAAACAAATGGCATACCATTTTCATGTAATACAACACACTATAATATATGCATCTAAATAATCATAATACATTAAAGAATCATTAACTAATTTTTACTTACAATTACAATGAACAGATTTAAAAGAGAAAGCCACAATAACTGGAAGCAAAGATTCGAAATCTGCATTCAACACGGTATGTGAATTTATTCAATCCTACGTTTTTTTTTTTTTTTCTTTCGAATGATGTGAATTGATCAATAACATGGAAATAAACAAGACATAATTTGCATGCAAACGTTAGAAACGGAAACTAATGTTTTGTCTAAAATTTGAATTTTGAAAAAACGGACTTTCGAGTTATTTGCTCAACATGAAAGCAAGAAGGTTGAATATTTGATTTGATTTGATTTTGACAAGCAAAGTGTTTTTCTAAAACAAAAAAAAAAAAAAAAAAAAAAAAACTCCACCGTCACGTAAAGAATTAAAATTAAAACGACGAACTTATTTCAAAACGAAATTTTGAACCGAGCCGGAAAAGGCAAGATAAATAAATAAAAACATGCCCGTCGATTTTTCCTTCTCGTAAAACCAGAAAGAAAGTAAATATGTATTTTTTCTTTTCACTAAGTTGTTCCAAACTTACTTCGTTAGTAAAAACTACGAATTACATTAATTAAAAGGAATATATATATGTATATATATATATATATATATATATATATATATATATATATATATAGGTACCAAAAACATTTTAGTATGTTAGTGTTGGATATTCACTCGCCTTCACTTCATTGATTCTAACCAATTCGTTGACGAGGTGGCAACGCTTTTTGAAAAAAAACAATAACATTGAAAAAAAAAATATGCTATTTAAAAGTTGATGCTTAAATGCTATAAGGATCTCTAGGCAATACTTAAACTAGAATTAAAAAAAAAAAACAAAAAACAAAAAAAAAAAAAACAAACAATAACATTGGAAAAAAAATGCCATTTAAAAGTTGATGCTTAAATGCTATAAGGATTTCTAGGTAACACTTAAACTAGAATTCGTTGACAAGGTGGCAACGCTTTTTGGAATGCTACTCTTTGAATTGAATGGGTGATCTCTCTGCTGTGCTACTAAAGTTTTGTTTCCAGTTAGAGTTCCCTGCACATCTTCGGTCTGCAATCTTGATTTCCTATTGTCTCTGTTTTGTTCCACTGCCTTTTCTCTGTAACTATGAGTGCTGATACCCCAGACTTAAACTCGAGTGAGTCGGTTTGCCTGCACCCTGATCCGTTGGAGAATGATTTGCCAACTGCAAAATCCGAAGTTGAAAATCTAATTGTGGAACTCTGTGTCAATGCCCCAAGTGACTCTGTAAAATTTTGCCTCCGCATATACCAGTATGAAAAGAGTCTAATTCAGCTTGAAAGGGAGTTCGAGCGAGAAAAACTTCAGTCATTGCGCGATACCGCACTATTTCTACAAATTCCAAATAATGATATCAAAACCAAAAAATCCCTTGCTCACTTGATCATACGCCGTATTCAGAATTTGCTCCCTGAAAACTGTCCCTTGTGCCATGAACGCTATCAGATTGGGTTGTCCGAAATTCCCCTCCTAGAGTGTTCTATTTGTGGACAGGGGGTACATAGGAAGTGTTGGGTACAACTGGCGGGTAATGTGAATAACACAGAATATGATAGGCTGAGTCCAGAAAAATTTAAACTGTTATGCAATCCCCTCTGTCTGTCCTCTTTGTACTACATATGTCATGTATGTAAGGATAGTACAATTCCAAATGAGGAGTCAGGGAACAGGAAAACTAAATTAAAATCAAAATCAAAAGAAACAGGTGCGAAGCCTAAAGTGACTTTTAAATTATCCCAAGAACCGCTTCCTTCTCCTGACACAGATGTCTCCAAGTGCGAGTTGACTGTCACTGAACCTGTTTCAGCCACTATACCTGTTTCAGCCACCGAGACGGAATATGTTCCACCCACTGTAAACAATCACCCTCCTTCCAATGGCGCGCCCCCACCTGAGGCCCTCATTACTACCACTGTCAATGAACAGTCAGTCACTGATGATTCAGACAGGAACGAGCGGCCAAAGGAAAACGTATCAATTTGTCGTTTCTTCAGAAATGGGAACTGTAAACATGGCATTAAAGGAAGAGAATGTAAATTTAAACACCCCAAGGTCTGCCCGAAATATGCAAAGTATGCGACACGCCAACCAAGAGGCTGTAACCTTGGGAAAGCCTGTAAAGATTTTCACCCGAAAATGTGCAAGGATTCTCTGAGAAGAGGAGAGTGTCTGAACGAATCATGCACTTACAACCATGTTAAGGGTACTAGACGCCAACCAATCTCGACTAGGAATGAACAAGCAAGGGAAATTTCACAGCGCAACTCCGTCCCAACCACGAGTCAGGAGTCAGTTGAGAATTCGTCCCCAGTTATATCCACACCTCGAGAGAATGGAAGAGATACGTGCAATTTTTTAGAAGTGATCCGCCTATTGAAGGCGGAAATCCTCCACACTTTGGACCAGAGGATGTTGTTGGTGTCGAATCAAATCAACGCACTACACAACCAACAACAAGATGTGCCAACTCCTCGAATGCCAATGCAATTCACGTGGCAACAGCCAACCGAAGTTCCCAATCAAATCCATCAACCAATGTTTATGATTCCGAACCAACAACTCACTCGGCCCAGAATAAATCTGGTGGACTATCAAGAATTCCCTCGACCCAGAATGAATTTGGTGAATCCAGTTCACCACTCTTAAATAACTTTGCTTTTGTAAATATTCAAGATCTTTGCCCTCAGACCGTTCCAAGCAAAGTACCGTTTATCAAAAATGAACTTAACAGTGACAATTCTCTTTTTATTGGCTTATCGGAAACTTGGTTAAATTCGCACAGAGATGCTGAACTTGAAATAGAAGGTTTTACACTCTTCCGATGCGACACATCAAGAAAAGCCAAAACACGTGGAAGGCACACCGGCGGTGTTGCTCTTTATGTCCGTAATGATATTGGATGTTCCTGTAATGTAATTTTTTCTCATGCGTCTGAATGTGTGCAGATGTTATGCCTTTACTCCTCCTATGAAGATTTAGCCATTCTTGTTACTTATAGACAACCTGATGACAGCTACCATGGACACCCATCCACACCAAATGATTTTAGTTCTCCTCTTAATAAAGTCAAACATATATTATCAACAATAAACCCTGCTCCAGATATCATTGTCGGTGGAGATTTTAATCTCCCTCACGTATCTTGGCCTGATGGACAGGCTATTCCAGGAGCATCAAATGCTGAGCGATTGATGATAAATTCACTAAACGAATTCTGCAATGAGCTTTTTTTGTCACAGCATGTGCTGTCTCCCACGCACAAAGATGGGAATATCCTTGATCTTGTTTTCACCAATAATTCTGATTTGATTCATGAGAGCATCAATGTACCCTTACTGCAAAGCACATCTCACCACAGTCTCATCCAGCTTCAAACAACATATAAAGTTAAATATAAAAGTGAGGTATTGAATAATCGTGCACCAAGAACAATGTTCAATGCACTAAACTTTTTCAGCGAGGAAGTCGATTGGACTGCTCTTTCAGAGGAACTAAGCCATGCTGATTGGGAAGACTCATTAAGAGACATGGGTGCATCTGCAATGCTGGACACTTTTTTATTTAACTGTCTACACTGCCTGCTGCAAGCATGTGCCATTGCGTAAATCAGAATGTGAGAAAAGAACGCCCAAGGTGGTAAGATACCGTCACTCACTTTCTAAAAGAAGACGGAAGATAAAAAAGCGTCTTTTGAAAGTGTCATCGCCTGCTGTTATTTCCAAACTGTCCAAGGAATGTTTGGATATTGAAAGGAAACTGCAGAAGTCTTTTGCTGACTCTAACGCTTTTATGGAGGGAAAGGCTGTCAACTCCATTAAAAGTAATTCAAAATATTTCTTTTCATATGTCAAGAAAAAGTCCAAAGTCAAGACAAAAGTTGGTCCATTGGTGGACCAGAATGGTGTTCTTACTGGTAACAGTACTGAGATGGCAGAAATTTTGTCAAAACAATACACAGACGTTTTTAGCAAACCAATGCAAAGCAGTCAAGCTTCACATAATCGCACTTTTGATATAAGTTCTATACTGTCAACTGTTACTCTAACTGCAGCCGATTTTGAGCTTGCAATTGATGAACTCTCTCCGTCAGCTGCTGCGGGTCCTGACGGCTTTCCTGCATTACTACTGAAAAACTGCAGGGCTCATTTGGTCCATGCTCTCGTATTTCTATGGACGAAAAGTCTTGAAGAAGAGGTCGTTCCAAGCAAACTAAAGAATTCTCTTATTACACCCATTCACAAAGGTGGAAGCAAGTCGGTGGCTGCCAATTATAGACCAATAGCTTTGACCTCCCACCTCATTAAACTTTTTGAGAAAGTCATACGGAAACACATAGTTAGACACATGAATGAAAATAACCTGTTCAATGACAGTCAGCATGGGATGAGATCTGGAAGATCTTGTTTAAGTCAACTCCTTGAGCAGTTTGACACCATTCTATCAATTCTTGATGATGGCGCTAATGCAGATGTTGTCTACTTAGATTTTGCCAAAGCTTTTGACAAAGTTGACCACAAAATAGTTCTGCAGAAAATATTTGATCTTGGCATTCGTGGAAGCATTTTCAAATGGATCGAATCCTTCCTGAGTAACCGCCTCCAAACAGTTATGGTTGATGGTGCAACCTCGAAGCCACAACCTGTCATTTCTGGAGTTCCCCAGGGAAGTGTATTGGGACCCATAATCTTCCTAATCCTTATTGGGGACATTGATGAAGATATCGCCATGTCAATAGTCAGGTCATTCGCCGAGGATACAAGGGCCACAAAATCCGTTCGGTCTCCCGAGGATGCTGTGTTGTTTCAAAAGGATCTCGATCAGATCTACAAATGGACGGAGGACAATAACATGGAGCTAAATGACGTGAAATTTGAGCTTCTCCGCTATGGTAATAACGACCAGCTAAAAAGCGAGATATCATACCACACTCCGTCAGGAAAAATGATAAACATAAAGCAAGAAGTGAAGGACTTCGGTGTATCTATGTCTAGTGATTGTCTTTTTAGCAATCAAATAAACAAAGTTGTGGAAAAAGCCAAGAACCTCATTGCCTGGATCCTGAGGACATTTAAAACCAGAGAATATCGTGCAATGGTCACGCTGTATAAATCCTTGGTCATTCCAGTTTTGGAATACTGTTCTGTCTTGTGGAACCCAAGTAGCCCTAAGCTCATCCAAAAGCTTGAAGCCATTCAGTGGTCCTTTCTACGGAAAATTCAAGCTGATCGGAACTACTGGTCATGTCTGAAGAAGACAAAAATGTTCTCGCTGCAAAGACGACGTGAAAGGTACCGGATAATTTACATCTGGAAGATATTGGAAGGAAAGGTACCGAACATTAATGGCCACATTCAAGCCCGAGACAATGAACGCCGCGGGAGGCACTGTATTGTTCCCTCGCTAAAAACTGGTGGGAAAATACGAACCATTTTTGAAACGAGCTTACCTGTACAGGGGTCACAACTCTTCAATGCCATGCCTAGGTGTATTCGGGATATAAAAAATGCTGCTGTGGAACAATTTAAGCGCTCTCTTGATGCCTACCTCGCTAATATCCCGGACCAACCCCAAATTGTCGGATACACGGCGTGCAGGCAAGCCGACACCAATTCTATCGTGCACATGCAAGCACATGCTGGTGCGGTTCCTTTGTCTCACAGGATCCTCACATCAGCCAGGGCGAGTTGAACAACCAGCAAGCCTGAACACGCCTGTTCGAAGCACCAGACAAAAAAAAAAAAAAAAAAAAAAAAAATTCAGCAGATGACACACCGATGGCACTCGCCCGTGACATGGCTCGAAGAGAGAATGAGCGAGAACAGTTAGTTGATTGGAAGAACCCAACGTATGAAAATGAAATTACCTATTTAGCGGGTGTGCTGATGCAGCATCATACTAATACCTATTCACACTTAACAGGCTCGATGCAGTGTAAATCCAGTTTCAGTTTGACACATTTTTGTTGAATATTATGTTAAATAAGCGTTTTGTGGGAATCTGTCATATTTGAACCAAACAGAATTTAAGGGTTAAAAATGATACTAAAATGGTAATATAGGGTCAGCGGATGGAAGCAGGGACACACACATATCCTCATTTATACGAGGACACACCTGGCTCGACTTCTAGTATCTTATATGTAATATTTTTATTCTGTTAGGCGCTCTCATTTTTGTTCGTCTTTGCTCGTTCTTTCGTTTCTTTTTTATATCATCTTTAACGTGCCATTTTGGATATTTTCAGTCACTTTCACATTTGACTTAGGTAAGTTCGTTATAAGTTTAGGAAATAATTTCTAAGGACTTAGTGAATCAATAACTGAAGGCAAAACGATGGAATGTTTGCTGTGTACCTGTCATTTATTTGCGATGCATGTCCTACGCATGCGCGGTCGCGTTTCTCTAAGTGTACTATTGAGTTGAGCCCATTGCCACTTGTGATTAAAAAAAAAACGTTGTGCTTTTACTCGATGGAGTTTACGGTTAATTTTGGTGCATATAAGAAAAAAGTGCCCTGTCGACAATGTTGTTGTCGGTGCGTTGTGAACATATTTGGGCATGTGATATTGTTTATGCCCTAGGATGTTCCATCTATTTTGCACTCACGACATGTTTGTTACAGAATTATCAACAGCTAAAACTAAAATACACACACAAATATATATATATATATATATATATATATATATACAATATAGATAATATATATATATAATATAGATAATATGTATATATATATATATATATGTGTGTGTATTACTATTTCATGTATCTACATAACATTTTATGAGAAGATATCATTTTTTATGTATCAATCTTCAGTATTTACTTCAACAGTGTTCGATACATAAGTAGAGGTTAGTAGTAAGTTATGAAAATATATTGATGGCAATTAAGCTACACAGAAGCTCCGTGCTTTCATCCCTGGTGGGAATCTTCAGGCTAAAATACATGGAATTAGTTTGCCGGGTGTTTTTATATACACGACTAGCTAGTTACCCAATCAGATTTTTAGTTGGTCTTTTAGCCAATCGTTGGGCTTTTCACGAACAAAGGTCCGGCTAGTTTTACTTCCTATTTCCTATTCTATTTTTCTGTTTTCCATAAAGTGGGCTCTATCCCTGTTTCTTTGTTGTGTCCATATAATGGGTGACTTTATTTTTACACGTGGTTTCTTGTATTTCTATTTTAGGTTTTAGTTTTAAAGTTTAATATATTCGTTGTGAGTGACAAATTCTCCCCCCCCCCTTAGTTTTGTATTTAATAGAAACTTACTAATTGAGTGAAGAATTTTTGGGTGATTAAGCTTATCTTAGTATTGATGAAAACGATTTATTAATAAATACTAAACATTTTGTATATGTATATTAATAGACATATTAATAAATAAATTTAAAAAATGCACACAACCTAATATTAAATATAAGCATGAAATTAATGCGGGACCTAGCAATTGACATTCGTGCTTGTCTGTATTCACATAATCATGCGAATTAGATTGAAAACGTAATCATGATTAACTTTAAGTACAAATGTCCGTAAAAAAACTACTTTTGAATTCTCATAATACTTTAAGAAATAAAATAGATAAATAAATATTTAATAGCTCCCTTCGGTATTTTGGAATCATGTCTAGGTAACTGTAAGATATCTTCGTTGTGAGTTACAACTTCCCTCCTTAGTTTCGCATTTAATTAGAAACTTACTACTTAAGTGAAGAATTCTGGGAAATTAAGCTTATCTTAGTATTGATGGAAACGATTTATTAATAAATACTATATATCTTCCACAAAAACACCGAAGTATAACAATTTTAAATGGACGGCTGACATTATGAAACTAGCTCTAAACTGTTGAACTTAAATGAGTTTCGTATCCAAATGACCTAAATAGACATTGATGTAACTTTAGTAAGGAAAAAATTATCCTCAAGTGAATTAGAATGTTTATAAATAAATTATAGAACTTATTAACTATTTTTAGAAATATTACTGAATTAAAATTTATAAATGGCCACAACATTTTTTAGGATGTACTAGCTTTGAATGAAAAATTTAAAATGGCGTATTAGTGGGTTCCCCCACGTGTGAGTTTTAGCTCTCTTTCTATTTGTTTTTTGTTTGTTTTCACCCAAAAATGAACTGCTGTATAGTGTAGGTTTTTTCAAGACACTTTAATCCAAGAACTTTTTACTCTTCGTGATTTTTTTCTGATGATTTTGTAGTGTTGCAAAGACGATATTGACATAAAAATGTTGTTTGGCACAGACAAATGAAACGGATCGTAAAAATATATCTCACAGAATTATTATGTTTTTTGGAAACGTGAAAAAAATAATAATAAAATAAAACCATGGTTATTGGAATATAATATGAACTGACTTATATTTGCTCTGTTATCAATAATTGACAATCATTGAGCTGCATCTTTTAAGGAGACTACAAAGTAAACAAAGCTAACACATATATTGTCATTAATAATATATATATATATATATATATATATATATATATATATATATATATATATATATATGAATAATGATTAATCAACAGTACCTTATTCATAGTTTTATAATAATCTGTTTTAATTAATAATTTATAAAACAAAATACGCCATAATAATTAATTTTAAACTTTACAAGCATATATTAAAACTAAAAAAGTCAAGTAAAATGATGTATTAAATAACATTAACTTCAAATACTAATTAATAATTAAATGATAAATAATAAAATTAAATAGTACATTAAATCCAATGTTTTAATCATCATTAATTTAAAGACACATGTATCAGTTTTCTCGCCTCAATATACTTCGATAATTGCACGTAAATTTGTAATGTTAATGCAATCTTGTAATCGCTGGCGACCATTATGTCTTTGATAATTTGGAGAAAATAAGTGTTTTTGTAACATTCCAACAAGAATTGACAGCTATATATATATATATATATATATATATATATATATATATATATATATATATATATATATCATGTACTTCCTCTCCGGGAGATGTGGATTGTGATGAAAGTGTTTCTGTGGGACGAACTGTATTCGAACGTGGCACACACAGATCCACAGTCCACGTCGATTACCACCGTCACATTTCAAAATATGTAGGAAGAATCAACTGTAAACAGAATTAGATCCCAAGGAGAGTTTCATTACAGAACATCCTGCGCCAAACATTTAAAACAAATTAGACTCTTTTAAGAAAGTGCAAGCAATTTTCGTGCATCAGTTCAAATGAGAAAAAGCGTCCTTTAATTGGAGAATTCAGGAATTGGTGTATTACATCGAGAACTGTAGGGCAGCCTTAAACCTCATTACAGCCATTGACAATCGCCTAAGCCGTTTAAGACGCCCCAAAGTTTATGCAGTTGAGCTGATTGATAGCTATAGAGGATGGGTTTACAGAGTACGAAACATCGTGCAAACGAATGACCTGCAGACCCTTTATCCGTAGTTATTATGAATTTCTAGTTAAAGCATAACGGAGAAAGCTTTCATTCATTAAACCTATGTCTGAATTTGCTGCGAGAAAACTTAGAAGATTTTGTGATCGGTCTTAATTGGACAGCTTACTTCCCAGAACTTAACGCTCCAAATGTCTTTCTCTGAGGCTATTTAAAAGTTCGAGCTTTGCATAAGGACACAGGACCATTACAGAAAAAAAAAATTATCAGGAAGGGGTCAAAGCAATAACCTAGTTGTTTAGTAAGTATGTTATGGACAAATTTGAGTTGAGCTAAATGAAACTAATCCCGAACACATTCTCTTTAGAATAATGAAAAAGTTATTAAATACTCTCATGTTTTGATATTATGGTTTTAGCATAATTACCTAGTCATAACAAAGTTGATTTCAATTATTCGAGAAAATTCAGAAATAAAGGCCATCGAAAATTTGGGCCCGTTTTTTTAGGGGGGGGGTGTGGTCTGTATAAATTGACTCAAAAGAGGTGCAACTAAAAAATCTCATAAAAATAAAGTCCGTCGAATGTATCGGCCTTTAATAATCGATCAATAGGAAACGAAATAATATATTTAATAACTCAGGGATATGCGATAAACAGACGCAGTTTAATCTCGTGTTAGAATAGAAAAAAAGTGTTCGATTACTTGTGTAAGAACTTATATATTTTACTTATTTCAATTGATATTATACATTAGTATGATATTCCATCTATAGAATGGGCGGAAGCACATAATAATGTATAGTGTCAATTGAAACTATATATATATATATATATATATATATATATATATATATATATATATATATATATATATATATATATATATATATATATATATATATATATATATGGATGTTTTTCTGATCGATTGAAGGATGTAGTTCAACATCGAATGCATGGGTAGTGTTGTATTGAGTTTCTAAATAGATATAGCTATCTATAGTCTCAAGGGTGAAACTATCAATGGTAATGTTTGAATAAAGGCGACAGCCTGCTTCGTATGTGTTAGCCTTCCTTATGTATGCGGTGAGCACAAGCTGTACTCACGCATCACAGAATCAATCTCTAGGAAGCATATTTGGTGTTGACTCCGAAAGCAACATCATCATTAAAGGGCATCATTTGAATGTCAACTACGTGCATGGTCCACGAGTGTAGTCGCGCCAGATTGAATAGAGAGGATATGCTAGTTGACGCTGTCAGTAAGAGTCATCCCTCGAGAAAAGAGAACTCCTGGCAAGATGTGGGTGCTAAAATGTAGCACTGTTTGACTACAGTTAGTAGTCATATTTATTTTTCTTTATAATTGACTGTTCAAAATCGGGATTCTTTTGATTAGTTTTCTTGACTGTTAATAAACAGAGAGAGATCGTGACTGAACTTAAAGTGATAGACACTGTATAAGAAAAGAGGAGGATCAAAGACAGTGAGTGAGATATGGTGAATTCCATACGCAGGAACGTCGTAAGAAATAATTCATTTGGTGAGTTAATCACAGATTACTTATAATTTGAATAATTGAAATAGCTTTTTCTCAAGCAAAATATAATAGCAACATTAAAGAAAATATGTTATCATGTATTTTACGTGATTGAATTCATAGAAAAAAGCTTTTAGGAAACGAAGGTTTATCAACTCAATTTTAGTACAATATTAAAAACTAAATGTACATACCAGACGTTGACCAATAGTGTATTTACTTTTTATACGATGCCGGGGTTTAATTATTTGTTTCGTTCAAATAAAAGGGAAGAACTTTGTATGAACGAATACAGAATCATGTTCTTTTATAAATAATTCCGACCCGAACAAAGTATTTCATGGAAGGTAAATCGAATTATATTCTATTATTCTAAACAATATGCTGCAATGATTCAAAAGTTAAAATTAGGAATTAGAATCAAATATTGAGTTTGTAGGTAATACTCTATTAATTATAAAAGAAAAATAATAAAGGGACTGACTCCATTTTATATATAAGACCGTTATATTATTAGTGGATATAAAACATATAGAACATATAAATACGAGATATGACATTTTATATCGTTGGAATAAAGTGTTATTTAAACGCAGTTCGTATTACTACGTTATGATGTTTTGACTTGTTTAGTTCCCACCAATTGAATCAGGTACGCAAATGAGTGTGTATGGGGAGGGGGGAGGCTATGCGTGATGATTGCCAACATTAGTAACGAAAGTGGTGCGATACATACGACTTGACTCGAGTCCGTAATCTGCGTCGGTATTCACTTAACTAGCGGCACGACTGAATAAGTTATGGATTCAAGTGGATCATATCTTACTTTATTTCTTCCTTAAAATGTTTTTGATCTGATTACAAAAACGCTAGATTTCATGTCTAACAACCCGGTACATAATTAAATGTAAAATGGATGCACATTTTGGGTACATCACTACCATAAATCCTGACGGAAGTAGAAATTGTTCCGATACGTAAGTGGCAAAAAAACTATAATAACCAGTTATTTTTAATGTGTTTCGGGCTAAGTGTTTTTTTATGATAATAGCATGGTGTTCGCCTTCGAAACAGACACTATATAAAAAAATGATGTTAAATTGGCACGAATATTTATGCCCCTCTTTACTTGTCTCCCACCGAAAGTATCCGACCACTATGAAGAATTAATAATAAAAAAAGGTGTTGCATATTTTATGTAAAATCCGCTACGAATTCAAATAAAATAAAATAGAAGAAAATAAATGTTTCAGACAATGAGAATAGCTAAAATTATTTCCACCAAAAGCATAAAAATAATCCGCCAAAAATGCGGCGCCAAGTCGCTGGCAGCCTCTTCTCAGACTATAAAAATATGATAAGTATAGTTTATCTGCAGGCCGGTAGTGAATTACGTGTCACAATGCAAACATCAGATAACGTTTAGCAGTTTGATAACACACTCACCGTGTGAACTTGGCACTACTTGAAACAACTCGTGGGTGAAAAATGCACATAAGGTGAAAAGTTTATATTAACACAACTAGCAGAATTCGGACACCTGCTGGGTTTATTTCAAGCCAAATATATTTGAATACTCTTAGTTACGAAGTAGTTAATAATATATACGACATTAGTTCATTCGTATAAGTATTCATTATATAAATATAGAGAAGATTTTTCAATGGGCAGTGATTGGGCGTGAAACCGTGTGATTATTCGTAGTATAAATAAGGTATTAGAATTAAAACATTTTAAAAGGTTTTAACTGTTATCAAAATTAATTTTATTAATTACTGTGTTTTTCTGTGTATAACTTCTCATACATGGGTTTAAACATATACTTGAACTCGAATATTAATTAAGCAACTTTAAAATATCAAGGGGAAATATGTAGATACACTATCAGAAATATTTAACGAAAAGTATATATATATATATATATAAACCTTGAAAATTAAAAAAACAGACAACTTGACGCGAAATTTTGTCAAATAAATGAAATATTTATTAAATCCTTTTTTATTAAATCTAAACAATCTTCTGATATTATCGAAGAGACTGTTTTATTTTTAATGTCCGATCTGCAGTGTGGCGTGCTAGAGCGGGTGTGTACAATATATATATATATATATATATATATATATATATATATATATATATATATATATATATATATATATATATATATATTAGTAAGTTTTTTAAAGGCTGTGGGCAATGCAAGTTCCGGGTAAGATGCAAGTTGTAAGGAACAAAAGCAATAACAATAAATATAATACGAAATATCACTTACTATTTATTTTTCCTTTTTTTTCTAAAATCTTACATAACAGCAAGAGTGTTTTTAGCTGTTCGTGTGATGTCCGGCTGATTAAAAATCACTATTTGATATTTCGGGAAAAGACATCCCTATATATATATATATATATATATATATATATATATATATATATATATATATATATATATATATATATATATATATATAGAGAGAGAGAGAGAGAGAGAGAGAGAGAGAGAGAGAGAGAGAAAAGAGGGTAGTGCAGTATTAGTGCAGTTCCAACGAGAGAAAAGTATATATGTAAAGGAGTAAGGCTACCAACATTTGTAGAATGTTTTTTTCAACATTTATTTATTATTTTGTTGTTTTACCATTTTATGATTTTATATAACGCGTTTCAAGCGGTGGTCCGCTTTCATCAGATATGAAAATCCATTTGAAGAAATGTCTTTCGATTTGAGTAAATGTTGTTTCATTTGAGGAATTTGTTATTGTTTTTGCGCATGCGTAGGTTTGCGGGTGTGTGGGTATCTTTTATTTTTTATTTTTTATTTTTTATTTATTTGCCATTTTTCCTGCTTCTCTTGGTCAAGTGCGTGTTACCCATTCATGACCCATCGGTCATCCCAGCCTCCTAGGTGCGCCGGATTTCTTTTGAAATTTAATACTTTTTATTGCTTTTTGTAGTCTCCATATATATATATATGTATTAGTAAGTTTTTGAAAGGCTGTGGGCAATGCAAGTTCCGTGTAAGATGCAAGTTGTAAGGAACAAAAACAATAACAATAAATATAATACGAAATATCACTTACTATTTATTTTTCCTTTTTTTTCTAAAATCTTACATAACAGCAAGAGTGTTTTTTGCTGTTCGTGTGATGTCCGGCTGATTAAAAATCACTATTTGATATTTCGGGAAAATACATCCCTATATATATATATATATATATATATATATATATATATATATATATATATATATATATATATGTATAGTGTGTCAGGTTGTATATGAAAAGAAATCAAATAAAGTGACCTATCATATAAGAGAGCTAATATAATTTATTTAGATAGTTTTCTTTCTTTCTTTATTTATTATAAAGAACAGATAAATAAATAAATAAATAAAACCTACTAGGAAATAACATGAAGGCCTTTCAAACACGAACTAACATCGAACTCTCTTAAGTCTTAGTTAATCACTATCCCATACCGGATTTTTTCGAGGACCGCCTTAGAGATACACCGTTTTCTGTCATTGTTGACGTCATTCCATATCGGGCCGTAACTACAATCGTTTCAGCTTGCCGATGATTCCACTGGGCATAGAGATTTACTAAAGATGTCTTAATCTGCCCTTTTGGATGAAACCGCGGTACATTGCTGAAATATGTAATATACAGTATCTAAATTATATATATATATATATATATATATATATATATATATATATATATATATATATATATATATAATTATTTCCACAATCAGACAACGCCGCTGCGGCGTTGTCTGATTGTGGAAATAATTATATATATCATCTCACATTCAAGAAATCTAATATATATATATATATATATATATATATATATATATATATATATATATATATATATATATATATATATATATATGTGTGTGTATATATACTAGTGAATACACTTCGTCACGAATTATGCTTTCCCGGTGTTTTCACTCGCTATTTATTTATTTAAAATAACTTAAATATTAATATAGAATCATAGAATAACGTCAGTAATTTAATTTTCATGTATGAAGTATTAACATAATTTCTGATGAGCTAATAATAAAACTGCTGACTTTTTATCATTCTGTGATTTTTTTTTTTTTTCAGAATTAATTTCGGGCGGCGAGTTAAGTCTGAAGTGATTTATGAATTTTCACGTGGTTGTTTGTTACAAAATTGTAATCCCTAAAATCCTATTTAAATTCTCCAAATAAACTAAATATGCGAATAATATTTATTAATTGATGTCTAATACCATTGTTGAAATTTCACAAAAATCGGAAGTGTCTGATAATTTACGAAGGGCTTCCACCTATTCTAACGTCCTTTTCATAAAACTAAATTAAACTAAATTAAACTAAGCATGGCTAAATTACTCAATTTAACTCTAGCAGCTGTATTTCAAATTCATAATCATCACGCAACCAGTTTAGATATTAATTGTGCACATATAAACATATAAAAATATACGTATACTTAACATTATATAGATTGAGATAAGTATACAAATACATACATATTGGTCTTTATTATTATAGGGTAGAGGCTGATTTGATTTACATTTTGACGCTGGTTCCGAGTACTCTGGGGAACGTCGCTGCAACTGTTTGAAAGTCTGCCTTATTTGAGCTGCAGTCGTATGATCTAAGCTGACGAACCATGATAATTGCAAACAAAAAAGCCCGCTTGCAATCTGATTAGAAAATGTCTGCTTTATTTTTTACAAACAGCATCCGAGTTGTCAAAACAGAAATCAATAAATATATTTCTTTATTTTCAACTGATACAGTTTTTTTTTCAATTTATTAATCATGCACCAGAATGAATCATACATGCAAGGACATCATCAAAAATACATCATTTCAATAACCAATAGGAATTAAGTAGAAATGACTTCATGTGAAATCTATAAAAACTAGTGGCACTTAACCGTATTACGTAGGGTTTTTACTCTACAATACTTTTGTGATTTGGGGGCCTTTGACCACTAATACTATGAAAATTAAATTTAGCTCATACATAAGGCATTCTCACAGAAAATATAGTAAATTGATAGGGTAATGACGTCAGCATTTTTATAAGCTGATCAGCTATACACAGGTGTGTTTGCGTTTATTATGTATATCGATTTATATACTCGTAAACTATGTATCCTTCTTGTATTTGTAATCGTGTTTGTTTGTTTGTTTGTCTCCGTGCACACCGGAGGAGGTCATAAAAAGATGACATCGAAAATAAACACGGTCACAAAGGGATGACGTCATCTAATAAAACAGAGGTAGGAGTCCGTGAAAATCCTTTACGACGTTGTACATGGATGATGTCATCGTTTTCTAACGTCATCCGGTTTAACAGATAAGGGTTGGAAGACATTTGCAAGATACTTTATGACATAGTAAATAGATGTCGTCATCGTGTGTGACTTTATTCTGTAAAACAGAGAGTGAAGACACCGGGAAGATATTAAATGATGAAATAATAAAACGATGACGATATTAATTAAAATAGAGAACATGCACCACCCGTGATTCTTTCGGATGGATGACGGCACATTTTTCTCTTCTGTGAGTGGATAAATATGTAAAAGTTACTTACATTTTGATAATCCTGATTGAAGATTTTAGATGATAGGGCAGGGCAAATGAGAGGAAAAGGGCCGAGAAGAATGCAATAGAAGAAGTGTAAAATGGTTAGAGAAAGGAAATAGAGAGAATAGTAGTAGACGTATTAGCAGTAGTAGTAGTAGTTGTAGTATTAGTTTGGTAGTTTGGTTTGGTAGTTTTGTTTTACGGCATATCAACCCTTTTTGGGTTATTTAATGCCGAATCTGGTCTTGTTTTCTTCTCTTTCTTGTTTCTTTCCCCTTTTAATATCTGTTTCTATTTAACCCATAGTTGGGACCCTAACAGGTACTACCACTCCGGGTCAGGGTGGATCTGGGAACAATGGTAATTAAGAGGAGGCTCCACATTCCCCAAAGTCCGTAAGCCGGATCTCACCATCGGATGTAGTTTAAGGTCATATCCAGGACCGGGAGTAGGGTAGGAAAAATAAAAATAAAAAAGGGGAGGGAGAAAGGGAGAGGGGCTGTTGTTTTTGTTTTTGGTTTTGTAGAACATAATTAAGTTTTACAAAAAAAAAAAAAAAAAAAAAAACGTCAATGTAGGTGAATTTCGTCTCAGGGAGCCACAGGGCAGCCTGATCTGGTATCACCAGTGTAGTATTAGTAGTAGTAGTTATATTACTAGTAGTCGTAGTAGTAGTAGTAGTGGCTTAAATGAAGAATGGTAAGCGGATTTCGTAAATAAATGAATGGCACCAAGAAATGAGAAAAAGAAAATAGAGAAAACGAGTAAGGGGATGATGTAAATACATTTTTTAAATGAAAATCGCTCAGACAAAACATAACCCCATTGGATGTCAGAAGCTAACAAAAATACTACTTCAAGATCAAAATCTAGCCAACAATAAGTGTTTGATTGATAGATTCCGACCTAAAATACAGCAATCCTTCCCCATTTGTCAGAAAATTCGCACATGAATACGAAATTAAACTTAAAATAAAACAAAATTGTGACAGATGTACGTATGATGTGAAAAGATTAACCAATTGGGCGGCTAATCCAACTAGTATATAAAATGGTTAGTTGAGAACAACAGGGAATTAAAGGAAAGCCGGGACTAACTTGTTGGCCCCAAACTGATATTTACTAAACTTTGAGAATTAATACAAAGCGAATATGACATAACATGGCTCAAGAGAGAGTGTGGGAGCTTAGACGACAGTCCGTTTGTAGAGCAGGCAGTGCGTGGACGTTTAAAATCATTAGGGCTGACAAAATATAATCAATTAAAGATCCCCATTATCTTTTTGCTGCTCCACTGGTCATTGATTAGGAACAAAAATCAAGTTGAATAAATGTGTGTTGTCTTCCATAAGTGTTTGTCTCATGTTGAAAGAAGTTATTTACAGGCGACGATCATTCGGCAGGAAAGGATCACGCAGACGCGTGAAGATAGAAAACATTCAACAACCAAGGAGTAATACAATTTGTAGAGTAAAATGTGTACGTAATACTTACGACAAGTTAACATATAAAAGCATTACATTCGTAAATAAACAACATGCAAATTGTATTACATTGTATAACTTATATGTGATCACAAATATAACACAACAATTCGGAAGTTTCAATATGAAAATACAAATTAGAAATACCTAATACAGAATATTAATTTATTATAAACTCTCTATTAAATAGCTATGCGGATTTGGAATACCTTTCGCTGTTTGCGAATGTTTTCAGATTGCTATGTATACGGTATTTCAACATATTATGTTGTATCATAGAATTAAATAAGCGTAAACTGTTTTGATTTTCATATATATATATATATATATATAGAGAGAGAGAGAGAGAGACAGACAGAGAGAGAGAGAGATAGAGAGAGAGGCGATAAATCACTTTTGCATTCATTACTTTTAAAAGAAAGTTTAGACTTCCGAATTGCTGTTGTCATATTTGTGTTCATATATAAGGTATACAATGTAATACAATTTTCATAGTGTTCATTTACGAATGCAATAATCAACACATTTAACATAGAATGCCCTTTTGTAGCACCCATACACATACATTTATATATATATATATTTATATATATATATATATATATATATATATATATATATATCTTTTCATTATTAATAGTAATTTACTCTTAGATATTTATTAATTACTAGAGTATTGTTCAAATTTCTTGTCAGTCTAGTTCCCAACTGTGCTTCAGATCCCTATCACAGCATATCCATGGCGTCACAGGCGTTTCACCGTTTAAGAAACGCAATATAGATCTCTAGAGGCATGTCCAGAACCCTTAAGGTTAGATTGTATAAGGCACACATTCTATCTACAGCCATATACGGCTAAGAGACATGGACTACTGGGGAACAAGAAGCCAGAGCCTTGGTAGTGTTTTAAATGAAATGTCTTAGGACAATTCTCAATGTTACTAGGAATGACAGGCTTAGTAATACTTTCATACGCGAGACACGAGGCATGACGGAAACCATCGAAGATGTGCTGTCGGCTAGGAGGCTTCGATGGTGTGGGCATGTTGCTAGGAGTAGTGGGATGATAAATGCCAGTGGCATAAAAGACTTCTCAAACGCAAGACCAAGAAGACACCCACAAAAAGCTGGCCCGACATCATTAGAGAACAGTGCGGCGTTCCTCTTCAAACAACCAAGAAAAGCGAGGAGACGTTACGTCCTGTACGATTAAAGAAGAAGAGAATTGTTTTTAATTCTACAATTACAAACATATGGATTATTGTTATTCAATGTAGCAGTTGAAATAACATAAGCACTAGTGTTATTTACTGTTATCATAGTTCATTTTGTGTTGTATTTGATGTGTATATTCCATAGAAAAATAATCTTAGTAATATTCTTTAATAAATGTGTATAGCTTTTTTTTATTTTTAGGGAAATATTTATGTATTATTTTAAAGCATATTTTCAGTTTTACTGATCCTGCTGAGTCTCTCACACCATATCTCTCTATGGTCCATCACACATATTAAGTTTCCTGTTAGTTGCTTGGTGCAAGTTCAGTGCGGTCTCTCTACTGAGCCACACTCATCTTAACAACAGTCTCCAAGAAATGTGGTTCTTCTCTCAATAATTTAGGCTGAGATTTGCGGAAGGTGTCCGTAGAGTTGCTCTCTCGTAAGGTGGTGTCTCGCGGAGATGTACAGGGCAGCTCTTAATAGTTTGATGTACACAACATCAATGTTCGTCCCCTAATCATTTGGTACAAGTCGATGTGCTACATTATTTACAAGAACTGATTCAACAATGGCGGCACAGAATTTCCATTTCATCTTGGTAGGAGGATATAGCTTCCAGATCGCTTTAATCATATTCAGTCGAGCCCAAGCCTTGCTGATACACTTTTTTAGTTCACTCTCTGTATAATTTTGGTTTGCAACTTTACAGCCCGTATTGATGAACTCATCAACATTTTTTAGTTAATTCCTATTTAGTGAATGGAAATGTCCATGTTCGTTCACTAGAAAGTGTAGTCTTTTGTTTGTGTTAATAAAAAGTCCAATGCAATTGTTCGTTTCTCCTAGAAGCTACTGCTTCTTTAGTTGCGTTAGCAAAAGTTGTGTTAACAAAAAGCCCAATGCAATTGCGCGTTTCTCTTAGAAGCTACTGCTTCTTTAGTTGCGTTAGCAAAATTTGTGTTTACAATATGTCCAGTGCAATTGTCCGTTTCTCTTAGAAGCTACTGCTTTTTTAGTTGCGTTAGCAAAATTTGTGTAAACAAAAAGTCCAATGCAATTGCCTGTTTCTCCTAGAAGCTACTGCTTCTTTAGTTGCGTTAGCAAAATTTGTGTTAACAAAAAGCCCAATGCAATTGTCCGTTTCTCCTAAAAGCTACTGCTGCTTTAGTTGCATTAGCAAAATTTGTGTTAACAAAAAGCCCCAATGCAATTGTCCGTTTCTCTTAGAAACTACTGCTTCTTTAGTTGCGTTAGTAAAATTTGTGTTAACAAAAAGCCCAATGCAATTGCCCGTTTCTCTTAGAAGCTGCTGCTTCTTTAGTTGCGTTAGCAAAATTTGTGTTAACAATATGTCCAGTGCAATTGTCCGTTTCTCTTAGAAGCTACTGCTTTTTTAGTTGCGTTAGCAAAATTTGTGTTAACAAAAAGCCCAATGCAATTGCTCGTTTCTCTTAGAAGCTACTGCTTCTTTAGTTGCGTTAGCAAAATTTCTGTTAACAAAAAGCCCAATGCAATTGCCCGTTTCTCCTAGAAGCTACTGCTTTTTTAGTTGCGTTAGCAAAATTTGTGTTAACAAAAAGTCCAATGCAATTGCCCGTTTCTCTTAGAAGCTACTGCTTCTTTAGTTGCGTTAGCAAAATTTCTGTTAACAAAAAGCCCAATGCAATTGCCCGTTTCTCTTAGAAGCTACTGCTTCTTTAGTTGCATTAGCAAAAGTTTTGTTAACAAAAAGTCCAATGCAATTGTCCGTTTCTCCTAGAGGCTACTGCTTCTTTAGTTGCGTTAGCAAAATTTGCAAGATCATCAGTATAGCATGCGTCAGCATTTTTACTCTGTAGTATGCCTTCTGCCTCTCGCATGTACCTTAAAGAAAGGAATTTTGCAAGGTACCATCACGAAGAAACATATGTGTGTTTATTTCATAATTTAGGGATTAAACCTTTTCTGAAATTTTTATTTTCATCAGTATTTTCTTATAATTCGAATTTATTATTTATCCGTTCTTTTTCGAAAAATTCTAAATACTTTATCTTTTGAGTAAATATATAAACTCTGATGAAATGTTATTACATATATAATTATTGCTGCAATTAATATATATTTTATAGCTTATCTTTTCACCCTTGATTTACCTCAAACAAGACATATTGCCACTGATAATTAAGGGTCTACTGTGGGTTAAAGTACGATTTATAGGGGCATCGTAAGTAAGGAGTGTGCAGACAGATGTTAGCATTTCATTAAATTTCTGCATGTTTATAGAGAAAAGTAAACAGGAAGCAGGGAGGGAATTCCAAAGGTAAGCGATTTGTTAAGAGAAGCTATTAGAGTAAAAAGTTTATTGGCATGTGTGGACCTCTACAGCGAATGGGTGGGACTATGCTACTATTCGAAGAGTTCGAACGCAGAATGCGATAAACGCTATTTTCAAAATTGCGAAGCGATCGCTACAAAATGCATTGCATTTCAACACTCAATTACAACCCAAAGTCATGATACCGGCATAATATATTCTTGCTTTCTTTTAAAATAAGCTTCTGATCGACCTCAAAATTTTATATATTTGGCCGTTTATCGTTAAAGACTTCAATTAAAACGAATTGGATTTATCGCGTGTTGCATTTAAACCACCTTTACTTGTAAAACAAGCACATGCATTCAATACTGCTACGAGCGAATAGCAGCCAGAGCTTCACAGAGAGTGTAGAACCTTTTTGAAAAATATTGATAATTAAATATATTTCGATTGATTAAATGTTATTAAATACATTTTTATTGTTGAAATTTATAGATATTATATTAAGTAATGTATATGATTAATATTTATTAGATATCATTGGATATTATTTGTAGGTTTCTTTATTAAGATTAGAGTCATATATACAAAATTCATTCTTTTAAATTATTTTCAGTTATCAAAAGCAACGGATAAAGAACCTTACAATATATTTGGCATGGTGTAATTGTCATAAGCGTGGACTGTAGGCTCTTCAATCTAAGTTCAACTTCCGTCGGATCTACTGCATCATTTCCACTGCTACCTTTGGGAAAGGTATGACTCGATTGATCTCTCCTCTCGCTTTGGCATAAATAGTAAGAGAGACATGACGCTAAAGTTTTGATAATAAGACTAGTCTAAGAGCAGAAAAAAATTCCGAAGTTACAACTGCTTTTTGATACTAATTTCAGCATCGCTTTTGTCGTACTAGCCTTCTCCTTACACTAAACCGTCGCAATGACGGTTCGGGAGGGGTGCAGTAGCTATTTGCGTAACCCTTGCCTCACTATATACTTCCTGGGCAGGAAGGAGTTTTGTATCGTTAAGTGATGCGTGTAATCACCATCTTTAATTAAACTAACAAATTTCATCTTAAACAGTACATCAGAAAAAAATAAAACTTGTTAAATGTTTCTATATTAGAAGCTAATTTGGAAACCTCTGTGTAAAAATGTCTTTGCATATTTTAGAAAATATCCTGGAAAATTAGTTTCTTAAATAGGTGAGAACTTTGTATATACAATATGCCTGCCATAACGAAAAAATCAAATCTTCATAAACAAATGCTTTAATTGGAGGGAATGTTAGAATTTCCCAATGTAAGATTACGTGCGGAATTTTTCAACACCCGAACGTTGTCTCGGCGAAAGACGCTTTGTAAACAGGCGTGTTGTTTGTTTGAACGTTTGGTCTCCTGTGGAGAGAAGAGTCAGAAAAAGTGGTCCGTTCGCTTCGATATTAAATACCCAAGAGAAAATATCATTCTGACTTCGTTTTATGATTGAACTTCTTGAAGCATTAGCTAAATTTTCTTACTTAAACTTCTACTGTAAAAATCCATAATTAACACCCCGTCGTTCAAATATTGCAACACAAAGTGTGGGTCAATATATTTGAAACTGATTTGTGACGCTTAGAACGTTGCCTGTCCATGATCATTATATGCCGAGGTCAATGTTTATGAGCAAATATTTCAGATGAATTAATGAAACGAATAAGAACCGTTTTAACATGTTATTGGTTTTGGTGTAATTAAATATTTTAATTTCATGTATTAAAGTCTCATTTGTGTTATGTTTGTCTTCTCAGCTGCATTTCCGTACGCTTTTAGAAGTGGTAATTAATCTCAATTTTAATTAAAATGTGTCCTGTAATTAACGAAAATATTTTCTTTTTATTATTTGGTCGTTTTACAATTTGATTTTTTTGTTTCAGGTGGAATATAAATTAGGTAACGTCGAGT
This sequence comes from Sepiola atlantica, assembly GCA_963556195.1. Lineage (NCBI taxonomy): Eukaryota > Metazoa > Mollusca > Cephalopoda > Sepiida > Sepiolidae > Sepiola > Sepiola atlantica. Next base: position 180,381,009 of record OY744522.1, on the reverse strand, counting down.
ACTAAACAATTGGTTCGGTTTATCTGGTTACGCCACATTAACTTGTTTGTTGTGTGTTGTGTGTTGTGGGATTGAATGGCGAAAGTATGGTCGTGTAGCTAATTTTTAAGAGTAGGAAGGTTCTGATCATATACAGCTGGTTTCAAATCTCACATATGAGCCACCCATCGCTACATCGTTTAATGGTCGGTAAGTTGTACGAGTTGAATTTGTTTCCGGGAATAACATTAACCCTCCTAATCTTGTGTTGAAACTTGTGTCAAACATGCCGAAAACCAAGTTGATGTCATTATAACAAAAATATATTATATTTGTCAATTTTATTTATACTTTGGTAGCTGTTTCTTCTTGTACGCCCTCTAAAATATATGCTCCTACGTTACACTTTGGAAAGTACTAGGTCGACTCGAGGTTGATTGAAGACAGAATAGGTTTATTTAATTTCATTTTCCTTCTATCGATAGTATTCGAAAGTCACTGTATCATCATATTTTGTCGGCCCATCTCAGTGTGTATGTTCTCGTATTAAGTTTTTCCAACGAACGTTCGTCTTCTCCCTCTCTCTCTTTCTCTCTCTCTCCGTCTATCACACACGCACACTCTATCTATCTCTCTCTCTTTTACTCTCTGAACCATGTGACGTAATATGTTTCTATTAATCTCAACAGTCTAGTAATCCTAACCTCGTGCTGGAATTTGACCCCAGCTGAATGTTCATTTCCTTTTATACTCCACTAAACGTATACTAGATTGTTTACTCACCCAATACTTAACACTTTAACACAGTTTGACAAACGTTTCACTTACCCCAACACCACACACGTAAACACCTATTAATCTATTTTTCAAGGATCATTCTACTCGCTTCATGTTTTATTTTTCAGCCCTATTCTCCTTCCCAAATCTATCAACGATTAGATACTGGTTTATGGGGTTTTATGGGTTTTATTGTTTTCGATTTGATCTTCTCGTTGGCAGATAATACATATATTATAATTATCATTTCATGTACACACACATACTATTCTAAGGAGGATAGATTTTTAGTATTTACTTTTAGAGTTTTCAATACGTGAGTAGAGCTAAGTAGTAGTAGTAGTAGTAGTAGTATGAAAAAGTATTCCTGTCAATTAAGCTACATAAGGGCGTCCCAGTTGTATCCCCACACAGAATCGTCACTTAGCCTAGCGATTGTGTAATCTCGTTGTTGTAAATGTATTTCTATATCCCTGTGATATAATATATTGTGTATATATGTTCAGTATTTATTTCAACAGTGTTCAATACGTAAGTTTAGCTTAGTAGTAGTACAAGTAATACCACTATTACAAGCAAGCTACAAAGAGGCGCCAATGTATATATGAATATATATATATACATATATATATAATATATAATATATATATATATTATATATATGATATACATATATGATATATATATATATATATATATATATTTTTTATATATATATATATATATATATATATATATGTATATATAAATATTCAGTATTCTAGACTCATCTTCGTTTTTTCAAATCTGACGAAGAAATACATAAAGTCGTTATAAGGCTCCATCTACATCAGCGTGAGTATGTCAATCACACAGAGTGACAACAATTCAACAAAGTCTGGCAGTACGGTCATTACGTCTCCAATGGCATCTTGCCTTGTTTGGGATGAACTATGTTAAAAAAATACGTCCATTATTGTTACTTACTATCTCATTGAAATATTAGTAGCGTATTTTTCCACTAAATTACCACGAACAGTTTTCTTGGTACTCCCTATGAAGCGGTAAAGGCTAGGGGTAAGATTATATATATGGGAAATGAAAAAGGAAAAACAACCCATCATGTCAACCCAATATTTCGATGTACTTGCATGACATTTTTCTTAAAATTATCATCCTGAGGAAGTCTTACAAATAAAGACGAAACGTTGATAAATATATATATATTATCTCTTAGTTTTTTCCTTTTTCATTTACTATTACGTCGGATCACTGTCATTCTTCCTTTCTCATATATATATATATATATATATATATATATATATATATATATATATATATATAATAAAATATAGGCATACGCCTAAAAGCACAGCGGATGCAGAATACAATAATAAAAATAAAAAATCAAATTTTTTTTCATTTTAAATTTCTTGTACTTGTATTTACGTTTTGGAATCATTTCGCTAAAAGCATAGCCTTGTCAAGTAGAGAGATATTATAAGTAGTAATAGTACCTTGGGTCTCGTCAGAATGGAAAAATGACGATATGTTATTTTCTTTTTTTATATACTGGTCTCTTCTTTTTGAATATGGGAAACGCCGTGCAGCGTGGAAATGTTAAAAATTAGGTTGTTCGTATTCCTTTAAAGCATCTTTTAAGTAATTTAGCAGAAAATATAGGCATACGTCTAAAAGCACAGAGGATGCAAAATATAATAATAGAATAAAAATCAAGACATATTTTTTTTCATTTTAAATTTCATTTAATTGTATTTACGTTTTGCAATCATCATTTTATTTATTGAATAACGGCAAAACGTTCAATCCTATGCGACAGCTTGTAACTGCCACTTCTGCACTTATTAGGGTAATAATCGCTTTAATATTTAAAACTATTTACAGCATATATATATATATATATATATATATATATATATATATATATATATATATATATATATATATAATAATGGTAATAATCCAGGTAAAAAATATCCACAGGGTGGTAATCCAGAGAATTTTAACCGGGTGTATATATATATATATATATATATATATATATATATATATATATATATATATACCAGGTATATATATATATATATATATATATATATATGAAAAAGACAGAAGGAAAATAAATTTTAAAAGAAATCTTGCAAAACGAGAGATTTACCGGTTTCGTTCAGATCAACGAACGTCTTCAGAAACATTGAAGATTTTAAATGTATTTAATTACAGCAAAACATAGGATAAAGAACAAGACGTATAACAATATCTTTAAGCACGTATGTAACTATTTGAAAAAATATATACAGGGGGTGCGACAAATAGTTGACGGACGAACAAAAAAAAATCCTGTTGTGCGTCCTCTTTTTTTTTCCTATGTTTCACCGTTATTCAATAAATTAAAAATGTTCACTTTATCTGAAGACGTTCGTCTATCCGAACGAAACCGCTAATTCTATCGTTTTTTTATGATGTCTTCCTGTATTTAATGTTTGCTTTTGTATTTTCATAGATCTTGTCTCCACAAAATTGATTTTTTAATTTTATGATATATCGTGTATTTTATTCCTCCGACACACACACACACACACACACACACACACACACACATATATATATATATATATATATATATATATATATATATATATATATATATATATATATATATACTTTTGATGAGATCGAAATAATTGAAATAAGTTTCATAAAAATTGAAGATTATTCACAGGGAGTGACTGAATGTACGATAATTGATAATGATATATTTCTCGATGTTATATTTTATTTGCTGCTTCAGAACAATACAAGTAAATTGATGATTGCAAATTGAATCTAAATCTCTTCACAGCCTAATAAGTCCTAAATATGTATTTACATCTGTATATACAATTTTACAATTACATATTCCTTCATTCATTTATACGAGTGAGACTCCGTGTAAACTCCATGGTTGCTTTATTTGGTGAAATTGAATTTACTGAATTTACTGAAATATACAAATCCTAAGAAATGGAAGTATTTTATGAATAACGCAAAAGCAAAAGATTAATTTATTGCCTTAACTTTGGCGGTTCCTATTAAATCACTGATCTTAAGCGACGTTGCGGTTGGTCAGTACTGAATGAGTGACCAGGTGTTCTACGTAACCAAAATATCAGTAATCATTATCATTAGCTAGATAGATTATTTCAACCAGGTGGATTTTTACCCCGTCTAATAAACCGGTATTGTCCGGGCCTTTGGGTCTGGATTTACGCCTGTCTGTTGGGGGTTGTCTGGCCTGTGCTATTCTAGGAGGTGCACCCTCCCAGGCTTTGCCTCCCCTCTTTGGGGAGGAGTAAGTTTATTGCTTACTGTCTGAGGCGCCCCTACAGGGGAATGCCGACAGGACTGCCCAGGCAATTTTTAAATGGCCAGTGCTCACCTCTCGAGCCCTGGCTTATCTAATCCCACTTTCCCGACCTTGTGTCACATCTTACCTTGTGGGAGGTAGATAAATAAATAGATAGATTATTTCAAAGTAAATTCAATTAAGAAATTACTCAAAAATAATTAATTTTACTTTACCTACATATTGGTGACCTATCTGCGTTATAAAATGTATATTTACTATGTAAAAAACGTTTAAAGCAATTTACCTTGTAGTGAGTGAAATTTTTTTTTTTTCTGTTTTTTTTCTCGGCATTTTGGTCAAGATCAAAGTGTAGTATCTGTTCCGATGCATACTGCACCCTATAGACTGGTATTGTCTTGACCTTTGGGGGGTTGATTTACGCCGCTCTATGGGTCTGTCCTGTTCAGTTTTAGGAGGTCCACCCTCCCAGGCCTTGCCTCCTCTCTTTGAAAAGGACTAATTTTATTGCTTACTGCCTGAGGCGCCCCTACAGGGGAATACCAACGGGGCTGCCCATGCAATTTTTAATAACCAGAGTGCTCAGTTACTCGGGCGCTGGTTTATCAGCCCCCACTTTCCCGACCTTGTGTCACATCTTACTGCTGTGGGAGGTAGATAAATAACATAATCCCTGTTTGCACTTTTTTTATTATTGGATTATCACAGTTACTATTTACGGGAAAATAAATTGCTTTAAACTTATCTAAAATGACCCACGATAGTTTACATGTCGTAAAACCATCATCAACTAAACATTTTGGTTAATAACTTTCTCAGCAAAAACGTTTCAAATTAAAAAAACGACAATTAAAGTGAAAGAAGCTTGTTATGACCGACAACATACAAATATGAGTAAAAACGTCAACAATTATTAAGAAATAATCTAATCTTAACAAAAGATTTAGGAATTATTAACTAATAAATACATGTTAGAATAATATTTAGTTATATAAAGTCATGGTATGTCTATATGTTCATAGATTTATATGTACAGGATTCATTTCTAAACTAATAAACTGATCATTATCGTCCTTAGAACATAGCTACTATGGGTAATACGTCGTTATGTAAACAATATTTAGTTTAATTTAGTTTTATCCAAAACAAGCACTTATTTGAAATTCAAATACATCCAATTTTTGTGATTTTTTTTACAATAAGTATCAGTTATTTATTAATAAAAAAGATTTGCAATATTTAAGTTGCTTTGGAGGATTTTGCAAAGATCTTAAGGAACATATCATGGGCTTAACATTGAATTATTAAAATTTAAATATTTCACATTTGCATTTAATTTGATCCATAGTCATTAGACACCAAATTAAGCAAGATTCATTAAGTTACAAATGCTACATAAGATTACTTAAGCTTAAGGCTTTAATTTGAGATATTTTCCGAATAAACATCATATAATTTATTTCGATTAAAATTAGTTAAATGATTCTAGACATAATGTTTAGTATCATTATATCTTGATTTTTCTCTTTGGGAAAAGGCATAATATTGGTGCAAAACGTTGTGTTCGGGTATTCTCATAACATATATATATATATATATATATATATATATATATATATATATATATATATGTATATATGTGTATATATATATATGTATATATATATGTATATATATATATGTATATATATATGTATATATATATTTATATATATATATGTATATATATATGTATATATATATTTATATATATATATAAATATATATATATATTTATATATATATATATATATATATATATATATATTTATATATATATATATATATATATGAAAGGGAAATTGTTTGCTTAAATTATTGCTGGTAAATAAGTAAGTATGAAGGTGAGCGTCTAAATGAAGGGGCAATGCAATGTTGAAAACTAGTTTTCAACATTGCATTGCTGTGTAGCTGTATCACAGCTATTAAGTGCGGTTAGACATGCAACTTCCTTAAGCAGCAGGGATCGAAACTCTCTCCCTCTCTCTCTCGATTTATATATATATATATATATATATATATATATATATATATACATATATATATATATATATATATATATATATATATATATATATATATATATATATATATATATATATATATATATGCAGCAAGTCGTTATTCATGCAGGCATTGTTAAATGACACGAATTTTCGCGTTTGGACATTTCTTTCGACGCATCGAGAATATCACAAAATAAATCACTAAACGTTATATATATATATATATATATATATATATATGAACCCAGATTATGAACCTCAACACCGGAAGACATGATATAAATTAAAAACCTTAACATCAAAAATATTTATTTCTTCAAAAAATATATTTTAATGAATATTTAAAAAAACACTATCGCGCAAACACTAATTAAATCACGCACAGCTTGAAAAGGATAACAAATTGCCCATGCGTATGTATATAAGACTGCGCATGTTTTTGTCAGAACACCTTTGTTGTGTTTCTGATTTTCGGTATGTGTTCATGTTTAGTGTATTCAATTAAATAATTTCTAGATAAACAACTATTGCTTAATTATACAGCATATTTTTATATGTGTGGGTGCCTCTGTTCATTCGAGTATATTTCATTAAATTAGTTAGACATAATTTGGTATGTTATTAATTACTACAGATGTACGTAAATTAGATTATGAAGTTCTTAAACTAATTCCGAAATGTTCAGTTATATTTATGAACTTTATTCTCAATTTATTTATCGACTACTTTATTGAATAATGAAATAAATAAAGTACAATACAACTTTGGTATTTTAATTCATTTCTGATCTTATTATGGATTTTGAAATACAGTTAATCAGCGTCGTATTGTAAGATACAATTCGTCAAAGTAGTAGCTATATTCAAGGAGAGTAAAAAGGGAGTAGAACGCATTAAAGAAAATTGAGATACTTTCAGTTTTGTGAAATGTTAACCATAGTTATTAGACATTAAGAAATATCTAACAGATGTATATTTCATCTGGAGTATTTTAAAGGTTCTCTAGGATGAATAGTACAAGAACCACATCCAATATTTCAGATTTATATTAAAGTTGATCCATAGTCATTAGACACGATAGAAACAAGATTCCCTTAATTGAAATCTTTCATAAGACCCCTTAAGCTTAAAAATTACATTTTAGACATTTTCTAGATTAAAAACCATGTAATGGAATTTTATCCGAATTATAGTAAGGATGCATATCATAAGAGATAGTATCATTACATCGTGATTTTCATCTTCGTAAGGTGACATAAAATTGATGCAAAACGTAGGAAAGATATATATATATATATATATATATATATATATATATATATATATACTTTCCTGAGTCTATGAAACTGGCTCGAAACTGTTGAACTTGACAGAGCCCAGCTCTGTTGTTAGCTTCGTATCCAAATGACCTAAATAGATATCTGAAGGCTAATTGATGTAACTTCAGACAGTCAAAAAATGACCCTCAAGTAAATTAGAATTTTTATAAATAAATTATAGAACTTATAAACTATTTTAAGAAATATTACTGAATTAAAATTTATAAATGTCCACACAACGTTTAGGATGTACTAGCTGTGAACGAAAAATTAAAATTTACGTATTAGTGGGTTCCCCGACGTGTGGGTTTGCTCTTTTAATTGTTTTTCGTTTGGTTTCACCCACAAATGATTAACTGTATAGTGGTGTTTTTTTCAAGACACTTTAATCTAATAACTTTTTACACTTTGTAAATTTTTCTGATGATTTGGTAATCTGGCAGAGACGATATTAACATTAAAATTTTGTTTGGCACAAGACAAATAAAACGGACCGTAAAAATATATCTCACAGAAATGTTATGTTTTTTTGAAAATGTGAAAAAATAAAAATAAAGATAATAAAATATATATATATATATATATATATATATGGCGTCAGATTTGAGTTGTAAAATACTCGTAATCCGGGGTTTCGAATCGCATGACCGGTAGTGAATAGTCATATCTCTATGCTGATGAGTCCCGATCATTAAAAAAAAAACGAAACGTATACGTACATAGATAATAAACAATAACAAATATTATATATATATATATATATATATATATATATATATATATATATACATTACCCAATAACCTATTAGATCTTTTGAAAATGTATGTTGTAAGTTCTGGAATGACATAATCTCAACTTTGATGTTAGCTTTTTCTCTTCGAATGAATAACTAAATTATACTGTTTTTTCTTTTTTAATAAAGGTCACTGGAACATACGGGTAAAAAAAAACAGCAGCAAATGAAATCACGTCACTTTAAGCGGAACAGATTTTCAAGAGATCAAACTCCAAACGACATTTATCCGAAGGCAAAACTGGTTTTGCTTTTTTTCTGTTTACTTGTTTGTTTGTTGTTGATTTGGGGTTACTGAGAGTATCCACCGCAACATTTGACTCGTGAATTAAACCCCCGCGGGTAAGATAAATGACAAACGTTATCCATTTCCTCTCGATCCAAACTCGGAAAGATGAAAGGGGTTTCATTTTTTTGTGTAATCGTAACGACTCTTGTAAATTCGCAAAAGATAAAACAGACAGGAAAAAGGCAATCAGTTACAGCAGCGGTTCTTTTTATTTTAACGCTCGTACAATATTTAGGTCTTTCCTTGTTTTTGTTTATTCTTTTTTTTGTGCGTACAATATTTAGGTCTTTCCTTGTTTTTGTTTATTCTTTTTTTTGTGTGCGGCTTCAGTTTATTTATATTTTTTGGGACGCGTTATTGATGCAAGATCAGTAGGTTTTAGTAAAATATATATATATACTATGTAGTTAAAATAGAAAACAAAAAACAAAAAGAGAATCACGTCGAGAGCTGACTTTCGATAGATCTACCCTTTAAAATTCGCATCTATGTGTGTATGTTATCAAGCTTAAAAGCCTGCTTCCGCACCAGCATTAAGTAGGACCATATATCTATGCGTAAAGTTAGCGAGGTGTATAGTTATGTATATTTTTGCACAGGATTCACTCCTACACGAAGTAACCGATAATTATGAATTTTGGAACACAGCATTTATACGTAATGTGTCGTAGTGTGGAGTATATTTAGTTTAATCTAAATGCAAATTGATGTAAATGTTTCTGTGGAAATTTAGACACACCACTTTTGGGGAAAATATAACAATAGGCATTTGACATCAATTTATAAATCTTCTAAAAATTACAGTATCTTTGACGTATTTTAAAGTTCAATAGAAGGCATAAAATGGGCACAACTTCTTTTTTGAATATGTATTTCAGATGTCATTGAAATTGTTCTACTCTTATTAGACACTGATTACGCAACATTTCCTGAATTCATTTTTTTTAAAGAACCCTTAAGTTCAAGCCTTAAATGTTGTACATTTGTTTAAATCAAAATCATGTAATGGATTTTTATAAAAATCGGAATAAATATTCTAGACATAACGCTTAATATGATTATATTTTGGTTTTAATTGTCGTAAGATGTTCATGAACTTTTGAGATGAGGATTGATACTGTGTATAATTTGGATTGTTCGGACTATTGATCTCATTTTGAGTGTTATTCTCACAACGATTCGGCCGTTGTAACCGCATGCCTTCTTCAAGTGCATCTTTTCGAACTGGGGAATATTTATGTCGAACTCGGGAATCTAGACGCAATTTCGAACGGAACCCTTTATTTAATCGACGAGGTAGCATGCTCTCGTTCCGTCAGCCATTCTGGGAGAAGTCTTCAGTAATGTTCAATTCTTCGTATCGCCCGCACCGAGGATTGAACTTTCAACCTTCAGATAACTATCACTTAGAACTGAATTTTACTCAGTACTATATATTTGTGTTCGAGTTCCACAGAAATATTCCCGTGTTCAAAAAGATGCACCTGAAGGATACTAGAAGTTACAGCGGCCGAAACGTTGTGAGAATAACACTCAAGATGAGAACAGTAATCGAAATTATACAAATTATCGTAAGATATTAAAAAAGTGTTGCAAAACTGCCATGTTTGCAGAATAAATTGTACCCATTCAAGTATATCTATGTAATACAATTGTAGTTTCTATTAATCTATCTCAAAAACTCCTCTCGGAGTTTTGGAGATAGACTCATATAAACGTATATATTATGAATGTCCATAATTAGAGTACATTTGGAAGTATGTATCATTTTAATTAAAAGGGAGATGATATCGTGGGGTCTGCTTTCATGCCGAATAAATTTATTTTATTTTATTTTTTGTGAGTGCATAAGTTTGCCCTCATTCATAGACTCGCCATAACCTAGAGTGCTAGTACTCATCGAATCCAATTATATGAGAACAATAGAAAGTATAATTTACAGACTTTTAGTTTATAAAATAAAGAACTGTAAAAACCAGTCGTATACAATTCATACATTTATGGCATTAATAAAAACCAGCGGCATTCGTGGAGATTCAACAGTTGTGTACTTCATCAGTTGTACATTGTTGCCGTGCTTAAAAACATTTCCATACTATGGAGTTTCAGCGCGAACGCAAACCCCACGATATTATTTCATCACCTTTGTTTAAAGTGAAACACTTATATAAGTACTTTGATTAATTTATTATCAAGATGTTTTTACGTGAGATAACACTCTCCACACTCTTTTTAGGAGATTGGATCAATCTCTTGAAAAGGGTGTGGAGAGTGAAATTTTACGTAAAAACAAAAACTGTCTGAAGTGTATTAGGATATGAATGTAAACAATATGAAGTACAAAATCTTTTTTTTAAATTAACTAGATACTTCATATAAGTGGCTCAAATGAGGAGTAGCACTGTCAACCTCTGCATTTAGAAGTCTAAAAGAACGTTTATGGAACAAGACATAGCATCACTTCTGAGCTAAACACTTTAGAATTCATTGGTGGTTCTTATTGCTTTATATGCAAGTGAAACATGAACCAGCTGAGTAATGGAATAGAGCGAAACTCTTTGAAATTAAATGCGTAAGAAGTATCATTTGAATAGCATTACGAGATAAGCAGATGAATACAGATATAAGTAATAAGCTTTTGATTAAGGGATCCATTAACGAGGTTGTTCAATAAAGAGAATAACGTAGTTTAAACACGTTTTCTTAAGTGTATTAGGATATAAATGAAAATAATTAGAAGTATAAAACCTTTTAAAATATTGACTGAAAAGGTGATATATAGTAAAAGCATTATATTATCATTGTTTCTTAATTAATTTATTTCAAAGTTAACATTCTCTACGCTATTGATGTTATTACTCTGATAAGCTGAATGGCAGCACGTCATTTGTAAGTGAGTCGTTTGAAATTTTAACCAGTTTATGCAGTCGATGGCGGATGGCGACTGGATATTCTCGTCTTCTTACTACTGGGGGGTGGTGTCGCTTAAAGCACCCTTTTCTGCATTGGTAGAGTACAGAATCGACTTCGAAATCTAGTGGGGGTATCCATTTCCCCCTACAACCTCTTATTTACTGAAGACAGGTTACTGGTCCTTTTATACTTCATCATTATTTTCATGGCAGGTGCTCAACCGAGCTTCAATCTACGCTATTCTATGTAAAACATTCACAACAAAATCTTGTCTAGTTGCAACCACTGTAAATAATGTCCTTTCTTTCCTCTATGTACTTAACATTAAACATAACTTCCATTGGGACAGTTTCTTTTCAAGAACTGCTCGGCTGTGGAACAGAATGTCACGTGGCTGCTTCCAACTTACTACAACATGGTGGTTTTCAGGTCCAACGTAAATGAATTCTTGTTGAGCCATCTTCTTAAATAATCAAATTCTGCCTAGATAGTTTTAACGCCCTTACCAATCTTTAATGTGTTGGCCAACCGTCCACCTGACAAACTCATTGACCCTTATTTTCGTGTGCCCTTTGGACTTTATAAGCAGTGGTTCATTAGTACATAATAAAGTTCGATAGCGCTACACACATTTCTTTAACTAATACTCGTCGAAAAGTTCTGAATAATTCACATCCATAGCAATGGGTGATATATTCTTTTCGTGCTTTATTTTTACAGAAATTAGACGTATCTAATCTATCATGTTCTTCAACCACGTGCCTTCAAGTTGGGCTGATTTCTGAAAGGCCCGTAACAACTAATACTAAAGGCAAAACGTATTCCTCGATATTTCGGAATTTTTTAGATGAGGGTTGATAATTTGTAGAATTTTGTATATTCGGACTACTGTTCTCATCTTGAGTGTTTTGATCACAACGTTTCGGCCGATGTAACCTCCGACCTTCTTCAGGTGTACCTTGTCGAACCCGGGAATCTTTCTGTCGAAATCGAGAATCTGGACGGAATTTCGAACGGAACATTTTATTTAATCCACAGGGGTAGCATTCTCTCGTTCCATCTGCCATCACTGGGAAGTCTTCAGTAATTCACAATTCTTCGTATTGCCCACACTAAAAATTGAACCTTCAAGCTTCTTGTCACTTAGCACTGAATTTTACTTAGTACTATATCCACTGCGCCATAGGTCCTTGCGGACAGTTCTAGTATGAAATTAGGGAACCTTAAACCTAATCTTTTTTTGATCTAACTACTTATCACTATAGATCACTACTTTTCTATTATTTATAATTATAGGTTCCCATATTGTATTGAATTCTATACTAGGTCTGCTTAGTCATTCATTGTCGCCTAAAATATGTGCTGCTTCTTTGAGTCGTCTTACTCTCCATCGTTCTTCTCTATCTATAATTTTAACTTCATCCCATGAGAGTAGATGGTTTCCCTTTTCCTTCCATATGGGGTCAGCCATACTCGAATTCTCTATTTTTCCACGTATTACGGCTTTCCGGTGATCTTCTAGCCTTCTTCTAGAAGAACACCGGAAAGCCGTAATACGTGAAGAAATCGAAATGCCGGGTATCGCGATACGAAGAATCGCGAATTACTGAAGACTTCTTCCCCAGTCATGGCAGATGGAACGAGAGTATGCTACAACTGTGGATTTAATAAAGGGTTCCGTTCGAAATTCCGTCCAGATTCCCGAGTTCGACTGAAAGATTTCCGAGTTCGACAAGGTACACGTGAAGAAGGTCGGAGGCTACATCGGTGGAAACGTTGTGATAAAATAACACCTAAGATGAGAACAGTTGTCCAAATATACCAAATTCTACGTATTCCTCGATATCCTTGACTCTCACAAATCAAATATAATTGGTCAAAGCAAAATGTATAACAATTTATGACAACTTTACTAAGGGATATAAGTTTGATCATCTAGCCTCGGTCGTCCAACTCTTAATAGAAATTGAAAATAAAGAAATAACAAGTCTCTGTTGAACTAAAAATCTTAGACAATTTAGACCGCCCAAAATGTCATTCGTCCGGGTAGAATACGCACGTTATATATGAAAAATAGATGTTGTCTCAAAGCAAGAAAAAATATCTCTAATTAATCCAGAAACGTCATAGGCTCCATCGGCTTTCCTATCAATAATGAAAAGTCTAGAGGTCATCACATCTGGAGAAGCCCAATTGGCTACGGACGCGTTCGACTTTATTAACTCTTGAATGTACACGTTTCCTGCGAATTATACAGCAACTAAAGTAAATACCCGTTCTCAAAAAAATATAAGGGAGAGAAATGTTACACTTTTCGACAAGTAAATAAGCATCTTAAAATAGACAGAATTATTTATATCAAGAATAAAATTATTTCCCTTTAAAGAATAAACAATATATATAATCTCATCAAAATTAGCTTCATCTTAAAATATCTTCATTTTTTATCAGGTAACCGGAAACATGTTTTTTCTCTTTATATAATTCTTGTCTAGCCACAATGAAGAGGTGTGATATAAAAATAATTTGTATGGGGCTGACATTATGAGTTAAATACTCTTTTAAAGGAGATCGCCAGCTGCTATTAGTGATATCCTCATGAAAGATTGCAGCACGCTACCATTTCTTAATCCATATATAAATATCAACATTTATCTTATGTCGTAGCTTGTGCTGATGATTTGACTGTTGACGAAGTATTTGCTTGTCTAAGCACACTAGAGTGCTGTGATACAACGCAGCAATCTGTTATGATAACTATACACATTTATATTATATACTATGCGAAAGTGAGCAAATATACTATTGGAAAGTGATAAACATTTTATACTTTTTTGTTTGCTTAATTGCATGGATTTACATTCTACGGTCTGTTATTATAGTCCAGCAGTGTCCACTCTATCAACAAAGTAGAGTCCTTGATTTTATTATCTTTATTTCCACCAACATATAGAGTCGTTTCCATCAACCAATTAACTGTACCTTCCTTTATTTAAAACCGTTGTTGGCGCTCACAAGTTTTATGGTGTCAATCAAACCAAATGCAAACTTGTTACCATGAACCAACCGTATACATATATATATATATATATATATATATATATCGTAGGATAAATTTCAGAGGAAATATTTTTTTAAATCAAAGAAACGGGCGGGTGGAATAAAAAGAAACTTGCTAAAATTTTTCTTTAAGGCCTTACCGTCTGACCTCTAAGAGGAAACGTCAGAATGATGAATTAAAAACTAAGAAAATCGAATAACATATGAGGAGAAAAATTGTTTCAGTTGGAAAAAACGATTGGGAGAGGAAAAAAATCTCTCAACGTTATGGCGGCTTTGAATCATTAAAGATTTACAACTGATGCTTCAAAATCTTAATATTAAGATATACATATATATATATATATATATATATATATATATATATATATATATATATATATATATTGAAACAGATAAACCGCTTATTTTTGAAGTCGATAATGATAATGATTCTCAGTAATATATAATTTCAATTTTTATAATAAAATATTTCGTTTGGGGGGTGGGGAGGGGGTAGTAAATATACAATTGTTCTCCAAAGCTTTTTTCTATTCTAGACTATTGTGTATGGGCGAATATATAATAGTATAGAAGAGTATTTTTTAGTGTGTGTAACATCTTCTGTTTAAATCTTATCTCTCTCTACCTCTCTCTAAAATGACCTCTCTCTATACATCTAGCTCCGTTGTCTGAAGCAATTGGTTCAATATAATAGAAATAGTAAAATAGAACAATAACGAAAAGCAAAGCTCACTGATATCTGTTTGACTTAGTTTCAGTGTATTTTGTTTTTTGTTTTATTTTGGTTATTCGAATTACTGTTCTTCATCTTGTATGTTATTATCAAAACGGTTTCCTACCCTCCGATTTTCTTCAGGTGTGTTTTGTCGAACTCGAGAGTCTTCCTGTCGAATTTAGGAATCTATACGGAATTTCTGGCGGAACATATACTTTAATTCACGAGGGTAACGTGATCCCGTTCCGTAAGCCATGATCGAATAGAAGTCTTAACTAATTCGTAATTGTATCCCAAGTATCGCCTATACTGAGGATTGAACCTTCAACATCCGGAAGACTGTCACTTAGGGCTGATTGTTACTTAGCAATTTTATTGTGCCACGGGTAATAATTTACCAAAAAAAATCTGACGCCTTCTCATGTACTAACTTTGTTTCTAGCGACCACAAGGAATGAATATGAGGATATTTTTAAACATAACCAGGTTGAGAGCACACTGAAGCCGATTATGTAATGTGTGTCCATGTACCTGTACCTGGTACGGCATTCACCCTGGACGGGTTTAACCGTCTTTCTACGAAGAAGGAAGTTTCATGGGGGTATCAAATTCACAAGCGGTAATGTTAGGGGAAAAAACGACGTTAGGTTTTTGCTGTTCCTGCTAGGAGATGTCGACGATATCCTACATACAACGCCTAGTATTCCGAAATGACCACCCATCTAGTACTGACCAGGTTCAACTTTGTTTAAGTTTGGTGATTTGATGAGAACCGGTGTGTCAATGTTATTATGCCGTGATACGAAACGTGTGAAATTGCATTGTCTCACTTTTAGCCCATACATAGACAGAATTACGACTATTCTTTTCATAGGAGTCTATAACGATATGTTTGTTTGCATTCATGTGTTACATTTTGTCAAACAGACGAAAATTAAATTATTTTTTTTGAAATTGCCTCTTATTTATTCAAAAGACGATCAAAAATAATTAGATTCCTAAATACTAAGAAATCTACACACTCGCAGACAACAGGAACCAGATGGCAGATATTTTAAAGGAACTTTTAAAAAATACAAAACATCTGGAACATTAAAAAACAATTAAAACATACATGGATTACAAAACGATTTGTCCTAAACCAACAGGAGTAATGTTTTCTCGTAGCCATTCTTGTACATCTTAATTGGAAATAGAAACAATTAGTAAAGATGTTATACATTTGCATATAGTACATTAATAAAGAGAATTGAACGTCTCATTTACCTCTAAATACAACGAGAATAAACGATGTCTCACGAGACTTGCTGTCTCGTCAAGTTATTCAAAGGTACGCCTTCTGGTTTAGTTGAATGTAGCTATTACCTGCTTACTCTTAAGAGGACACCTCTCAGTAAGGGGGTATTAGTCATCGTACGTAGGCAGATATAACGTCACATAAATATGCGAAGGCAACGTGATTCTGAGACGGAATTCAATAATAGTTTTAATATAGTTTAACGAAAATTATTACATAATAAGCAATACACATTACATAACTGCTGTTTTTCTCTTTCTCACATAATTGAAGCAAATGTAATTGGCAACTCTGATGCTTGCGTGTAACTTAATTGACAGCGTGACTGTCGCACCTCGTTCATTCTTTAGTGTAAAAGAAATCATGTCGAATTTCTTCAAATTTCAGTTACAACCGTTTGCCGAGAAAAAAGGGGTAATAAAAGCCCTACTGACAAGCATAATAACTGAACAGACACACACATTACATGGTCTTAAATAAATTGTTCAGAGTCGCATGCGCGATTTATATTGAAAGATTAAAGGCACAATTATTAAGTCGTATCACTCTGTGTCTCTGTCATTAACAGAAACATGTTACCTTAAATTAATAAAGGGCTATATATCTATATATATATATATATACTTTGGTGCAATAGTATTCATATTTTATCTTTAGCGAGTACAAACGAACGGTTAGACACACGACTATAAAGCAACCATTCATCTGTGCATGGAGTATTGTTAGCATATTTGGGCTGGTACACCAATCACTTGCCTCGCTCTCTGAAACAGAATGCAAGCAAGGTTTCTAACATTATAAGTACCGCACAGTCTGCCAAGCTGCAACTCTGTCTCATCGCCGCAGTATTGAACCTCTGTCCTAGTTTTACAAGTACTTTAACGGAATGTGTTATGATTAACTTAATGCACTTCTACTCCCTGAATTGTTTTACACCGTTCCACGTTACTATCAGCAGAATCTCATCCTTCGCTGTAGAGATCCCTACTCTAATACCATCTTACCTCAGACCGAATGCCATTGGAAAATACCCCAAGGTTCCTATTTTCCCGAACGTACTAATATGCAAAAATCAATATCATATGAAAACAATTATCTTGCTGTCCAACTCCCCATTCAGGTTCCTTCTATAAATGTAGCCCCTATCACAATAGGCATTTACGCTTAAATACCAATATGCCCTGTAAACAAATGTAAAACAATAAAAATTAAGAATTCTATCCAGACAATGTTCTGAGTCAAAAGAGAAGCCTTGAAGCAAGTCTTCTCATCTTCCCATAAGAATCGACACATAACTACCAACCGATCGTACCAGTCTCATAAATCTGATACAACACGCAACAATAATATAAATACTATCTTTTAATGTTACTTAAACATGAATTGTTTATTTTGCAATAAAACTGCGATATAATCTCTTCTTCCATATTTAAAAGCAACATGCCAATAAGTCTATATTATGTCCAGCTCGGTGTTTCTTAGGAGAACATTCTTCATGAGTTGGCTATCGTATAAATACTGCAGTGTAAATGTGTTCTTATAATATATTTACATATATCAACCAGAATGGCGCCAATATGTCCGGGTTTGTTAACGCCGGCATCGTTTGCAGCACCAAGAAAGTTCATTCATGCAGTCCGAATTTTCCACACGAAGCAAGTCTATATAGGATCAAGGTCTTGTATAAAAAGATAAATGGTTAGCTAGTCAACCTTACTCATATATATATATATATATATATATATATATATATATAGAGAGAGAGAGAGAGAGAGAGAGAGAGAGAGAGGGAGAGATAAAGAGAGAAAGGGAGAAAGAGAAAGAGAGAGAGAGAAAAGAGTAACAATGAATGGAAAATGTTGGTTTACGTTAGAAAGGCTTTATTAATCCCATATTTATGACGCGTCGGTATGCTATATAACTTCTTCCGATATGCTAACGCAAAGAGAAAGAGAGATGTCTTTACATCATCAAATAATTAAAAGCAAAACCAGGGAAGATGAAGATTACTAATCGGGATCAAGTCTACTTTTATATTATTGTCTTGGATTTTGAATCTATATGTGATATATATCTTTTTTAATTAGGCGTGTCGATTTACTACTATTACTTCACTATATGTATGTTGCAAGAAAGAAATGGATAGAGATATATCAATATATATAGAGAGAGAGATCGATAAATATGCATATGAATATATATATATATATATATAGAGAGAGAGAGAGAGAGAGAGAGAGAGAGGGGAGTATTAGAAGGCTATCACAATGCAAGAAATGGAAATATGTCGGCGTTTAGAAGTAAGACAAAAACAAGTGATTTTAATTATATTTTTTTTCAAAAACCTTTTTAATATTTTTTTTCCTATATAGCAAATCTTACTTGATTAGGCAAAACTTCAATCTGTGTGACCGTGTTCCATAATATATTTCGAAGAAATACCTCTTTGTCAAAGGTGTTTCAAATCTCAAAAAACGTGTGGATGGCAGTATTGCTTATAACGCAATAAACCTCTTCTTATTATATATATATATATATATATATATACCTCTCCTTATTATATATATATATATATATATATATATATATATATATATATATATATATATATATATATATATATTGAGAGAAACAGAGACAGAGGGAGAGAGGGATAAGGTCAGCAAATCGTTATCAATACATATCTGATTAAAGACAAAGGTATTTTCTCTTTTGTTTTTTTTCTTAAAACGTTTTCGAATCTGCTTGCTAGTTTCCAACAAATCAATAAAAACAATAAATATACAAATTCCAACTTGTCTATTAAGTAATGTCCAGCTGTTTATAGGTTCGTTAGTGTTTTGCCATTCATTAAAAGTTATATCTTTGATATGGCCAAGAGCCTCCTTGAATATGTCATCTATCTTTTCGAAGTTGATAATCTTTACCAGGAACCTATATGTTATTTCGAACTGAAACATGTATTCCATTCACGGGGGTGGATTGTTCTCGTTCTGCTTTTATTAACATTCTACTCTATCCTAACCCTGTAATGACTGACGACACGAGAACAACTTACGCTCTAGGATTAAATAAAGTTTCCAATTCGAAATTCTATATAGATTCCCGAGTTCGATATAAAGATTTATGTTAAACAAATTATACTTGAAGAGAGTCGAAAGTAACATCGGCCGAAACGTTGTGTAAATAACAAATAACATAATAATAGTCCGATCAATCTAAATAATACGAAAAAAAACTATTTTTGTTAAGGTAATGTTGTTTGAATATCTATGTATAAAATTGGTGGATGTAAACAGTTTCCAAATGTTGTTTGAATATCTATGTATAAAATTGGTGGATGTAAATAGTTTCCAAATATTGTTTGAATATCTATGTATAAAATTGGTGGATGTAAATAGTTTCCAAATATTGTTTGAATATCTATGGATAAAATTGGTGGATGTAAACAGTTTCCAAATGTTGTTTGAATATCTATGTATAAAATTGGTGGATGTAAATAATTTCCAAATGGTGTTTGAATATCTATGTATAAAATTAGTGGATGTAAATAGTTTCCAAATGTTGTTTGAATATCTATGTATAAAATTGGTGGATCTAAATAGTGTCCAAATCATTTAACCTTTCAATGGGTCACGAAGAAATTCATTTTTTAAACTATTAACAAAAGATTAAAATGGCGATTTTTTTCACTAGAACAGTGACGTGTGTGGCTCTACATCTTTTTTTAATCGTTTAATTCCAATAGGAAATCGCCGAAAATAATAACCGGCAAAGTCGCCGATCGTTGAAGTCGACCTAACATTAAAAAATATTAATTTAATAATTTTCAAGCTTTTAAAACGTAAACCCACTAAGTAGGGATATTGTATATTTTGTGTACTTTATTTTTTTTGTCAAAATTTCCGAATTATATAAACTTTAAAAGTGTGTTAAATAGGTATATATTTGTATGTATATGATTGGCTCGTAAACTAATCAACCGATCATTATATTTATTTATATATATATATATATATATATATATATATATATATATATATATATATATATATATATATATATATATATATTGCAACACAGTTGCTAGGCGAAACTGGTTCTAATTTAGGGTAATTTACTTCCATTCAAAGTGAGTAAATTGGAGGTAGAAGCTTTTAATGACAGGCAAGATATCTCCGATTTTGTTAACTTTTAACAATGAAGATTAGTCATCAATCAATAAATAGTTCCTTAGTTTAATTTTTTTAGTATTTATAAAGGTTTTGAGATGTGATCACTCTGGCCATTTAAATATTGGCTGGGCAGCCCCGTCGGCATTCCCCGGTAGGGGCGCTTCAGACAGTAAGCAATAAACTTACTCCTCCCCAAAGAGGGGAGGCAAAGCCTGAGAGGGTGGATCTCCTAGAACTGCACAGGACAGGCGTGCAGTATCCATCGGAACAGATACTACACTTTGATCCCGTTAACATATATATGATATTGAGGAAATTGTAGTGTCATGTCGTGAATGACAAGGGCCCGTGCACTTATCTCTCGTGGGCGTTTCCGAGGCCCAAACCCAAAAGATGAAGCCTCGGCTAATATTCTACTTGTGTGAGCATGATGGCATACAAACAAACGCCCACTTTAGGCAACACACTATATCACAAAACATACAATTACTTTCCAAAAAAGCAACACAATCAAACTATTTGCCTCATTCCCTGAGGCGTGCATTCACAAATATCCGAGGACTTACAACCAACATCGAAGATGTTGAAATCTGTTTTCTAGTGGACTCCTTGGATATCCTTGCACTGAGTGAAACTAACCTACATTCCGTAATATCCTCTAATCGTTTTCACATGACTGGATACTCCACACTCCACCGTAAGGAGTTTTACAAACACATACACGGACTCAGAATGTGTGTTCTGGAACAGCCTAACTTTGATTAGAGAACATAGTCTAAAATAAGATGATCAAGCCTACATGTATTTTAGATAAACTTTAGAACATGTATGTAACTTATATTTCATCTATCGTCCTCGTCTTACCCAGGCCTGTACTCTACTCACCTTAGTCACTGCCCAAATACATGTATTTGCGGATTTTAATGTTGACCATCGTGATATAATTGGATTCTCGGGCTATACAGACGCAGCTGGAAAAAGCACGAATAGTTTATTCAGTGCACACTTCCTTTCACAAACTGTCACTTTCCCGACCCTCCTCTATCGTTAGGAACAGCAAGCCTCACTTTTTCACCAATGCTTGACATCACTGCCCGTGACTTGTGTGACGGATGTCCGGAGCCTACTACGAAACTCTTATCACATTGTGGTAATAGTTGGTACGAGCTTAAAGTCCCGACCCCACGCCAATCATCCGTTACTCAGATACTTGGGTTGACTGGGAATCCATCAAAGACTATACGAACTGTGCAGCTGATATACGAAAACGCACAGTGATTCCTTTCGAACTGTGCAGCTGGTATTGCTCAAAAGCAAGAAGTATTACGCCAATTGAACCACCATAAGTCAACGACAAATAAACAGAAATGTATAGCATCACGAACTCATTGTAGGACTGTAATAGCCGCAGCGAAAACGATGTATACAAAGACAACCAGATAATACTTTGAATCACAGAAATTTGGAACTCGCGATTTCTGTAAAATTTATAATGGTGTGGTATATAGTGATACATCAACAATTTACCCACTATCCAACAACGGTAATGTCGTTTGCACGACTACTGATTAGGCTTCAAATACATACACAACAGTTCACCTTGAACTCTACTTTGGAACCAACAAACCACTTCCTCGCAAATTTCCCACTGCGGACTGAAGCCACAGTTGAATATCTGATTATCACACCTTGTCATAAAAAACCTTGACAATTTCAAAGTATGTGGGCCTGATCTTATCCCAGTTATAGTAATAAAGAAATGATCTACTGAGCTAGCCCCTGTACTTTAAAAATTCTACAACTAATGCCTTTCTGAATCTTGCCTCCCTGATTGCTGGAATGTTGTCTCTGCTGTACCATTGTAACAGAATTCTGGTGAAAGAACTGACCCCCTAAATTATCGCCGAATTAGTTTACTCCCGCTCGTCGATAAAATCTCTGAATCCTTGATCAATCTAGCGATATTCCGCAACCTCGGTGATGCTTAACTTATTTCTGACCATCAGTGTGGATTTTGGCAAGCCTGTACTACTGCAGATATCCTAACGGTCATGTCTGAACGCATATACCATACACTGTACAAGGCAGGCGAAGCTATGGCGGATGCGATTGAAATAGCTAAAGCATTTGATAAGGTCTGGTATGAAGGTATTCCCATGAAAATTAATGTATATGTTATTCCGAGACAAATATTTAATATAATTAGATCATACCTAGCCTAAAGAAAGATTCAGGTTGTCCTTGAATGTCGTATATAAAAACAACATGTTATTAATGCAGGTGTATATGTAATTGAATAAAATACGGGATGATCATTGTTTTAAGCCGTGAACTATTCATCAATTGATGTTTTAAAGATTAACGTCCGATTCTTGAGAAATGTTCGGCACAGGAATGTTACGTACACGTATACAACATAAACGTTTTCTATATTTTTTAAATAATAATTTTGATGCACATATTAATAAGTTTGCCTTTTTATTGCTATTTGTTTACGTTGTGAGTTGTACTTCTGCATAAATAATAATTCATGCGTGTATTTTATGTTGTTTTTTTTACATATCTCCATCTCCTTATCTTATATATATATATATATATATATGTGTGTGTGTGTGTGTGGGTGTATACATGTATACATGTATATACTTTATATATATATATATATATATATATATATATATATTGTATATGTAACATGATAATATTAAAACATAGTGTTTAATTAAAGAAATAAAAGCGGGTAATCATTTGAGAGAGTATACAAATTTGAGTGATTATATTCTCAAACACAAGGTTTATTTGATGCCAACAATTGAGCAGCTTTGAGTTAGCTCCAAAACTTGTACCCTTAGTCGTCAGGTGAGTTCTAACAACAGGTCCGGTGAAAATTATTCGGTCAGAAGACACCTGTTGTTGAAGGAGTGTAACACACACACACACACACACACACACACATATATATATATATATATATATATATATATATATATATATATATATATATATATAAGGGGGTGTTCGTTGGGATACAGGAGGGAGTTTGGGGTTACTTAGTGTACGTTTGAAGGGTAAGCGGACTGTGACCTATATTTTGCTTGCACGTACTTGGATCGAATTTCAATCTTGTCTATGTTTCTTTCTCCTAACATCCGGTGTTCTACTAGTAACATTGCCAATGCGCGATTCTCACTTTTTTATTTTTATTCAGTCTTTGTAGAGATGTGATAACATCGAAACGTTGGTTGATTGACGTAATACTATAATATTGTTTATGTCATTTTATAAATGCTATTCTTTTGAAAATATTCGGTTTATGTTCATTGTATTGACATATTTGACCTTGATCAATTATATACACACACACAAACACACACACACACACATATATATATATATATATATATATATATATATATATATATATATATATATTTATTGATCAATTATGTATACACACACAAATCACCGGCCCTCCGGACATATAATGACTTTGCTGTAGTCTTATCTACAGATAAACAGATAAATTATGTTCTCTTCACATTTTAGTAATTTGAAGAAAAACAAAAAATGGTTATTGCCATGGTGTTATTTGATATATTCCAATGTTGGGTTTTATTTTGTTTAAGTATAAAAAATGGATTACCTATAATTAAAGAGATAAACAGAAAATCCATGACATCTGTAAAAATTTACTAGAAGAACAAAGCGCTTAAAATAAAAAAAATAATCAAATATAACTTTTACCAAATGCAATAAAGTTCTTTTTCAACCTACCTGCCTATTTCTGCTTTTAAAGCTTTTTAAAGCGTTTTGATTGCATTTTAATAATTCGTCAACATTCGATGTTGTTACAGTTCTATTTGCAAGATGATGTCAGCGGATGTTCCTTAAGTTTGCTTTTCGAGTAAAGTAATATATCACCCAAACGTCTTACAGGTTACTTTACTACACGGAGAGAAATGCAGAAAAATCCTTAGACTTTGTAGACGGACGAATGTCAGTTTTTAGTCTAACATAATTTATTTGACCGAACTTTTTAATTTAAATTCATAAAACAAATGCTTCAAAATATATTCAATCAAAAGAAATACGCAGGTAGGTAGAAAAGTAACTGTTATGCATTTGATAAAAGTTATTTGTTGGCTATTTGTTTTTTGTGCATCTTTCTTTTGATCGATTATTCTTGACAATCGCTTAAATTGAATTACTAAAATAAAAGAATTATATTTTCCTGTGAAAGTTAAAATAGTTACTAGATGTTTTGCGCTTTTATTATTAACGACAGAAAAAAATTAATGACGATTAAAAAAAAAATATGTGTCTATTCTACATAAAGCTTTTGTAAATTAAAAAGGTTAGAGTAGGGGTGGTTCTTTATTCATAGACTTCAGGGAAGTGGGAATGGCAGAGTGGATGATATACTGACGGACGAATACTCCCTCCCCTACAAAAAGTAGGAGTGTATGCCTGTTAGCATTATTTAATGACAACAAGGTAGAGATTACAATACACACAAAAAAGAGAAGGTAATCCTGGGATGAGTGTTTCGTGAAGAACTAACTTATACTATACTGCTATCACCCTACCATAAAAAAGGAGGTGATGCCTGGGAGGAATGTATCATAACGAATGTAAATATACTACACAGAATTAAATAAGCATAAACCGTTTTAATGTTAATATTATTTAGTTAGGTGGAAAAGTCGTTCGCATATTATTCATTTAAAACTATGACAAGTTCCGTTGTCAACCTGAAACGTCGAAATAAAAATTGGTCTGAAAAGTATAGTCGCCATCTTTTTTAAAAAATATAAATATTCTTACCAAGGACGAACGATAAGTCTTTTCATGATGTTCTAGTAAAAAATATGTTTATAAAATTGACTTATAGTTCTTCGTCAGCTAGCCTCCTTCTCAATTTATTTAGATGGCGACTATATTTGTCCAAATTAACTTTTATTTCGCCGTTTCACGTGTACGATGAAACTTGGCAATGCAGAAAAAAGTATTAAAAACACAAAGTTGTTGTTTATTTACAAAATTTAAGTTTAAGTTAAACATATATATATAAGTTATTTGTACGTAATGGCGAAACGTATTTCACTCTACATAATTCACGTGACTGAAATAGGAATCAACATCAAATAAGAAAGGAAAATAGAGCATGGCTTTTTTATATTAGTTATCTATGGGAGGATATTTATAACAGGAATTATTAAGAAGTGAAATAAAACTTTAAATAAAAATTACTTACAATTTAAACAGAAAATTCAATTTTATTTGTTTGCACTTTAAGTGAAACAGGTTTTAACTTCAGACTATGTTAATTTATTATTTTTCAGGAAACATATGGAGGCTCTTACAAAGGAAGTTAATCCGTGGCAGGACCGTCTTATTGCCATAGACCTGATACAACACGTGACAGTTACCTGATACAATTACGTGACGGTGGTTTAGTGGATATCGACACGGGCTAAAGACCTGGTTGTTCGAAGTTCGAATCAAGTCGATTCCACATTACCACTGTCACTCAGGGGTGTTGGCAACCTTCTCGTAGTCCTTCCCGTAAGTACCCGATGTCTTTCCAGAAATATTTATAACTAGAAAACACCAGGGAAACTAATGCCAACACCAGAATCATCTGATTCACACGAAAGAAGAAGAAGGATAGATGGAAAACACTTTCGCATATATATATATATATATATATATATATATATATATATATATATATATATATATATATATATATATATATATGCTTTGTTCACAATCCCGGATATCTTCCAGCCGAATAGTTATCACCGGCACTGCTCTTGGATTTTACATGATAACTAGAGGTACACGTTTTAGAATGAGCTGAAGGGCACTCAATTGTTGGCACATAAGAAATGAAAACCCAATCACTAAAATTTGCATAATTATATATATATATATATATATATATATATATATATATATATACATGCATGCCTGTGCATATAGATATGTGCTCGCAATTTGTTTATAAAGAAAATATGTAAATGTTTATGTATCAGACTCATATCATTTTTAGCAACGCCGTGTATGCTATTTGGAGAAGGGTAAATAGAAAAACGAAAGATGAAGAATATTGACACACCATCTGTCTTTTTGTCAGTCTGCGCGTATTTATACAATTATCTGCTTAAAACTGAAAAGTTGTATTTCTTTTCAAAAACAAAAACTGCGAATGGCATATGAAAAAAGAGGTTTATAAAGTTAAAAGATAAAAATGAAAGAGCTGTCTTAATTGATAAAACAATGAAGACTCTATTAAAGAGGTTCGTAAAGATATGGGAGATAATTGTTGGAAAATGATCGACCGTGCCAATAATAGAGATAGGTAGATAGAGAGAGAAAGAAAGAAAGAAAGACCGACAGAGATAATGGTAGAGAATAAGGAAGAAACAAAGAAAGAAAGAGAGAGAGAGATAGAGCAATAGACGAAAAATCAAGAGATACGATTTCGTACTGGATCTGTACGTAAGAAAAACTTACTGACTTTTTTTTTTACTTCAGTGTATTAGCGCCATTGCAGCTCGCTGTCACGTGAAGCGGAAATTCGCGGGCAAAACATGCGAACAGAAGATCGTCTACAAGGCGCTTGTTTATTTTGTTGACCGATACCGTCACCAGATGGCGCTAATATCACTAGCCTATTACGTAGGCGCGGAATGCTAGCGATTTGGAAACACGATTTTATTTTAGTTTCCTTTTATTTTTTTCATTTTATATTTTTCTTACCCAAATCCGTATCCTCATTATATATTAAGCTTAGCAGTCCGTACCCACACACCATAATTCACTCGCCCTCCCCTAAAAAAGAGGGTTGTGTCTGAGGGGTGATATGATAGCAGGTATGTAAACAGAAGACTGGAGAATTGAATGGCAGTATTACAGATTGATTGACATGGAGAGATTAAGGGGCTTACTCTGTAGTAAAGAAACACCGAGCGTCAGTAATGTGTCTTCATTTAGATGAAGAACCCCTAAAAGGGTCCTGATATTTTCTGCTTAACAGATTTTAAAGACGTGGCAATATTAGAAACTAGAGAGGCACTATTTAAGGACCTTATGTTTAAATGTGCCTTCCAGGGGAGACTAGTAATAAACGGAGTAATCCTTACGTTATTCTAATACTAAAGTATTGTCCGTATTATAATACCGTAACGATAAAATCGTAGTAAGACGTAGAGAAAGACACAGATTGTCCTATAAAAGGTCATTTTAATACAATCAAGGGAGGCGCGAGAGCGCTCTATCCTTTATCAAAGGAGGCACGAGAACGCTCTATCCCTTAATATACTTCAAAACGGCCTATGCTAGAAATCTCATTTCTTTGATCAATCATAACTCACAAACCAATAAACCAAATTAGTTAAAACTTTGCACAAGTTTTTTTTGATAGGTTCTATAAGTGTGTAGAATTTCAGCATCATTAGTCAAGGCAACCCAGAGATCCAGAAAGGTCAGGCATGATTTTGTGTTATACGTGTGTACGTACGTACGTATGTGCCACCCTGTATCCCATCAACTATTTGATGGATTCAGCTGATTTTTGGCAGAGATAGAATTTCTAAGGTTTAGTTGATGGTATTTTAATTTCAGTTTACCATATACCTTAGTTTTACAGAAAATTCCCCAAAACCTTAAAAATGATCAAAAGTAGTGACATTACATGAAAAATGCCAGTATACTGAAATCGTATGTCCTTAATAGGGTTAAGATGAAAATTAATATACACTAAATGTACAAAAGCAAGGAAATTCCCAAATGTGTACACTTTTATTGTCATTAAGGGTATGCGAGCACAACAGGACTATGTACTTTACTGGTAGGAATTTTTCTTCAGCGCACCTCACACACTTCATCCACTCATGCATAGAGATTTATACTGTAGTGATGTGATAATGAAATGGTTTGGTTGATATGTAGTCATACTCTAAATTAATGACAATAAAAGTGTAAAAATTTGGGAATTTCCTTGCTTTTGAACATTTAGTGTATATGAATTTTCATCTTAACCCTATTAAGGGCATATAATTTCAGTATACTGCCATTTATCATGGAATTAAACATAAACATCAGTAGACGTCTACGTAAACCTAGGAAGTATATGTACGTGACTATGTGTTAAATGTATTATACTGTCGGTTGTCGTTTTTATTTGTTTGAGCTGTTCACATGCCTACATCACAGCTTAAACAAGAACAAACATGTCAGACATTGTCCAACGATGACAAGTAAAATCCATGATTAAGAATATTAATATATTAATTTAATACAAGGGTCATCAAATATCAAGGCCAAGATAAACTCGGAGATTAACTTTAATGAGATAAAATTAATTGCCAACCAAAAGATGAGCAACACTGTGGCTGTACTAACGCTAATCAATGGTTAGGGTTAGGGTTAAAGTTATATTACTGTTGGGTTCATGACAAGAATTTGTTGAAATTGAATTAAGTTAATAAACATTTTTTTAATAAAATAGAAAATGTTTAAATAGATTCCTGGTGATACCAGATCAGGCTGCCCTGTGGCTCCCTGAGACGAAATTCACCTACATTGACGTTTTTTTTTTTTTTTTTTTTTTTTGTAAAACTTAATTATGTTCTACAAAACCAAAAACAAAAACAACAGCCCCTCTCCCTTTCTCCCTCCCCTTTTTTATTTTATTTTTAGAACTTGAAGCATCAATCTTTTACTATAATGACCGGATTCGACATTAAATAATCCAAAAAGGGTTGATATGCCGTAAAACAAAACTACCAAACCAAAAACGATGATTAAACATTTGAAGATATAAAGAACTTGAAGCATAAAAACTTTTACTATAATGACCAGATTCGGCATTAAATAACCCAAAAAGGGTTGATATGCCGTAAAACAAAACTACCAAACCAAACCTTAAATAGATTAGAACGTGATCAGTAGTCAGTTTAGTAAACCACATTAGGCGATTAGATAGATTCTTTGGTTTAGGGAAAACATCATGGATTATTTCAAATAAATTTAAAACACTGTAATCAACAATGGTATGGAATTAGATAAATATTTCTTAGTAGACTTGGGGAACATAGCAACTAAGAATGTTTACGAAATCTTCTATAGAAGAATATATTATGTCTGACCCCTACCATCTAAATTAAATTACATTTAAAATTTGGGGGCGCACTCGTTTGGGGGAACATAGGAATTATTAATGAAACAGATCCATGAATCCCGTCTCACTATCTATCATATAGTATATATAGTAAGATTATCCTCCAAACAACTAATATAAAATAATTTAATTATATATATATATATATATATATATATATATATATATATATATATATATATATATATATATACACCCGACTACGAAACAGTGGCGATTTGTAAAACCGGTTTTGTGCCCTCCGACCGACGTGAATTAACATCCCCTACATCGAGGATTGCGTAAGCATGAAACATTGATGTCTGTAGGTAAAAATAATTAATATTTACTTTAAAATAGAATTACAGCCCCCTTTATTAAGATTGGTGAACTCTGAGAGAATTTATAAACGAGCAGTAATAGTATGGCTTAAAAGCGAGATTCCGACCCCATTTGTTATTGATGTGGAATCACTCTCCACTGCTCCCTGTACGCGCTCACCGATTTGGCGTTTATAGATTTAAATCCCTCCTAATTGTCACGCCGGCCCAGGGAACAGACACGGGACTAGGAATAAGTGGCGATTTGTAAAACCGGGTTCGTTCCCACCGACCGACGCGAATTAACATCCCTTACACTGAAGTTTGCGTAAGCAGGAACCGTCGATGTATGTAAGTAAAAATAATGATTATTTACTTTATAATTATATATATATACATATATATATATATATATATATGTATATATATATGTATGTACGTATATATATATATATATATATATATATATATATATATATATATATATATATATATACGGAAACAAATGTTCAATCTACTATATTGAGCTTAATAAAAATGCTCTGTCTTTTATATTGAGCTTGATTGTATCTCGATAAAATCTAATATAAGAGTTGATTGTTATAATAGCTATTTGTATATATATAAATAATGTATTTTATGTAATTGTTTTTGTTTGTGATGGTAGAAGTTGTAACTTTGCTACTTTTTTATTTTAATTGTTTACTTCCTAAGTAATACAGATTTATGCAGAAAATTGCATTATCAGTCGACTTTAACTTTATAGGACTATTTTTCGTTAATACATATATTTTGTAATCATTTTATTAATTTTATAAATGTTACCTTTATGTACGTTTAAATGAATTTATATATATATATATATATATATATATATATATATATATATATATATATATAAACAGAGAGTGATAGAGGAGCGAGAGAGAGAGAGAGCGGGGTCAGACTTAAAAGTTAAAATGGTGGCTTAGGGTGGGAGTTTGAATCGTGCGACTAGCAGGACAGTAACCCTCCACATTGAATATTCCCGAAAAAAATGAAACAAATGTGTATGCAAATAAGAATTAGAAATATCGTATATATATATATGATAATAATAATCCAGGTAAGTTAAACATCCACAGAATTGTAATCTAAAGAGTTTAAACCGTGTTTATAAAAAATGCTCAATATCAAATATAGAGCTTTTATATATGATAATTTGTATTTACATAGGCATATGCAAAATTTGCGACACTGGCATGTCGATGTTATCGCTCAACAGCTTTTATTAACTGAGATTTCATCAGGCAGAGTTAAAATCCGATCTATTTGAATATGGGTTCTTTCTAAATATGATCTAAGGTTAAGATCAGATGTTTATTCTGCCTGATGAGATCTCAGTTTATAACAGTTGTTGATCGATAACATCGATATGCCAGTGCAGATTTTGTAAATGTATGTGTCAATAAAAATTTAAAATAATCATATATATATATATATATATATATATATATATATATATATATATATATATATATATATATATAAGGAAAACATATTTTTAAAATACAGTATAGTAGTTTAATAGATATAGCCTCATTTGCTTATAAAGTAAGCTTTGTTTTTACTCATAACTCACAACTTACCAAGGTTAAGTGCTACTCGAAGATTAGCATTGAGATGATTAGCAGCGAGTATTGTTTGGCTGATTGAAAATACTATGAGAAGATTCTGAACGATAATTGTGTTGCTCAGAGTTTTATTACTAAAGACAGGTTTTGCAAGCGAAAAGAGATTCTCAACTGTGGCTCAAGTGCTGGTCTCACCTGATGAGGATGAAGTCAAGATTATAATTGTCTACTCACAGACGATTCCTAGATTCACTTAATTAAAGTCCTACCAATCCTCTAGACGAATGATTACACGGAAACTTATTATTTATTATTCTAGACGAGAAAATGTAAGTACGTCCTAATATTCCTTTTCCCTAAAACATTTTTAACATTCTTATTTTCAAAAAACATAGTTTACTTTATAGACAACAGTCACAGGTTGAATAAGATAAGCGACAGGTTCTAAAGCTGATGACAATTTGTAAAACCTATTAATAATTATACTTATATATGAAGGTTATAAAACAAAGTTGATAATCACAAACACAACATGTAATTACCTTACCCTTAATTATACATGAAATTTGCATACATATGTAATTATCTATAATTAACTATGAAACGATTTACATATGATAATTATTAACTATTCAATCATAGAGTATGGATGGTCGTGGACACTTCGAAAACGATTATAAAATTCACCTATTTAGAAACTAGTATGTCATACAGTAGTTTCAAGATATCTCTTTTTTAGTATCTTAGACTTAAAAAGTGCACATTTTCATATACAAATGAAAGACTTCGAAAAATTACACAGCCTCTGAGGACGTCTGATTACTATACACAGGTGAGAGAAGTTAATAGACACCTTTGAAGCACAAAGTGTAGTATCTGTTCTTTTTCTATTTTCTTTTCGGTCAGTCTAGATTGAGGCAATTTATATTTTTGTCATCATCCATGGTTTTTGTGGAGCTGGGGTTTCCCCTACATTAAAACCACAATTTGCTTCTAAATCTGCCCCCGTAGGAAGGAAGGTAAATAAGGACACCCAAGGAAAATAATTTATATCTGTATAAAGTTCGAAGTATGGATCGTTATTTTTTTCTGCACTGAATGTCTTACCCCAGCATACACGGCCAAAGGCTTGCTGAGGATGAAAGCCGGCAAACTTTAGATTTTATTGCAAGGGATGAAACTATATTTGCCTCCGCCGACCCAGTGGTCACCGTGCTGTATTTCATTATTGCGATGGTTTTGTCGTTTGTGTGCACGCTATTCCCGCCATTTTGTCTCAGATCAGCATAACTTCAAACATGATTGATCTTTGTCGGACCCGAAGTCCAACGCAACATATTTTTCTCAATGATTGATCTTTTCTGTCTGCCTACTTCGTCGATAACTAGCACATGAAGCTGTATAAAACAGGTTTAAACATTATACTATTTCTCTACAAAGCCACCATCCGCCCATGCATGGAGTATTGTTGTCATATTTGGGCTGGTGCAGCAACCACTAGTCTCTTAGACAAAGTTCGAAAAAGAGTCGCTAATGTTGTATGCCCCTAACTATCCACCAAGTCCCATCACCGCAATATTGCATCCTTGTACTTATTTTACAAATACTTTAATAGAATTGTGCTTCGATGAACTGGCTGCTCTGGTGCCCATCAACGTAAAAACACTAGACCAACTAAACCATAAGCAAAACCCCATCCATTCACTGTGGATGTCTCTAGACGCCGGAGAACCGTCTACTCCAATAACTACTTTCCTTGAGCTGTTGGTCTTTGGTACTCTCTCCCTGCTCCCTATTTCACCGAATGTACCGACACGCAGAAATTTAAAACTAATGTGAACTAGCATCTCGCTGCACAAATTCCAATTTAGTATGTCCCCAAAAACTTTCACCCTAATTTTCCTTATCTCCTTAAGTCTACAGTGACAACTTGTCTTGTTTGGGGTGAACTATGTTACAAAAATGTTAATACTAATTGACATTTCCTCTGTTTCAGATATTAATATATGTATCACATTTTGTGATTAAGTATTACAGGGCAAATGAAGCATTAGAATTTAAAGAATTCTAGACGTGTCATATTTTCGAATAATATATAGGTGGACTGAATCAACTTCGAATTGCGTCAAACGACAGGATCTTATTTTCCATTGTTTAGCTAGTGAGTATCGAATTCACGAGAGAAGGAAAATAATCAATATAATCTCGGCTTGGTCGACCAGTGCCCTCTGACGGCAGTTTTCGTTATGAATGATAACGGTGTCTATTTACTTCTTTCATGTTTGCGTATAATAAAAATATAACGAACGAGCGCGTGGGATAGCTTATGAAGCGTTATTCATCTAACAATAACATTAATGTAAGCATTGATTAACTATTTATAGTTATCAATACACAAAAACAAGGGAAATAATTACCAGCGAAGAAAATAACTTGTGACAATATTTATGACTCTCAACTCCATCACGTTTGTCGTTTGCCGTTCTGGGTGACCAACCAGTTGGATTGTTTTTCAAAGACTTGTTAATGATCTAATTTCCTCGGAATCAATGACTGATACGTTGGCGTAAGCGGACAATTGGACAGTTTGTGGTAAAACAAAGAAAGAAAACGACTTTAATCTAAAATAATTTATGAGAATGGTGAGAAAATACCGATTAACATTGAATGAGGAAAAAGATTACTGTCGACAAACGCTGTTATGTTATACGGATATCAGATAATGCCAGGATTGATTTATCTTCCAATTATCTTTATAAAGACTTGTATTCCCTATGTGTTTGTTTGTTTGTTTGTTGTTTCCTGTCTAAATATTGAACGATAATATCGTGAGGGGTCTTCGTTCGATCCAGACGTCTGTAGAATGGGAACATGTCACAAGCTATGTGAAATTTCTACCAGTCCCACTAGTAGTACCATAATGTCACAAGCTATGTGGAATTTCTACCAGTCCCACTAGTAGTGCCATAATGTCACAAGCTATGTGGAATTTAAACCTACCCACTAGTAGTACCATAATGTCACAAGCTATGTGGAATTTCTACCAGCCTAACTAGTAGTACCATAATGTCACAAGCTATGTGGAATTTCCAGCAGCCCCACTAGTGGTACCATAATGTCACAAGCTATGTGGAATTTCCACCAGCCCCACTAGTAGTACCATAATGTCACAAGCTATGTGGAATTTCCAGCAGCCCCACTAGTAGTACCATAATGCCACAAGCTATGTGGAATTTCCACCAGCCCCACTAGTAGTACAAAAATCTCACAAGCTATGTGGAATTTCTACCAGCCCCACTAGTAGTACTATAATGTAACAAGCTATGTGGAATTTCCACCAGCCCCACTAGTAGTACCATAATGTCACAAGCTATGTAGAATTTCTACTAGCCCCACTAGTAGTACCATAATGTCACAAGCTATGTGGAATTTCTACCAGCCTAACTAGTAGTACCATAATGTCACAAGCTATGTGGAATTTCTACCAGCCTAACTAGTAGTACCATAATGTCACAAGCTATGTGGAATTTCTACTAGCCCCACTAGTAGTACCATAATGTCACAAGCTATGTCGAATTTCTACCAGCCTAACTAGTAGTACCATAATGTCACAAGCTATGTGGAATTTCTACCAGCCCCACTAGTAGTGCAATAATGTCACAAACTATGTGGAATTTCTACCAGCCCCACTAGTAGTACAATAATGTCACAAGCTATGTGGAATTTCCACCAGCCCCACTAGTAGTACCATAATACCGAAATAAACGGTAATAACTGAATGTGTATGTACTTTAAGTTTCCTATCTTAGTCTTCTTTTCTTCTTCTATATGTGATTCGACTTTTAGCCAAAGTTCTTCTGTACGTAATGAAATAATACATAAATCACTCATACCCTTTTGCCGCGTTCGTATTTGCATTCCTTTTGCACGATAAAGTCTCACCATTTTAAACTGGCATTTTGGCTGAGATCAAGGTGCAGTAGCTACTTTGTTAATCTTCAGTGAAAGAGAAGTCCTTCCAGACCAAGGCAATACTTATTGTTGTCCTAATCTGGAATACCTCTTTTTGGCGGAGCTGTATTTCTTCCACAATAAAACCACAGTAAATCGAGACTCTCACCGTTTCCCGCTTTTCTATCTAACGGTTTTACGAACATCTGTCATAGCGTAACTTATTTTAATCTATATTATTTATATTATACGCATATACTCCCATTGTCACTCCTAGTTTAGTATAATACTACACCGGTGTTCACTAAAATTCAGCAAAAATCGTTAACATAATGGTATCATAACGTTTGAGATACATTGACAATTTGTGTGAAAAAATATTTGTTTACAACGTCACATCAAAGTCACTTTCCAAAGGTCAACACTTTCTCGCGGTAGAGACACTTGCACCGCGGTTTTGTCAGAGCTATTCGGATAATAGATATATGGTAAAAAGCTAGAAAAAGTTAAAAATAGGATTTATCGTATCTGGTCGTTTATGCCTGAACGGCGGATCAGGAATAGAATCGCAAATCCAATGAGTAAGGATACCAAAGATACTGCTACACATATGCAACCGTTAGCATTTTGTCTTCGGGGACGAATCTTCCATGAATTTGTATGCAAGTATGGGGTATAAAAAGAACTCCATTTTTGTTAGTATAACGAATACTTACGGCTAACGAGAGTGTCTACACTTTGACGAGACAATCCTAGAACGAAGTCGTCGAAACCCGCTTTGCCCAAACAAGAATAACGTCAACAAAAACAACGCCATACATTTCCCAACCAATTACAACGTTACGATGACCTTGTCTATTAAGGCTAAATTGTGATACTTTCCATGGTTCTTTTTCTGGATTCTTTTGTGGATCTCTCTTTAGATGAATATCGTTCCTGGATTAAATTCTGTGTTTAGGCAGCACATTTGGTGTTATCGTGTCATTCTGTGTGGCGTAGATGTCCTCCAGAGAAGAATCATGGTTTTAAGTACAATGATAGTAATACCGTGCCGTACTCGTCGATAGTAGATTTCCCATTAGGAGTTACGTGTGTCCATTGTCTTGCGTCGACGTTGTGCTTAGATACTCAAGAGCTTGTGCCGTGCTGTCTGTCAAAACCGTTAATAACCGGTCGCATTATGCATGAGTAATGTATTTTCTGTAGGAGGTACCTTTCGTTTATGTGACGATCTTTAACAGGCTGTCCTTTCTTTTTCGAGTAAAAACAATGAACGTTTTACAAAAAGAAAGCTAGAAATAACAAAAATAACCCTTAGTGCTTTACCAATCGGCCTAGACCCGCACCGTTCCTCGGAAGTTGGCATTACTAGCTCCATACCCGCAGATGATTTTACCATTAGTATTCCGTCACTAAATGGCTTGGGTTATTTTGCCAAGAAATCTTGTTGCTCTCCGCGTACAGGAGGTGGAGAGAATTCTGATTTACTAAGAGTCCTTAACCTCGGATACAACGATGGTTTGGGGGGACAAAATAGCGTTATCTCTTTTTCAATGCCCAAGTTTGGTACATGTCTGTCCCAAAACAGCACTTCGCATTGTTTTGGTTCTGCGGTTGATTTTTTGTTTGCGTTTTTATGTTGTTATTTGAAGGGGTTATTAATTCTTTTATTTTGAACTATTTTCAGACTAAATTCTTACATTTGGATAGATCTAATATTAGCGATGTTATGTTGTATTGAATATTTACTAGCAGTAAATTACTTCATAATTACAAATAATTACCTATATTCAACTGTTTAACCTGGATTTTGTTTACGATTGATGACATCAGTGTCAGCTCAAATCCATTCTGAAATGTAGACATTTGATCGCTAAGCTAAACACGTTATGTAAGATAGAGTTGAATACAGGAACTGAATTCAGTTACTGTCAGAATCAGAATGTAAGAAGATAACAAGTCTTCAAAGGTATTGATTAATTTAGTTGAAAGACCCCCTCATTGCCCCTTTATTAAGATACTTCAAAAACGACTATTAGTAAAGGAATTAGGGGGAGATAAATGTAAGTACTTTACTTAACTTTAGTTTAATATTAATATCGCAGTTATCCTTTTCTAAATCAAAGATATTATTTATTTTTGTTATTATAATTGTTACTGATTCCACTTATATCCATATATATATATATATATATATATATATATATATATATATATATATATATATATATATATATATACGTATGTGTGTGTGTGTTTAAGTGCAATCAGTAATAAATATAAGAGATACCCAATTATAAGAAAAAATAAATAAATAATTTGATTTGGAAAAGGATGACTGCGATATATATATATATATATATATGTATATATATATATATATATATATATATATATATATATATATATATATATATATATATATATATGATTATTTTTGTTTATCCGGACATGTACATCATCTGCGACACCGGTATGTTGATGTTATCGATCAACAGCTGTTAGAAACTGAGATATCATCATGCAGAATTCAAATTTGATCCTTACCTTGTCATATTTTGAACGAATCCAAATATGGCTCTTTCCAAATTGACCTTAGAGAAGGATCATATTTTCCTTCTCCCTGATGAGATCGCAGTTTATAGTAGCCGTTGATCGATAACATCGACATGCCAGTGTCGCGAATTATGTACATATCTGTAGGAATGAAAATAATCATATATATATATATATATATACATATATATATATATATATATATATATATACACTAACCTACATTACAAAGGCATATAGAATATGCATACATATGCATATATAATTATTTTACATATTCTATCAGATAGTTCACAAAAATGTCCTTGTAAATATATAAATTCACCATTCTCAAAGAAAGAGGACCAACAAACATCATTACTCTTCGAGACGAACCACATAACATTTTGGGAGCAAATTTCAATGTTTTCCCATCCGAACGAATGATAATCTATAGTCGTAAATGTGTCAGATATTTCCAAATAGTCCCATTTTTTTATCGGACGAAAGAAAATAATGCATTGCGTTGTAAATTGTTTCTTTTAAGTGCCATCGGGTCGCTTTGCTCATCTTGACTTTTCTGGGAACCATTCTACAAATCAACACCTGTCTTTATTTCGTGCAATATTGGAATCAAAATCCAATTACGACAGCGAAAATGCTACGAATAAAATAAAAACTATATAATCCTGTGGCAGAGTTTCATGAAGATCACTTTCTGTGTCCAATTCAATTGCTGACACTCAATACATCTTCTTATTAATCTATAAATAATGGAGATTATGTATATGTATGTCTGTCTATCTGACTGTCTGTCTGAAGCCGAACTTATATTATTAGATTTGATCGCTCATTTTTGTATCTAATTATCAGCTCTTATATATAATTATTCCAAACATTCCACAAACATCACACGTCTTTCCAATGTATATAATTAATTTGTTTTAAAGTATCTAATAAATTGATATTCGCAAATATACACTCGTGATGGTTTTTTTTTCAGATTTCCAAATGTATTTAAAATTGATTACTCGATAATAATAAACTAAATGAAAATTATAAATAGAATTGATAAACATTGAGTTACGTAATTAAATTAGATAGTAATGGAATATGACGGACAGCCGGCGACCATCCCTACATTTGTTTGCTTGCCCTCTGATTTGTCGAACACACAGAAAGTTCTATTTCAAGAAATAGAGAGTGACAGAAAGCGAGAGAGAGAAAAAGAGAGAAAGAGAGAGAGAAGAGAGAGATGGACACACGTTTACGAGTCGCTCAAAATGATATATTAACTTTGATCTTTAATTAAAGCGTTTTATGTTTGTGTTTTTGGTACTCTTATGGCTGACGCGCCAGATTTTCGTGATTTCGCGTCGGTAACAATCGGGCGAGTCGCGGAAGCGCCCTTGAGCTGGCGATGAGACGAACACGAGGCTGACACTACCAAGCGCTTAATGGAAGACTTTCAAAGAAAAAATACATGGATAAAAAGAGAAAATACTGAATAAACCGTAGCTGAAGAACTTTAAATAAATATATTTTTATTTTTTGGTGGGCCAAAGAAGCCATTGTCATCAAATGTGTAGATATAAATATTTTGATTTGTTTTTGGAAATAATGTGTTCTTAAGGCGGAGGGGGTAACATTTTGTCAATGTTTTTCTTAACATAAAACAAAGAAAGAAATGAAAATGTTATGCTTTTGAATTAGTCAACGACCTGACACAGCTGATATTGATTCAGTGTTGTTGCAGTAGAACGCAATCATTGTTTTCTTCCAAATATTGTCGGCCTGTTGCTATAGCCTGCTTTACGAATGAATGCTGCAACCTGATTAGTTAATACAGACAATATTTTTCTTCCTCTTTTTTTAACGACATGGTGTCGCTTGATCTTGTGCTTCAGTTGTTAATGAAGCTCGAAATAGTGTCCTGAAGCGGTTTGCCCTGGTCGCACGTTATAAGTATTAGTAAAATATGTCTACTGTATAGAATGCATTTAAATTTGTAATTTGAAACGGTTTATGAAACCAGTTAAAATGCAGAGACTGTTTTTAAATAAACATTATTTATTTAAAATTCCAATTCACACAGGAATCTACAGATTTACAAATTTACACAGGGATAAATAATATGTATATTTAAAAAAAAACTACTCTGCATGTTTACTCGTTTCTTTATTTAACTTCAGTAATCAAACGTGAACCGGCATGAGAACCTGATTATACCTTACTATATGAATGTTAAGGTGTATTATTTTTATGTTTGTAAAAACTGTGAGTCTAGAAACGGGCGTAGAAAAAAGAGTTTAATTGTTCGTCTTTCGAAGACAGGCTAATATTTAATCCAATCTGAGTCCCTTATGACAAGACGTAAGCAGATGTGATGCAACTTGATCTAAACGTATTATCTAAGAAAAAATCCTACTTCTACTCCCTTGTGAGGAGGCGTGGCGTGTCATGTAGAAAGCAAATATAGGTTACAAAATTTAGTCATTTGATTGGCAAAGGACACATTCAATAAAGTTAAAAGATAGATTACATATTCTTAATAAACACAAAAAAGACCCGATTGTATTTATCTGCTAACCAACTAACAACAAAAATTTAACCGATAATAAATAGTTTCCAAACACTTCCTGCCCGGGAAAACTGGCTAAAAATCACGTAATTTTATGATATTATAAACATATATAAATATTTTATGCTCTGACTAAAGTTTTTGAGCACACATAATTATAAATTCATACAAAATATAATATGTAAATGCATACATATATATGTTATTTCACGTATACACGCATAATATTATTATGTTATATAATATATTCTGTATCGATTTTTAGTATTTGCTTCAATAGTGCTCAATACGTGAGTAGAGCTTAGTAGTATTAATATATATATATATATATATATATATATATATATATATATATATATATATATGAAACAAAAATTAAAATTAAAAATATATATTTATTAACAATAATTATATAAATACACTTCTTTTGTAAGATCGTGGGAAAAATTCCAGCAGAGTGCTCGATTAATTGAGAATCAAAATAAAGAGCGTTATATTTATTTATGTTTTGGTACAGAAAATTAGTACAACATCAGTACCGTCGGTTTCAAGCTCAGAAGGACTTAGCACTTTCTAGACGACACCAAGTTTACCCTTCAAACATTTAAGGGCATAATATACGCTCCCAATAAACATTAAATCATGAGACTTGTATACAGCTATTTTTAATTTTTTCTAACTATAAATCTTAACTGTTACATTTCACTCCCCCCCTTTTTTCCGAACTTTATTAAAGTTTTTAGTCTCACATTTCAATTCCTAACACAAATTTTAACCAAATATACATAACACTCTACAGCAAATAACTGATCCAAACGAGAGTGATACGTGAATTCACATTTCTGTAACAGGTGGCAACATAAGCTGAAGAGAGTCATTCTGAGCTTGACACCGACGGTACTAATGTTGTACTAATTTTCTGTCTCAAAAATAAATAAATGTATAAAGATAGATAAATAAATATATATATATATATATATATATATATATATATATAGATATATATAATAATAATTAAGTTCAAATATTAACACAATGAACGAAAGTACTCAATTAGAGCTGTTTATATTAAAATAAACATAGTTCGAGTATCTGACAATTGTTTCAGAACCTCTTCAGTTCTTCTCTAGGGATATCCTTATACTAAGTATATCCCTGAAGAAGAACCGAAGAGGTTCTGAAACAATTGTCGAATACTCAAACAAGGTTGGTTTTAATATATACATGCACACACACACACACACATATATATATATATATATATATATATATATATATATATATATATATATATATATATATATATATATGTAGAAATAAAAATGGAATAAAGAATAAGCAATTCAACAACTAACAAAAATAAACTCAAAAACTCATGTTGTAAAGTTCCACCGAGATATTTCGGTCGTAGATACGGCCATCTTCTATCGGATAATAAACTTTATTTCATTATCCGATAGAAAATGGCCGTATTTACGACCGAAATATCTCGGTGGAACTTTACAACATGAGTTTTTGAGTTTATTTTTGTTAGTTATTGAATTGCTTATTCTTTATTCCATTTTTATTTCTATATATTGTCTGAAACATTGTTTCTTTTTTTCCCATATATATATATGTATATATATATATATATATATATATATATATATATATATATATATATATATATATATAAGCAAGAATATTACACATCTGGATAAAATTAAGTTTCAAGATCACAACATTCATACTAGAATTGTCCACATGAACCCGTGGCGGAATGCTTAATGACGTTGTTTAGTAATTAATTTTAAGTAACAGTCTTCTTGGTGCTGAAGGTTGAATCCTGGCTTCCACCGATTATAACTAAAAATAACATAAAGTTTTATTTCGGATTTTTGTTCACATTCCCGAGTTCGACATAATTTCACTACTTTCTCATTTTTTTTAATTCATACTCGATATAATATGTAAATACGTACATCCATTATAAAATAATTTAATATATTATGCATACATATTGTCATTATTTAGATCAACAAATAGTATAGCATAGGAGGATACGCCGGCAAGCACAGTTATAAAGTACTAGATTGATATCAAAGCAAAGGCGATCCTCGTTTACTTTCGGGTAAATACCAGGTGTATATTGAGGGAAGTATAGACTATAAATTTACCAAAATCCATTAAAAGTAATATGATTATACTTAAGCACCTCCTAGTTATCCAATAGGTTATCAATCCTTCTGTTACATGCCAAAGATTACATATCATAACATGTAAAATATGATAATAAAAAGTAATATTGTATTGTGAGTTGCGCGAAAGTAAATATATGATTCCTCATTCAATCCCGGCAATGCCGGTTTACTCTGCTAGTTAGATAATATGAGAAAACTTCATAACTATGGAAAAAAGATAACATCGATCAAACAGCTGTTGATATAATCTAAGATGAGAATAGTAGTCAGAATAATCCAAATTATCAAAATTATGAATCCCTATCTCAAAATGTCCTGCACATAATTTGTAAACTAATGTTTTCCAGTAATGTAATTACCCCCTTTTATTGTTGTTACTGTAATTGTTTAGCAACCCACGAACCAGACAAAAACACCTAGCGAGCCGATTTTTGAGAACAGGTTGTTGTCTCAGTAACAACCTCTTCTAGACTTTTCGATCATACCGAATAATCATAAATAATTATGGTCATTATAAAATAAAGCAAAACTGGTTCGTTTCAATATTTCATTTCTCTATTTGATTTTTTTTGTGTGATAATTTTCCTGAACACTGGTACATTTTTTCTCTTTTTTCTGTTTTTAACACAACGTGGTCTGTTTTTAGAATGTATATCGCATTACGTCACGTCTTTTAGTGCGCATCAAACGCTGACTTGTCTCCATCTGCCCGCTACGTATCCTAGGAGAACATGAGAATAAGCCTTCCTGTCGATAGGCACGTTTTCACACTTTCCTTATGGCTGAACGCGGTGGCTGAGGTCAAAGAAGTCCGTGATCTGACGCTGTTTTCCAACTGCTCGACA
Source organism: Sepiola atlantica (assembly GCA_963556195.1). Taxonomy (NCBI): domain Eukaryota; kingdom Metazoa; phylum Mollusca; class Cephalopoda; order Sepiida; family Sepiolidae; genus Sepiola; species Sepiola atlantica. The sequence goes on along the minus strand of OY744522.1, from coordinate 180,337,104 downwards.
GATAATTCTCTTTATCAAAAAAATTTAAAAAAAGTTTGTTTTGGCTCAAAACATTCAAAAATACAACCTACTTATATATATCATTCGAATACGTTATGCATATATATATATATATATATATATATATATATACATGTATATATATATAAGTAGACACACATATAAAGAGATTGGTACACACACAAACACACACACACACACACATATATATATATCGTTTGTAAATCTTCTCCGTGAGGTTCTCAAACCGTCGAGCTATCCTTCTGGTTTCAGGTAGCAATCCGTATAGTATTTACCCGATTGTTCCTGATTCGGCCATTTTTTCCGAGCGCTTTCGACTTCCTAGTCGTTTTCAGGATTAGTTCTTTTTAAATAAGAAGACTTAATGTTTTATAGATGTTTTATAGATATCGTTAAGGGCGAATGAAAGAAAAGATAGGGTGGTTATTGAGTTCATTTTTTTCTGTTTGCTTGGGAAAAGATATATATGTGTGTGTGCGTGTGTGTGTGTGTGTGTGTGGCTTTAGTGATAGGATTATGCACCTTCGTGCACCGTTGAACTGCAACTGCTTCATGACTGTAATTTCGCTTCATGCTCCAACTCTTAGCAGTGCCCTTCTACTAAGATTTCAGGGCAGTACTAACATCTATTACAAAGGCTGAAAAATGTATTGCTTCTAGGAGACGTCAACGCCAGAGTGGGGACAGATAATGAAACATGGACTGAATTAGGTTAATATAAGTGGGGAGCGTGAATTCCAATCACATTCACCGCCAGTTTTGCACTGAATTTGGTCTCGTTATCTGCAATACTTTCTCACATCAGAAAGCTACCCATAAGGTAATTTAGATCAACGCACAGTCAAATCATGTATTAATAGTATGACGGCATAGCATACGAATAAGATTTGTATATGTATTTTGTTAACGGGGCTATACTGATCAAAGAAATAGTGGATTTCTGACTTTATATATATAAGATATAATAACACAGAATTGAGGTCGATGTTAAAGTCATGATACATTTTTGAAAGATCATCTACGGTGTTCTAACAAGTTAGTGAAGTTCCGAACAACCTTAGCAAATTCATCTGTTATAATAGCATTCATGTCTTCGTCAATGCAAGTTAAAAAGATCAGGTAGATTGGCGGATTGTGCGATGATGAACATAAGCCTGTAGATGGCACCATAAATAATAGTCTTTTGAATTAATATCCAAATTCTCTGAAGACGCCGCTCTTCGTTAAATGGAATTGTGAAGAAATACCCGAGACTATTGGTTATGCTTAGCATTTTGCACCTCGTATATATATATACATATATATATATATATATATACATATACATATACACATATATATACACATATATATATTTGTATATATATACACATATATATATATATATATACATATATATATATATATATATATATATATATATATATATATATTGAACAATCAGAGCTGCAATGCACGTGACATAATCGAGAGAAAATTTAATGTGAGCATAATTTCAGTAGACAATGAAGTGGAACTCGCCGAGAAATCGAATTGAAAGGAAGGTTTCCAACATTATGACCAGTTTGTTTATATATATATATATATATATATATATATATATATATATATATACTTAATTATGAAAATATATTTATGGCAATTAAGCTATACAAAGGCCTCAGCGTTTCATTGCCGGGGGAATCTTCTAGATGTCACGTTAAACTTAAATAAAAACACTTAGGAGCCATACCTTAAATATAACGCCAATCCAATAAACATACACCCAAAGTCTAATCACCCCACATCTATCATAAAACAGATTCAGAATTCTATCGAACGTAGGCTTATCAATAATTCTAGCAACGAATTTTTTTTTTTAAATCAAGCAACATTTACAATATAACTCTAAAAAATAGTTGTTACCATGATACCGAAATTAAATATAAGAAACTAGACACCAATAATTATAATATAATTATAAAGAAAAATAAATATAATCTGGTATACACCGCCCTATAACCAAATGCTAAAAACTAAACTGGGGAAGAAATTCCTAAATCTGATTGAAAAAAACTTCCCCGTAACCAATCCCCTGCATAAAATATTCAATAGAAATAAACTTAAACTCTTCTACAGCTGCTTCGAAAACCTACAAATAATAATTAAGACACACAACAACAAAATAATAAAAGAGAACAGAAGAGAGGATGAGAAAAATAACAAGGTACATAAAAAGTGACAAATATAGAAAAATAACACTAAGAAGAACAAAAATATAAACACTACAAATAGAAATAACCAAAATCCTAATAGTAATCACCCAAATAGAAATTAAAAAGCTAGCAATGAAGAGAATAGATGAAACTGCATAAATCGTACACTTTGTCCACTACAAAATAAATGCCTAACCAAAAGTATTGTATACCAAGCCACAATATTTGCCAAAGTAAGACCGAATAAGAAGAACTACCATGGGTATGACCTCCCTAGATGTTAAACCATATATTATGACTACAAAAGCACATTTAAAAACAGAGAACGTCGAATTAAAAAAGCCCTAGCAAACCTTTAGGAGCTCAAAGAAAATGGACGCCCACCAATAATTGAATGGAAAATAATGCGACAGGCCAGTACATGTAGAAATTTTGAGGGCCCGTGTAGATTATATATGAATGAGAAATTTGAAAACCTAAACTTTAATACTCCCCAAATCTACTAAACTGTATAAGTGAGATAGCAAACAGCTGCCTGCACAGAATAAAATTTAACTTAGGCTAACAATGCATGAATATATAAACAAACAAACAAGTAAAAAAAAACTAAAGCATGAAAGGAATACGTGTCAAAATGAGGTCACCCATTATATTGACACAGCAAAGAAACATGATATAGGCCACTCTGTAGTACACAGAACAATAGAATAGGAAATAAGAAGTAAAACAACCCGGACCTTTGTTCGTGGGAAGTATCTGAGTCGTTAACAAGCTAGCCGTGTATATAAAAAAAAAACGACAAAACTAACTCTATGCATTTTAGCCTGATGATTCCCCCGGGGATAAAACGCAGGTGCCTCTGTGTAGCTTAATTGCCATAAATATATTTTCATAACTTACTACCTAGCTCTACTTACGTATCGAGTAAATTCTGAAAATTGATACATAAAAATTGTATCTCCTTATAAATGTTATGCGGATACATGAAATAGTAATAAATATATATATATATATATATATATATATATATATATATACATATAAATATATATATATATATATATAGGACAGTTTTTATTATATTCCAATAACCAAGGTTTGTTTCATTACTTTTATTTTTATTTTTTCACATTTCCAAAAATTTAAATTTTCTGTGAGATATATTTAACGGTCCGTTTAATTTGTCTTGTGCCAAACAACATTTGTATGTCAATATCGTCTCTGCAACACTACAAAATCATCAGAAAAAAGTTCACAAATTATAAAACAGTTCTTGGATAAGAGTGTCTTAAAAACACCTACACTATACATCAGTTTCATTTTAGGGTGAAAACAAACAAAAAACAGACAACAAAGTGAGAGCAAAACACTCACACGTGTGAGATCCAACTAATCCGCCATTTTTCATATATATATATATATATATATATATATATATATATATATATATATATATATGTGTGTGTGTGGGGGGTGATGTTGTATACATCCCTTTTCCTGGGCGATCAACTACGTACAAACAAATTTCTCTAACCTAAATCTCGGAGTGTCATCTTGTATTTCAATGTTTTTACCTGATTTTCGGAATAGTCACTTCATACAATATTTATATTTCATACCTTAAACATTTTAAAGTGATTTTAATATTTGTATTGTATTCTTTCAATTGCTTTGTCCGTTTTTTGCTGCACATTTCATCTGTGTTTGACGTTTCATTTAAATTATTTGTCATTTCCGATTGGGCATGTGCCATTTTTCTGAACTGTACTTCGAATTTCCTTTAAAGGTGCGTTTTCTTCGAAGAAGAGCAGGCGTAGTAGTATTCAGACGAGAATATTCGTCTTAACTTCTGGTGCCTCTAGAAACATGTGTAAAAGTTATGTTGTTCAGAAATCATGGAATGATATAATTTGGAATTTCATACTTTATTTATTATGAACTCAATTGAATATCTAAATTTGTAAATTTGTTTTCTCTTTGAAATGTATTCTTATTCTAATCTCTCTCTCTCTCTCTCTCTCTATATATATATATATATATATATATATATATATATATATATATATATATATATATATATCTATTGAGTGTAAATAATGGAAATATTATGTCTTTAAGTTAGAAGGTACAGACTTGAACACCGAGAGAGAAAAAGACACATGATAGAGAGGGAGAGAGAGAGTATTTTATATAAAAGAAGAATGTGAGAGAGACCGCGTTGACGTAGAGATATGGGAGATAGAGAAATAAAAGAAGAGGAGGAAAAAGAGAAAGAAAGGGGTATGTATAATCATAGGGTATCATAGTCTACGTTTACAGCCACCTGTATACAGGATATGGAATGAAAAAGAAAAATAGAAATAGGGAAAGTAAAGGGATTGAAAGTGAGAAAGAATAGGATATACAGAAATAATATATGAGAAAGACCACGTAGAAGAACGAGACAAAGGAAAGCAAGGGAAATAGATAGATGGATAGACACGCAGAGAGAAAGAGAGAGAGAGAGAGGCATAGACAGAGAGAGCTGGAGGGAGATTGAGAGAGAGATAGAGAGAGAAATAGGGGGGATAGCGTATTAACATTGATCAGAAAATATTTCTGTCTTCGTCTCAAAGATAGGGTGAAGAAAGATAGAAAGCAATACCAGAAAAAATGTGAGAACTAAAGAGAGAGAGAGAGAGAAAGAGAGGGGAGAGAGAGAGTTAGATGTATAATTAGAAAATAAGTCTAACCGCGCATGTACGGGCAAGTGAGAGTAATCATTACAGAAAAACAGATAGATAGAGAGAGTGGGGCTGATATAGAAAAAGAGGAGAGAGAAAGCAACAGATAGAAAGAGAGAGAGAGAGAGAGAGAGAGAGAGAGAGAGAGAGTATGTGTGAACTTTCACTGATTTCCATTGGTTGTCGACGTCATTAAAACCAGATGCTATATCGTGTGAAGATAAAAAAATCCGAAAAACGCAACAAAAAACAAAAACGAAAAGCAAATAAGGAGAACGATTACACTTAGCGTGATTCGAACTGTTCTGTGTTCGCTATTAAAATTCCGGGTGATAACTGATCGAGTCAGAACCAATCAAACCCAGAAGCCTTCGCTTATCACCCCTAATCACTATCGAATTTGGAGACATTATCCTAATCGATGATCTAATTTTCAATACTACCCCCTCCTCGTACCAGTCAACAATTTCACAACTTCTAAAATTTTATTGTCTGTTCGGGTCTGTCCTTATCAGTTATTATACAGCGAAAGAAGTTTGCACTTTTTAAATGCGTTGACACAATTTTAATAATGACTTCGTCCGTCAATCAGTTGATCGGTCGATTGGTCTGTATCGCTGAACTGTACAGCGGCGATATCAACACTATACGAGCAGATCCAATCGACGCATTTTATTTTATTGTGGCGGTATTCACCGAGTTCTATTCATGTGGAGATTTATTGCTGGTCGGAAGTTGTTTTTTTAAGAAAAACAAATATATTCCTGTTTACAATTTCTGCTTTGAAATATAAGTTGAAAAATATCATTTGCAATATGAAATAAAGAAATAAAACAGTGTTAGTGCGGCTGTGTTCTTAAAACAATTACTACTTAAAAAATCCTATTCGTAATGTGAGGTTAAGCAATAAAAAACTGTTATATATATATATATATATATATATATATATATATATATATATATATGTATATATATCATTTGTAGCTCCTAGACAACCCGTCTAGATGTGCACTGTAAGTGTAGTATTAACACAGCATGGCGTCGCTAGCTATAAATGCACTGTTCCTTTTATTTAGTTGAACGCTCTCATGACGCCAAAGCCGCCGGATATTTTCACTGTTTATTCGCTATTCAAGTGGCCGAGTGGTTCTAGACGTCGGGATTTGAGTTGCAAAATATTCGGAATCGGGTGTTTCGAATAGCATGACCAGTAGTGAATAGTCATATCACTATGCTCACGAGTTATGATTATAAAAAAGACCAAACGTATACGTACATAGATAATAAACAAAACAAATATTATATATATATATATATATATATATATATATATATATATATATATATATATATATATAAATATGTGTCTGTGTGTCTCTTCAGAAGTATAAAAATATTAAAACATTGATTGCTTTTATGGTCAAAACGACAATTACTTGTTGTTGTCTGTGACATTTGGAGCATTTTTAATTCTCATAAAACTTTGACTTGAATTAACTAAAGGCAAAAAAATAAGTCTTTGTAAGTAGGAAAGTCGCGTTTTTTCAACAACAATTTCACATCAGACTATGTCTCTATTTAGAAGCTGTGAAGTCGTGAATAATCTCTGAATAAATGGTGATCTTTATATATATATATATATATAGAGAGAGAGAGAGAGACAGAGAGAGAAAGAGAGAGATAGAGATACATATAGATAGATAGAGATATAAATTATTTTTTTGAAACCGTCTATGGGTAAGATCTTTTCCGATTTAAAAAGGTATTGTTATTATATATATATATATATATATATATATATATATATATATATATATATATACAAGTATCATTAAAAATAACGGACATCTTGTGTCT
>OY744522.1:180312808-180325308 GCA_963556195.1 Sepiola atlantica | reverse complement strand
ATGAAGAAACAAGAAGAAAAGGAAAGGAAAGAAGCGAAGTAGAATAGAAGAGAAGTAGAATAAAAAGCATGAAAATATAGAGAATAGAAACGAAGATAAGGGAGAGTGAAACAGTCATATCAGTTACTAAAATGGAAAATAACACCCAACCTGAGAATTCAAAATTCAAACTCCTCGACCTAACATTCACAGGCAACATGAATTGAAACAAATACATTGAAGACATTGCCAAGGCTGCAGCAAACATATTAGGCTCCCCTTACAATACGAGAAAACTTCTCACACCTGGCAGTATCCTATATCTCGACAAAACCTCCATCCGTCCATGCATGGAGTATTGTTGCCACATTTGGGCTGCTGCATTTTCCACGAGTCACTCCCTCTTAAACAAGGTCCAAAAAAGAGTCGCGAACTTAATATGTTCCTCACTATCCACCAAGTTTCAGCCTCTGTCCCATCGCCGCAATGTTGTATCCTTGTGCTTGTTTTACAAGTACTTCAATACATTTTGCTCCGATGAATTGACTGTTCTGGTGCCCCCTCGACGTAATTACACTAGACCAACTCGACAATCAGCTAAATCCCATCCATTCACTGTAGAGTTCCCGAAATGCCGGAGAGACGTCTACTCCGATAGCTTCTTACCTCGTACTGCCGGCGCTGGAACTCCCTCGCTGCTCCGTGTTTCCCCGATTGTACAGACATGCAGAGGTTTAAATCTAAGGTAAACAGGCATCTCGTTAAACAGCTCCAAACTTAGGATAACACAATAAACCTACACTCTAACTCTCAGTAGACACTTACGTTAACAGTGGCGGTCTGTCTTGTTTGGGGTGAATTATGTTAAAAAAAAGTAGATAAAAACAAGAGATATAAAGGCGAATAGATTGAGAGAATGCAACGAGAGAAGTAGATACAGAACAAAATGAAAATACTATAAGAAAATGAAAACAAAACAAATAGAAAAAAGGGAGATCTATTATCGAAATATATATATATAAGAGAGAGGGCGCGGAAGAAACACACAAAAAGGCTTAATGCCGTCATTCATTTTCAAAGAAATATATATATATATATATCTTTCTTGATGATAATCATTCGTCGTAACCCGTTACTCTCTCTCTCTCTCTTCCCTTATCTCTCGCTTTACTACTCTCTCTCTCTCCTCTCTCTTCCCCGTTCTCTATCTGTCTTCATCTCAATACCCTTTTCCTCTTTATGTTATTATTGACGTCAGTTGATTCCTTCCACTAGGCCAGTTATCGTTCGCCCTTTATTTATTTTATTTATCTGTGTGCTGGCAGACAGTGTGCACAGTGAGTAGATAAAAAAATAAAGCAAGCAAAGTAACAAGATAATAAAATCCATAAAGTTGTTGCAGTCTATACTAGTAGATAGATAAATAGATAGATAGACGGATGAATTGTAATTAGACAGTACAAAATTATAAGGGAAGATATATATATATATATATATATATATATATATATATATATATATATATATATATTAAAGAATTGTGGTTACCAACGCTAGTAAAAAACTTTTTCAATAATTATTAATTATCTTATCATTTTAACATTTTAAGTTTTTTTTTAAATATAATTTCATAACGCGTTTCGAGCATTTATCGTTTATCCATTATGCTCTCTTCAGATGTATACTCCATTTGGTAAAAGTGTTTTATTTGAGAAAACATTTCATTTTTCTTTCATTTAAAAGTATATGTTCCACTGATGCTACACTACCCTCTTCTCTCTCTCTCTCTCTCTCTCTCTCTCTCTCTCTCTCTCTCTCTATATATATATATATATATATATATATATATATAGATATATATAGATAGATAGATAGATAGATAGATAGATAGATAAATAGATAGATAGATAGATAGATAGATAGATGGATAAATTGAAAGTATATAGTGAAAGAGAATAGAACTAGATAGATAGATAGATAGATAGATAGATATATAGATAGATAAAGTGAAAGTATATAGTGGAAGAGAATAGAAAAACCAATAGATAAATAGATAGATAGATAAAGTGAAAGTATATAGTGAAAGAGAATAGAAAAACTAGATAGATAGATAGATAGATAGATAGATAGATAGATAGATAGATAGATAGATAGATAGATAGATAAAGTGAAAGTATATAGTGAAAGAGAATATAACTAGATAGATAGATAGATAGATAGATAGATAGATAGATAGATAGATAGATAGATAGATAAAGTAAAAGTATATAGTGAAAGAGAATAGAACAACTAGATAGATATATAGATAGATAGATAGATAGATAGATAGATAGATAAAGTGAAAGTATATAGTGAAAGAGAATAGAACTAGATAGATAGATAGATAGATAGATAGATAGATAAAGTGAAAGTATATAGTGAAAGAGAATAGAAAAACTAGATAGATAGATAGATAGATAGATAGAGAGGGTGAGATAGATAGATAGATAGATAGATAGATAGATAGATAGATAGATAGATAGATAGATAGATAGATTCAGTGAAAGTATATAGTGAAAGAGAATAGAAAACTAGATAGATAGATAGATAGATAGATAGATAAAGAAAGAAAATAGGAAACGTAAAGCGATACAAACTAGAAGGCAGACAGGGAACTTGAATTATAAACAATAAACAAAGAAACTTAAAATGTTATATAGACGCAGAAAAAAAAACAAGATCGACAAAGAACAGAAAGAAAAAACAGGAAAAAGATAACACGGACAAACAGGGAGAAAAAGGGGAAATTATCGTCAGAATTTTTCAAATTCTTCCTCCTGTCCCTGATTCTTATTCTCATACATGTAAAAGAAAAAAGATTTTTTCTCATTTCATCAGAATAACGAACTCCCCAACGTAAGAGGTGCGTCCCCTCTCCATCATTCAGCCACTCTACATAATCGACTGTCGAGAATGTTCATAACTTTTCACAACACTGACTTCATTAAAATTCTTTTCAATACAACCAAGATTCACATGCCAACGCTCCTTGTATTGTATAATTCTGTCAAGACCCTATTAAAAAGAAAACGAAAAAAAATGTATACCGTAAAAATGTCGCCTAATCTTTAAATCCAAGTTGTAATTTTGATGGTTTTGATTGGTGCCTTAGTTATATTTTATTGCGGTTATTTATTTATTATTGTAATCTAAGTGAAGATTTCTTCTATTTGGGGTAAATGGCGTTAGTATTAAAATATTTGACAATGAATGAATCAAAAACATATAAATAAAAAGAGACGAATGAAAATAGAAATTTTAATAAATATAATGAGGAAATATTAGGTTCATTTGTTTGCAGGTTCATCATTTCCCGGATACGCATATCAAGTCCAATTCACGCTCGCTGTCATTTTCCCGCAGATCTGTAATTGCTGGAAACGCCAGGGTTAGATAAAGTGGTGACACTGTGAAAAAATAAATAAATAAAAAGAAAAATTCTGTAGAAAAAAAAGGCTATTTTACTGATATCCAGAATAGCGATGAATTAACTCTAATAGATCAGCCATTTTGTTTTTCAATTCAACTATATTTTTTTTTCCATATTTTCAGAAAGTTTAATTTTCAATTCGTTTTTAAGTGATCTTATTAAACAAAGCATAAAAAGACCCCACTGTGTATTAAAAAAATATTTTTTTAAATATATGCATTGTAAATGTGTGCCCAAGAAAATTATCATCTATTACAAACATTCTTATTCTATTTAACTTTTTTGGACCTTTCTTCATTTCTTTATTTTTCAAAATTGGCACATGTAATTCGTATTACACGTACATTCAGTTAACAGAGCACAAAAAATAAAATAGACTACTGCATATTAAAAAAATATATTAAAATCTTTAATTTATAAATGTGTCTGAAATATCTACAAATATATCATTATATGTTGTTTTTATTGACACACGTGTTTTCGTAGATAATACTATTAAATTGACTCTTACATTAGTCCAAGAGGAATAAACAAAGAAAACCACAAAGTTAAAAATAAACTCGTACTTGATTTAAACAAGTACCCCAGGGAGAAGAAGCAGCTGTGGAAGTTTGTGTGGTCTTTTAGCGCTTAACTAACGAGCAAAACAGGTAGTGAAACATGAATTTGTAAATATATACTATACTGCAAGAACTACAAGAAATATTTGTTCACATTTTTAATAGCGGTATAACCAGAATCGCGTCGAGTATTGATTTACTCCTCTCCGGGAGTTAGGCACAAGGCCAGTGTTTATCTTACTCCTACAGGTAAGATGTGACCTAAGGTCGGGTCGGGAAAGTGGGGTTTAAAAATTGCCTGGGCAGCCCCGTCGGCATTCTCCGGTAGGGGCGCCTCAAACAGTAAGCAATAAATTTACTCCTTCCCAAAGAGTGGAGGCAAAGACTGGGAAGGTGGACTTCCCAGAACTGCACAGGACAGACCCATTGACCGGCGTAAATCAAGACCCGAAGGCCAAGACAGCACCAGTATGGGGTGCAGCATCCATAGGAACAGATACTACACTTTGATCTTAGCCGAAAGGCCAGAATCGCGTCGAGTAGCGAATACGGTTAACTTGTTTATATTGGAATTAATTTCCTACAGTATTTTATATATTAGGTTAGCCAAAAAGTTCGTTACTTTTTTTAGAAAGGAAGGACCTACACATCGAGTGTTCAAACATAACCGTGTTCATGCAATTCAATTTCCACGCTCGATTTGGAAATGCTGTGGATGTCTGCAAATGTTCTGGTTGTCAAACGACCATCTTGTTCAAATACGGCTTTAACTTTATTAGTGTTGATCATCTTTAGCCGACCAAAACGAGAAGCATATTTCACTGAAAATGTCTGGTACAGAATCGACCAAACTATTTCTGGCACACCCATTCTGTAACAGTATCTTCCCTATACACATATTTATGAAGCATATTATATCAGTAGTGCTCTGCTTTGTCTTCCATTTCACGGCCTGAAATACGAGCTAAAAAAAAGATTTCCTCTACTCGGGGGCTTATTATACACTGACGTCAAGATACTCGCAATACGAAATACAAGACTTGAAGAATATGAATATAAAACGATATTTAGTAGGCCTGAGAGACAATATTAAGAAAAAACGCCAACCCAATATGAATTTTATTTTACAAAGTTAGCTTTCTCTACCCATGTGACAGCTTATTCAAGCGGTTAATAATGACATCCGCGTTGTGTCATTGCACAGTTTCAAATCCTGCACGAGTCTCATTTTTACTTCATGGTTTCCTTTGTTTATTTCAAGCTGCAGGAATAAGATTAACCGTTTATTTAATGGTATTACCTACGAAACCACGAGTGTCAACAAAAAAGCAGTTTGAGACATGATACCATCTCATAGATAAAACCTCATGTTTACTATATAAGATATTAGCAAGAATACCCGACGTTGTTCGCGATTTAATGAGGATCACTACTGTGTAATATTTACTATACTCATAAACTTATATTACTTCTTCTGGTGCTACCAGATCAGGCTGTCTGAAGATATCGGCTTCCTGACCAAAAATGCACCTAACATTGATGTTATTGTATTTTTTCCTTTCCATTTGCAAAACTCAATCATGGTCTGCAAAGCAAAAACAAAAACATGTCTCATCTTTCTTGATAAATATTTGAAGATATTAAAACCCTGAAGCATAAATACTTTTGCAAAAATGACTTCATTCGCCATTAAATACCCCGATAAAGGGTTGATATGCCGTAAAGCAAAACAAACAAACCATATTACTTTTTTTTTGTTTTTACTGTCACCTTTTTCCTGTTTCACCCTCTTATATACAGGGTGTCTCAAAAAATGTACTCACTTTTTCAACGAAACTGTCAATGGTGAGAGCTACCTCAACTTGCTTCAGGAATTTGTTGGTCCACAAATTACAGAGAGGTTTGGTGATGGCGGCGATATTTACTTTCAGCAAGATGGAGCTCCTCCCCACTACCATCGCGATGTACGAGCTTACCTCGATGCAGTGTTTCCTGACACATGGATTGGACGAAGGGGCCCCAATGAATACCCTGCGCGTTCCCCAGACCTAACACCCATGGACTTTTTTTTGTGGGGATACTTAAAAGACAAAGTTTATGGCAACAAACCAAGGACAATTGATGCATTGAAATTGGAAATTGAAAGACACTGTCGTGATATTCCTAATGACATGTTTCGCGACGTTTGCGAATCCCTTGGTGCGCGTTATCAGCTTTGTTTGAACAATAATGGTCATCAGTTTGAACATTTGCGAACATGATTCTTCAATTACATCTGTCTCATGTATTCGATGCTATTTCATTTCACTCTATGTTCATAAATAAAAGTTTTCTCGTCATTCTACGAGTGAGTACATTTTTTTGAGACACCCTGTAGTTGGAAGCAGCTTGAGTGTTTAAGGGGCTATGCTATCATAGCTCTCTTAGAAGTGAACTTAGAGATTCGGGAACATTTCCGTTGTCTATCCCGGTAAGTTATACATTCAAATTTAGATTTTACGTATATTCTCTAACCGTTCTTTCTATAGGGGATACACAAATATACACATATATATTGAGTTGTAGATAGATAGATATATGGAGAGAGAGAGTTTTAGTTTATTTTCGTTTTTTTTGTTCACAATATTCTCTTATGATTTTGAATATAGACCCACGTAACGATACATATTCACATATTATATTGCCCAGAGTAGTTGAATAAGTATCCTCCATTTTGGTTAAAGAAAATACAACAATAATGGGTTTTTTTTTCCGCCACGGATATTTATACTTGTTACTTTATTCATATTTCCGGTACTTTGTTACATTAGGATCAATGCTAACTTTGACCGTGACCATGACCATAACCATGACCGTGACCGTGACCGTGATCCTACCTCTAACCCTAACTCGAACCCTAACCCTAACCCTAAACCTGACCCCTAGCTCCAAACCCAACGCTAACCCTAACGCTAACCTAACGCTAACCCTAACATCCACTTTAACGATGACCATATCTCTAACCCTAACGACGAAGTCAAATTTAGCGTGGGTCCTAAGGTAACAAATCACCGTTTATAACTCGAAAATTATTTTTAAAAAGAAGACGTGTGTTATGTCTTGATATCTGTAATGATGTCCGTAATGAATTAGTTACGGACAAAAATACATAAACGAAGGTTTATTTAAGTAAATATGAAGATACGAGATAAGCCGTTGAGTGTTCACTGAATCCCCACGGTATGTCTAGTCATGTGCATACACTCTTGTACTTCCTTTCTGCCACATAACGAAAACGGTCAGTAACCGAGGAACCACAACCCTGATCCTTCCGTTTATCAGGTCCAAAGCTGATACTTTTAGACCCTTCTTAGGCTACTGAGACTAACACATAGAAAAGTTAATAAGGGATGCAATATCGGAACAGTAGTAACCACAGGGTCTCTAAATTCCCAGGAAACGTCTGCTATGTAATGCGATGAGGTTAAAAACAATACATTTACCGAAAATAAATTTAAATAAATGTTACTGTACTTACACCCGTTTCACCCAATTATTTGGAATATATTCTTGAGTCATACTCTAAAATGTGATCTATAAATTACAAATAAGAATAAAACAAATCTAACAAATAAGAATAAATGTAACAAATAAGAATAAATATAACAAATAAGAATTATAATAAAAGGTTATATGTCATCGGAGAAGCACAAAAGGCACATATGTTTTTTTTATTAAATTCTGAGCAACGCTGGTCCCTTTTTCTTGTATCAGAGTATAATATATTGGTTCAAATCGCCTTCGTAATTTGAAGATGTGTCAAGAGGCATTTGTAGGGATAACGGAATGAGTCAAGCCAAAATTATATGCAGGGTAATGAGTTGTGTTCTTCATTCTTGATTACTGAAATTTTAAGGATCCTTAACCAGACCGATCATTCAGTTTAGCTCAAGGGCGTTCTTTTGACAATTCTGCTGTCCTGACTTCTTGCTTTTCTTTTCTTTTCTTTTATTTTCTATAATTTTCTGGGTCTGGGGTGTAACGAAATGTGTTCCACTTAAGGTCACTTACTTGCAAACGTGATATTGGACGTTGTAAATACGTCAAATTGATGAGAGTTAAAGTTTTTTTGGCATATTTCTGGAATGCATCTGCAGTTTTCGATAAAGTGTGTGGGAGGGGGTTAAGTAATTTGTTTGCGAATCAGATGGTCTTTGTTTACATTTTGAAAAACGAAATTGTAAATATCTAAACAATCATTCGAAACAAAAAAAGGAAAATCATGTTTCTTATATATATATATATATATATATATATGTTTATATATACATATATATATGTATATATATATATGTAAATAATATTTATATATATATATATGTAAATATTTATATATATATGTAAATATTTAGATATATATATATGTAAATATTTATATATATATATATGTAAAAATTTAGATATATATATATATATATATATATGTAAATTTCTATATATATATATATATGTAAATATTTATATATATATATATATATGTAAATATTTATATATATATATATATATATATATATATATATATATATATAAGCTAGCGTATGTAGGTAAACATGATTTAATATTATTTATTTAAATGTATATTGTTATAAGCCTCTTTAATAAAATTAAATTTTAGCCCTGTTCGAGAAAGTTAAAAATAGACGGACACGTAGCTATAAGGCATATTCCGACAACGTTCGTGGAATCCTTAGTAAGTCTTTCTGTATATGCCGCACTTCACATAAATAGAACTTAAATGTGGCATAATAGTTACAGCGTAAGCTTACGGAGTCTATGTTGATTCTGTGGCAGGGGTTCGAAACGTGTGACCGTCCGAGTTAATCATGTCTGCACTGATGAGAGCGAAAGCTCGAAATGCTAGCGTATGTAAGTAAAAATAATTTAAAAGTAATGTGTATATATATATATATATATATATATATATATATATATATATATATACATACACACACATTATTGCATGTATACTCATCTAATGTTATAAGGAGATATAATATTTTATGGATCGATTTTCAGTATTTACTTAAACAGTGCTCAATACGTGAGTAGAGATAGGTAGTAAGTTATGAAAATATATTAATGGCAATTAAGCTACGTATATGTATATTTATATAAGTATGTATGTATATATATAAATATATGATCACATATATATACATATATATATACAAATATATGTATATATATACATAAATATAAACATAGTTCTATATTTATAAAGTTAGATCTGCTTATATTTTAATATATGGGTATGTAGAAGAATTGCTTAAAATTAATTAACCGATCATTATGAATGTTGAAACGCAACTGTCAGGCATAAGTTGATTTAAATTTAAATCATGGAAAGCGAGTTAAACGGGAGTGGAACCATCCCTCAAAAAACGATATATATATATTGAGATCTAAAAAACACAAGAACTTATAAAAAGCAAAATTGTTTATTTTATCTTAAAAGATACCGACCGTTTCATCAGACAAAGCTTTTATTAAGAAAAGATTTAAAGTAAAAAAAAAACGAAACTTTCTTCGTACATTCTTTTACGAAAAATACATTCTTCGTTTTCTCTTTTTTTGTAACAAGCCACATTGGGTTAATTAACAACGTTACATATACGCTATTACATATATCCGATAACAGCGCTATAGCCAGACACCTCACTAACGAACATTCCTGTCCCCGATCGCAAATCCGAAAACTTCTCATAGACAATACTAAAATCCTAGAACACAATACTAACACACCAAAACTCCACATACTAGAAGCTTTACTAATAAAACAAAAAACCTGCTATTAACAAGATTAATTTTAACACGACTACTAATATACTTAAATGCTTATAATACCTAATAAATATAGTTTCATATTTAAATTTTTCCGGCCATAATTAATTATAAATCTCACTCCAGGTCTTTACCTGTTTGACATTATTCCACTGAAGATAGACGCAGATGGGTCAGAAAGTACTCTGGACCAATACGTTAATTACGGCAGTTTCATCAGCCAATTTTCTTCCCAGAGTAAGACTTTAATCCGGAAAATTGAAGGATCCAATACGAAAATATCCAGACAAAAATTGTCGGTTATTTTTTATAATATATATATATATATATATATATATATATATATATATATATAAAACAATAACTCTCTCAGTGCACTTTTCCTCTGTGCATTAGAGAACTGTCATGCTTTCAAATTTGAAAAAGCCAAAATCACTAAATACATCCACAACAAAGCGTGGCGAAGACTACTAGAAACCGCACTGATCACAGCCTCCAACACCATCAGACAACGAAATGCCTATAATAGTTAATATATCCCCCTTTATAAGCAAAATTATCCTCACTGAACAAAAACTCAACCTAGATCATGGATAACCTCTATTTTTCTCTTCGCTCTCAGTAAATCTCTCATACAATTCTCCGCATACACACCCACACACCACTACCACCCCGACACACACACACACACACATTTTCATTCACCACGAATCCAAACCTTCTAACTTACTCATTCCACACATTCTTGATATAGCCAGCTGGTCAAACACTACTACTTTCCACAAATTTCACACCTACCCACAACAAAATCTCCTCTTTTCCCCTCACTCATTTCACCCTTTCGACTACTTCTCTCACACTCTTACCCATCTACCCCTCCCACTTCCAAACCACCTTCATTTTTTTCAAATCTTTCCTAAAACCATGACATCACCCATACACCAATATCACAGAGCCTCCCACACCCCTCCTCTTTCCGTACCCCTCCACTTCTTCACATACAGCCATCCACATTATTTCTGTTCACTCTACCCCTCCACTTTTTCACTCAGAACTTTTCTCATTAATTTCATTCAATGCTACTGACTTCACTAAGCCCGGACCTTGGGCCTGCGCACCCAGTAGTAGCTACTACTTTTTCTCATCAACCCATCATGTCAACCCAATATTTTCACGTACTTGTATGAAATTTTACTTAAAATTATCATCCTGAGGAAGTCTTACAAATAAAGACGAAACGTTGATGAATATATAAAAAACATCCTTTTTGCTTTTTCCTTTTCCATATATATATATATATATATATATATATATATATATATATATATATATATATGACAGAGTTGTGTTTGTAGATTTACAAAATAAAACACATATACATATACATATATATATATATATATATATATATATATATATATATATATATTCTATCATTTTCCTATTACTACAATTTTCACTTGCGATTTTGCTTCTCATCGACATCTTGAAATTGTCTGAGAAGAGATATATTCGACTAATTATAAAGAGTCAAGTGAGGAGAGTCGATAAGCAGAAAAGCAAGATGGCGCTGTCTCAATCACAATTTAGTTTTGAAAACCAAAAAACACCCAGAAAATAGAGACACACAAACACTAATGGCCATAGCAACTAGATGAGTGTGCTTGCTTATACTGCACGCTGTCTGTTGTCAGCTCACTACCGGGACTTATGTAACAGATGACAACGAAGGGCTAATTAGAGAGAGATAGAGAGAGAGAGAGAGAAGGGGGTTGCAGGGGTCATATTCATACAATTTGTATTTAAATGCGTAAAGAGATATGTATATATATATATATATATATATATATATATATATATATATATATATATGTATATACATAGATAGATAGGCAATAAATAGATGCATAAAATAAAATGATGAGACAACATAATTCACTCTGGTTTTATTGATAAACAACCGAATTCCTTTTTTTAATTGATGGTCGAGCTATGGATCGTATTTCATGGAGTACAATCTGCCACGGAACGACACTTTTTTACTGACAGGAAAAAATGCGATCGATTGAAATCGCACAGCCATGGAAATAGATAAGGAAATAAAAATATATTCTGAATAAAATAATAGGCAGATAGAGACTATGCTACAAAAAAAGTATATAATGTAGTCAGGAAATGCGTAGTATAAAACGTATAGAATTACCCGGAAAGATGGTTGTTCTTTTCATCCATAGAATAATCAATAAACATTATGCACAGACGTAAACTTACAAGATATTGCACACATGAAGAAAGAGGAGATATTTTGATTAGCATCGGTTTATTGTATTACCGCTTATATATGTATATATATATATATATATATATATATATATATATATTTATATATATATATATATATATATATATATATATATATATATGTAATAAGTATTGTTTTATGGCGGCGGTTACAATGTGTTGGTTAGGTGACGCCGGCGGTACGTGAAATGGTAAACAGAAATGAAATTATTGAGAAATCGATAATTATCAGATAATGTTATTATATATATTAGTGCTAAGTTCGAACCGTGATAGTAAGGTGGTGTTTTATAAAAATATCCACTCGTCGGTGTGTTTTCTTGCAGAAAGAAATACACACCAACGAGTCGATATATTTATTTTTAGGGATG
>OY744522.1:180290308-180310308 GCA_963556195.1 Sepiola atlantica | reverse complement strand
TATGGTGGGCCACGGAAGTTTATATTGTTCCAAGAAAAATGAGATGCAAAACATGAAGAATGTTTTCTGATTTAAAGAATAAAATGAAGAAAAAACATTAACTAAAAAACAGAAATAAAATCGATTTCAATGGTCTAAGAAATAAAATCGATTTCAATGGTCTAAGAAATAAAATCGATTTCAATGGTCTAAGAAATAAAATCGATTTCAATGGTCTATGAAATCAAATCGATTTCAATGGTCTAAGAAATCAAATCGATTTCAATGGTCTAAGAAATCAAATCGATTTCAATGGTCTAAGAAATATATGAAAACTGATTTCAGGAAAGTCTTGTTCACAAACGAGTCAAGGTTGACTTTTTATGGGCCTGATAGATGGACACGAGGTTGGGTCTGTAAGACATGTGATTAAAGACAATTTGACCTTGTATCTAACCTTGCCCTCGTGGGAAGCTAGTAAAAAGCAACAGCTCGTGGGTCCTTGTAAAGTCGATGTAAGACATGTGATTAAAGACAATTTGACCTTGTATCTAACCTTGCCCTCGTGGGAAGCTAGTAAAAAGGAACAGCTCGTGGGTCCTTGTAAAGTCGATGTAAGACATGTGATTAAAGACAATTTGACCTTGTATCTAACCTTGCCCTCGTGGGAAGCTAGTAAAAAGCAACAGCTCGTGGGTCCTTGTAAAGTCGATGAAAGATTAAAAATAAAAATAAACGTTACTGTGATTTCTTAGAGCAAACATAAATGTTTCATATTTATGTT
The DNA here is from genome assembly GCA_963556195.1 of Sepiola atlantica. Classification (NCBI taxonomy): domain Eukaryota; kingdom Metazoa; phylum Mollusca; class Cephalopoda; order Sepiida; family Sepiolidae; genus Sepiola; species Sepiola atlantica. The sequence goes on along the minus strand of OY744522.1, from coordinate 180,309,545 downwards.
AGACAAAGTTTTAAGTCATGCCTTAAATTTCAGCAGCATGTGCTTAATAAACAGGGATTTGTAGGGGTTAGTAGATGGACTGGCCACCTAAGAGCTGTTACTTAAATCCAATTCTGAACCTGTATAGAGAGATATTTATTCCAATATTAGACAGTTAAACAGTTAGCATGTAATCTGGCAAGCAGTAAGAATTACTACAACTACGATAGCAAATTGATAACATAAACTTTCGATAACAGATTGTTTAAAGTTACTGAAAAGACAGGAACATCAGTGCAGTAAATAATGCAACACTTGATATTTTTGTGAATTTTGGCAATTTTGTTATATTCTTGTTTTATAACACTGTGAACCTTGTTATTTATATTATTTCTATATGTGTATGTTTTTTCTAAATCAAAAACTAAATAAAATGTATTTTACAACACCTGTACTTGTATATTCACAGTAAAATGTGTTTATTTTCTCAATCACATAACATTTTAAAAAATACAGCAATACCAATACTATATCACTTTGCATTAAAGTTAAACATCTGATATAGAATAGATGTACACGGGCACTGTGGCTTAGTGCTTAACGACGTAGACTGAGCACCTCGATGTGCCGGGTTCGAATCTAGTTCGTTTCACAGAAACACTTTCATCAAAACCAACACCTGACCTTGTGGAGAGCAAGTAAATAAAAGACACAGTTATAGAAACATCTTTTAAAATAAATTGCAAAAATACTCGATGTTTTATGATTTGCATATCATCTCTAGACGCACTAATGCATGCATATATATATATATATATATATATATAATTATATATAATTATAAATATATTTTTCTACATATGTATATGCTTAACGCTTTCAGGAATTGTCAGTTTCAAAGGGTGCAGCAAAGAAGGTTGGCTCCCTCTTCCGTGCTTGTCAACTCCTCTCACTTGACATTATCCTGTCTCTCTATAAAGCCACCATCCGCCCATGCATGGAGTATTGTTGCCACATTCGGGCTAGTGCATCATCTATTTGTCTCTCCCTCCTTGCAAAGTCCAAATAAGAGTTGCCAACTTAAAAGGTCCCTCACTGTAAACCAAGCTCCAGCCCCTGTCCCATCGCCGCATTATAGCATCCTTGTGATTGTTTTACAAATACTTCAATGGATTATACTTCGATGAACTGGTTACTCTGGTGCCCATACGACGTAAATTCGCAAGACCAACTCGACAATCAGCTAAATTCCATCCATTCACTGTGGAGGTCCCCAGATGTCGGAGAGTCTTCTACTCCAATAGCTTTTTTCCTCGTGCTGCTGGCCTCTGGAACTTCCTCCCTTCCCCCTGTTTTCCCGGCAGTACCGACATGCAGAGGTTTAAAACTAATGTTAGCAGACATCTTGCTACACAGCTCCCAACTTAGAGAATGACACCCTAAAATCACTCCCTAATTTTCAGTAGCCTCTTACGTCTACAGTGACGGCCTGCAGTGTTTGGAGTGAAATATCATTAAAAAAATAAATTTTAAAAATACCAGTCGTCGGACTCGAACCCCGGAACATAAGTCACATTTCAAACAAAAATTCAGACGTCTTCAGCTTCGCGGCCACTATCAACAACCCGGTAAATCATCCAGAGATTAAACCTGAAAAAGACAGCCGTCGACAAGGTGTTCGAAGTGAAGATGGAATGACGTCACGAATTAAACATTATCTTTTAATAAATATAAATTTCATATCTAGACTCAAAGGGTAATCGGTGTTCTAGTAAATCACTGAAACCCTTGCTTGTATATTGCCACCTTGCACACTAGATGACGCAAAAGACAGAGACAGACGATGGCATAAAGCTACGATCAAGCTTTCCTTAGGTCATCAATGTTCAAATAAATATAAATTAACAAATGAGGTTAAGTTCATTAAGATGTACAGAAAATCATTGTGAGAAAAAATATTTTGAAAATCCTAAAGGTTTTCTTAATTATGGATGAGATCACACAATTAAATGTACTTTTAGATAATATGTATATATATATGTTAGGTTGCACAAAATGTTCGTTGTTTTTTTTTTAGGAAAAGAAACCCAAACATCAAGTTTATAAACCTAATCGAGTTTATGCAATTAATCTTCCACGCTCGATTTGGACATCTAGAGAATATCTGCGATTTGTCTGGTTGTCAATCGGTTATGTTGTTCAACGACAGCTTTCACTTGGTCACTGTCGATCATCTTTTCCCGGTCAAAACGAGGAGCATCTCTAGTGAAAAAAAATATTATTTCTGGAATTGTGCAAACTATTTCTGACACATGTGATAGCATTCTCCCCATACATATGGCATATCTTTATACAGGTTTCTGTATCATTGTTTTCCTTTTCTGTAGTAATAAAAGCATCAGATGTCGGTAGTTCCATGCTTTATTTTTCATTGCAAGGCCTGAAATACAAGCAAAAATGTAAAAATTCCTCTGCGAGCAGGCTTATGACACATTGACGTCAACATAATCGCTACACCAAATACAAGATTTGAAGAAGAGGAATACAAAACGATTTTAGTATGCCGATAAGATGACATTCAAAAGAAGAACGAAATTTTAGGGCCAACCCACTTCGTAAGTGTACATAAAAGTAGTGCAACATTGTTCTTCTCGTTTAGTTATTTCTATTATTAACTAGCAAAGTACCCGTCTTTGAACGGGTATATTTTTAGTATACACACCGACTAGGGATAATAGCTCGGTAATATAAGCAAACATGTCTCAATTCACTATTAATTAATTTCTGAAAAAAACATTCCAGAAAATCTTGCACGTTATGTTTATATTGTTGGCAAAAGATGATTTAAATCAGAAGTTTATATTTGAAAAAAGATATTGTGTTTCTTGAATTACAAGATCGGTTAATATAGTTAATAATTCTTACCTAGTGTTAGACTATGATATGTAACAAAGCATTTCGGGTCATATACATTAAGATAAAGGACGTAGTTTTTGTGTGTATTCTTCCTTTACATGTTAGTATAACTGTTGTTCCTTTTTGTTGTTTTGTTGTTAATCGAGTCGAAATTCTACATAGAGCCCACGAAGATATCGCCTGGTCGCTATGGAATACTCCCTCGTTGGTCGCGGCTATTTTTTAATCTTCAAGATTGCAAGTGTTTACTCCTGACACCGATAGCAGAAAGGCTAACCATTTGCGAAGTCTGAGAATTGTGGCCTAGAACACACAAGAAAATGGTGCAAAAGCGACGTTTCCATTCTCCATACATTGATTCGTACTTCTGCGTTTGACACATTCGATTGTCACATGCAGAAACCAAAACGACCAGAGAACAACAGATTCTACTGAATTTCTATCAGAGCCCTGTTTACCGGATTGCAGTCTTATACCGCTCGGGGCCAAACCTGTCCGCAATGGGTCAATCTGCCAAGAACCGAGTTCTAGAAACTACAATATTGCCACAGTCCGCATCACAATGAAGATGAGTTAGCCTTCAGAGGGGTGTTGTTGATGTATTTTACTGCATATAAACAAAATGTGGGTCATTTCATGCCAAATCGTACATGTTTTAGTATTTTCTGTTATTGGTATCATTTTAATTTTGACTGAACGGACTTAATCACTGTTCCATGTAAAACAGACAAATTTGTACTTATGTTGGTATAAATAAGGAGTAAGCATATCATAAAAAAGATAAATTCATAGTTACTGAAAAAGAAGTTGCAATAAAATTATTATATTCATTGGACAATTTCATTTTTAATCCACATGGTCGGCATGAAGTTGTATTACATCAAAAAGTCACGTACTCATTTAATTCGTCAATTTCTTTATATTGGTACGTGCGACTGCCTTTAGTGCAGTATTGGTTGCTTCCTATAAGGTTCCTCTCGGTGAAAACTGACATCCAACAGCATAAACATCCCAGTTGATAATCGTCCAACATTTTGGATCGGGGTGATACTGCGAAAGATGGCAGTCATATAAACAACATGTCACCTTGGATGCCCAAACTAGCTTCGAAGTTGTGGGTACCACGAACAGAGTGTAAGGAGGCGTTGCCATGCTTAAAATAAAGTGAGGTTGTAGCAAGAGAATTGTCATCTCAGAAAGCTACCGAAGATGCTTTCAGGGTTTTGCAAGTATATTCCCGATGACTCCTCTCCCTGCTTTTTACGCCTCAGATGATGCTAACTCTTACCTCCGAAAAACATTCAATTATTTGCTCAGCTGCCAGATATATCCCAGGTCACTGGGGTCTCATCAACAAGAGAAATGCCGCTCTTGTCCAGCTCCACATATAACTTGTCCCACTTTATCGCAAAGCAGTTTATGCCTTGGCGTAAGAATGGACATTTTAGTGAAACTTTAGACGGAAGCTATGTACACAAGAATGGTATTCCTTGTGGATTTCGGTACGTCAGGACGCTCAGCTTTGGTTAAAATAGGGCTTGTTCAATTATACTCGTTCCCTACAGAGCTAACGAACAATCTTATGTATGTCACTATTCTAGTTCTTGTACGTTTCGTAACATGCAGCCAAAAAGAATTATTCCATTTTGTCTAAAAGCGAGTTGTGAAACGTGTCATTGCAAGTGCACAGGTTTGACTGACAGTCAATTATAGGCATTAAAATCTCCTTGTATGAGACAGTCACACTGGCAGATGAAAACAGCTTTCATAGAATTAGTTAGAATTTGGTCATCAGCTTCTGTAGAACTTGGATTGCGATATACACAAAGCACCGGAATATTCTATCTGCACATGTTTATATTACAAAAAACAACATTAATTTAATAGGACAAGTGAACATTTTATATGAGATGGCTTGAGCGAAAATATTACGTACATCTTAACTCCGACGCATTTTCCTTAGTATCTATCACAGATAAATGAAGTGAAACTTTGCAGATGAATCTCTTTAACTTTAGGAGATAACAAAGTGTCAGTTATTATCGTAAAGTCTGCTTTTTCCTCTTCAATAATGGATTAAAGTTCCTCCAATTTGGAGCATATAAGGCAAGCGTTTGTTAAAGGCGTTTGGGGGCGTGACCAATGTAGTGATTTGGGCTTTAATCTTTCTTTCGGGACCTTTGATGGTAAGTTACAAGCCTCTGATTCTTTTTTATCTGATTCTAATTCTAGTTATGCCAGGTAAGTTTTCATTTCCTAGAGATAGTTATCGGACCGAGCAGAAGTGCGAGTGTATAATCCGTATCCGCAGACAAGTTTCTCCAGCAGTTCTGCGCATTTGAAGCTCACTCTTCATGGTTTTCCAGCGAGGATATTTTTCAGAAAATTCAAACAGTTTTCGCTCCAGTTAAACTATTTGACTTAATTTAGAAAGGCTTTTACATGTTGAAAAGTGGGAAATTTTACCTTGATAGCGATATTTATTCATGATTATGCGTGTGGAGATATATTGCCGGTCACAAGGTTATTTAGGAAAAATAATTTCAAATATAGTCACGTTTACAATCTTACGTGTACTCTTCTAGTTTATATATATATATATATATATATATATATATATATATATATATATATATATATATATATACATAACATTAGATCAAAGTGCTTCTTATCTCATAGCTATCATCTGGCTACTGCTGATAATAAGATAAATCACAGTGATAATATCATTAAATGCCGAAAATTTCATTTATTAACACAAAAAGCATTGCGTTATACGCTAATCTATACAACGCCACCACCCGTCTATGTCTAGAGTATTGTTGTCACATCTGTGTTGGTGCACCATCCACTAGTCTCTCTCTCTCTCTCTTTCTCTCTCTTTCTCTCTCTCTCTCTCTTTCTCTCTCTCTGACAAGGTCGAAAATGGAGTCTAATCTGATAGGAACCTCACTCTCCACCAAACTCCAGCAAATGTCTCACCGCCGTAATGTTGCATCCATGTTTTACAAGTACTTCAATAGAATGTGCTCCGATGAACTTGCTGCTGTGGTGCTTTCTCTCTCTCACTTAAATCCCATCCATTCACTGTGGAGGTCATCAGATGCCGGAAGGCAATCTACTCAAATAGCTTCTTTCTTCGAGTTGCCGGCATTTAGAACTCCCTCCCTACTCCCTTGGCTGTAACAACATTCAGAAATGTAAAACTAATGTGAACAAACATCTCGCTATACAGCTCCCAATTTAGGATTGCCCCCTGAATGTACATCCTAATTCTCAGTAAACCCAGTGGCAACTTGCCTTGTTTAGAGTGAACTAAGTAAAAAAAATGGTAGCTGGCGAATTAACTTACCAGAAAGCTTAACAACCAAAATGAAAATTAACGACTCAAATCCGAAATCAAGTCAGATCATTAAGGCAGAGCTTATATACAGTTAGGGTCCCGTACACTTTTCAAAAAAGCTTTATAACAACAATATATCATGAATGTGGCTCATGTTACCATTTTACTCTTGTTGTATGTTTTATACTGTGTGTATCATCCAACAATTAGTAGTATAGTACGTGTGTATACACTTGAATACAAATTCACTATTTTGAAAACTTTGATTCAAATGTCAAAAAACATTTAGAAGTTTATTAAAGCATTTCCGATGATTGGATTATTTCTGACTCTGCAGTAAAAAGTTTAAAATAACTCAAATGTTTAATTTAGTATTTTTATATATTTTATATATAAAGTAAAGATAATCGTTCACATATATTTGTCACTGGTTGATGTCCTAATATAAAGGTGCATACATAAATATCTTCAAATTGCCATAGAAGGTAAACATCAGTGTGTGTTGTTAAAAATAATTGTGTATTTCGACACTCCGCGATTCGACCCGTTTCTCTGTGTGGAAGCCACGAAGAAGTGAAATTATAATCTCTATGTAAACATGCTTTTACGAAGAACTTTGAATTATCTTCAATGGTAACTGGCGATTTCACATACAAAGCGAATATTTGGAGGAAATCTCTAATTATCCACATACAATCTCATTCGCTATATTATAACGCTTTTTTGTGACTACACAGACACACGCTTCAAGCCGGGTTCTAACTTGAAAGTTAGCGATACTATCCCTTTAGGCTACTCTCGAAAAGCCACAAGGGAGTTACATTTTAATGTGTCTATAAACTCTATCAGCCATCTAAGAGTGATCCATCATCTACATGACTGCTAATAGTACCTGGAGATTTTACATAAAATAGTTAACAACCCATAAAGTAGCGAACATATATGTAGTCATCAGCAGACAGTTTGTTTCGGTGTATCACAGTTCTTCAATGGCTAGACAAGCCGCAATTAAAACTCGAACGTCGGCAATTCTAATCGTTAGACTACCTTCGCAAAAAAGTGGAATCTTAATATTTATATAAAAAGCCACCAAAGAGAATTGAATTAGTTTTACGAATATATATATATATATATATATATATATATATATATATGAAATAAAAATGGAATAAGTGGAAGACCTAAAAATAGCTCAACATTTCGCCCAAATGGGCTTTGTCAAGAGCGAACGCAAAAAATTCAAAAAATGACAAAAGCATTTTTTGCGTTCGCTCTTGACAAAGCCCATTTGGGCTAAACGTTGCGCCTTTTTTAGGTCTTCAACTTATTCCATTTTAATTTCATACCGTCGGATTATTTTATCCTTTCATCTATTCATATATATATATATATATATATATATATATATATATTTGTGTGTACGTGTTATGTCATGTATCCACATCACATTTTATAAGGAGATATATTATTTTATGTATCGATTTTACGTATTTAGTTAAACAGTGCTCAATACGTAAGTAGAGCTCAATAGTAAGTTATGAGAATATATTCATGGCAATTAAACTACACATAGGGGTTCGTGTTTCCCTTTTTAGCCTGACGAATCCCTACGGGGATTAAACGCTGAAACCTTCGTGTAGCTTAATTGCCATCAATATTTTTTTATAACTATATATATATATATATATATATATATATAATAAACATATGATGATCTGAATCAGATAAGTTTGTTGATAAACTAAAAATTATTTTGATAACTGCTTAGTAAAATGGCCAACTTTTATATTTCTTACACACTGTGGCTGCTTTTGGTTGATCCACACTTTCCAAGAGAGTGCGCATCTGCGCCCATCTGAAGTTCTTATTGAATAATAAAGAGTAGAATCCATCTTTTGCCGCCATTACAGCTGACTGCACCGGCCAATATGGCGGCGAACAGTGATCATTGAATCGGAAACTTCCGCCATGTTGCTCTGTTTTAGCGGGAATAATTTCTCGTTAGTCGACTAGTTGGCGCCGCGGTAGCGCTCATGTGGAATGAATAAAGCGTTAGAGAAAATAATTCTGAAGTGTTCGACAAAATTACATAATTGTGTTTATCAATTATGCTTGGCGAAATAAGACGGGGCAAACAGGAAAACACCGTTTGCTTCATTTGCGCCGACGAGCTGGGATTGAGAGGCGGTTTCTCCGAATCTAAAATCTCTAGGTGCATTAATATGTACATAAAGTTATATATATATATATATATATATATATATATATATATATATATATATATACACTAAAATTAAAACTTTGCAAAAGTACGTGGCTATTTACAATCAAAACGAAAATAGTAATCCAGTCGGGATGATGACTCCTGGAAAGGATCAATAAACACATATAAGTTATATATATATATATATATATATATATATATATATATATATAGAGAGAGAGAGAGAGAGAGAGAGAGAGATTTGTGTATATATATAAATATATATATATGTATATATGTATATGTGTGTATATATAAATATGTATATATATATATAAATATATATATATATGTATATATATATATATTTATATATATATATATATAGAGAGAGAGATATGTGTATATATATATGTATATATATATATGTATATATATATGTATATATATATCTATATATAAATATATATATATATATGTATACATCTATATATATATATATATATATATATATATATATATATATATATATATATATATATATTTATACTAGTAGACTTATTCACACTAGGACGGGTATAAGCAATAAATATAACTAATTGTATATGTATTGCTTATACCCGTTCTCATGTTATCTATTGCTTATACCTGTTTTTAAATTTTAATGTTACTTTTTGGGGGGGCAGAGGGGGGGCGGGTTATGGTACAGTTTAAATGGTATATAATATTATTGACATATATGCGCGTGCACCGAATCTTATTAAAAATGTATTACTTCATATATTTAAAAATTTGATGTGGCGCAATTCTTTTCTTCTATGTAATCTTTTTGAATCTAACTTATTGTAATGAAATGTTTGCGGTTCGGGTACAAGTTTAAGTAGGCGCCCCTCCCTAAATGGTAAATTTTACTAATAAGAATGTACCCATGTTACTCACCGTGTTGCCGAGAATACATATTCCAAAATTCTTAATTATCGGTTCATTAGTTGAGAAGATTATCCTGCACAAAAAATATATTACCTACCTTCATACATATGCTCTCCTTATATATTAAAATTTAAAAATAAAGATAATGTGCGTATGTTTCTCACTGTCTGACTTATTCCACAATTAATAATGTTTAGGGTGTATCATATATATATATATATATATATATATATATATATATATATATATATATATATATATATATATAGGGGAGTTTGAATTACATACTAGACACTATCATGAGTATACTTCACCCTACAAATAAACCCTAACTAAACATTAAAGATAACATGTTATTCACAGCACAAAAAAGATCCCCCTCAGCACGGCTATACAATTGCTCATACTAGGATTAGTGTGCCATCTCCTTGTGATGTTTTCTCAAGTAACAACACTTAGCTGGATACTCTACCAGACTAGATGAATTCTTCTTCTGGAAGAGACCGCAAGAAAGATATACTACAAAATAGTTAACTGTGCAATTGGAAAATATGAAATTAATGTTCTTAACATCTTTACAAACTCAACTTTAATAGAATATTCGAATATCTATGTATCTCATATAGAGATCAGGTGTTAGCCCCAAGAAAGAGCCCCTTGATTTCTGAGAGCTTCGACTAAAGTAAAATGAAGCAAAATCTCTCTCTCTCTCTCTCTCTCTCTATATATATATATATATATATATATATATATATATATATATATATATAGAGAGAGAGAGAGAGAGAGAGAGAGAGAGAGAGAGAGAGCATATTCTCTTACAGGCAGGTTTTGTTGAATATAAGAGACAACTCGTGTCTAGATATATTTTGTAGATTCTTTCAATAGTCCGAATCAGGATCTTAGTTCCGGAGGGTAATTGACTGATGAATTTGCCATAGTTTGGGTTTGTCTCCCAAGTTGATATAGCTCCAAATATAGTTTCGTACTTAGTACATATTTCCCGCCAAAAACGTTCTATAAATACAAACACATGGTCTATACATGATTAACCTCATTCCCTCGAACATGGACCCATATGGATCCGAATGTACTTGGGAGGCAAATCCAAACTATGGTAAATTCATAAGCCAATTCCCCTCCGAAACAAAGATCCTGGTTCGGACTATTGAAAATATCTACCAAAAGATATCTAGACATGAGTTTTCTCTTATATTCAACAATATATATATATATTAAAGTAAATTTAAAATTATGTTTACCTACATGCACCGGCGTTTCAAGCTTACGTTATCATCAGTGTAGGAGATGATAACTTCAGAAAGTCGCAAGATTCGACCCCAATTACGGAATAGCCCTAGACTCTGCAAGCAAGCGCTCTAACCAAACGGCCATGAGAAATAACACAGTAAAGAAAAGGGAATTAACTTCTATTCATGCTTAGGCACAGACACTTTCAGTTGTCTACACAACTGAAAGTGTTCAACGAACGTTGTGTTTTTGTGCGTGTGTGCTATACACTTTTCACTCGATAGGCTTCGCAATTTTACAATGAAAGAAAAGATGCAAAAATAGAACTGTGCAGTGGTTAAATAGACATTGAAGTTTTACTTACTCGTTGTTCAACTGGAAGCGTTTGCCTGTTTCCCCACACTGATGAACTATGATACAGCGAAACCGTATATATATATATAAAACGTTCTTATAATCAATGTAATTTAAAAAATTGTATTGCGAATTTCTATCTATTTTTATCAATGTTAGTGATTAGTGGACACATAAATATATTTCGATATGCAGTTATAAGGATTGAAATATTTTTGACGCTGACAGGCATTTGCTTTTTTTAAACGCGTCGGCGCGTCTTAATAGTGGCATTTTAAAACTACACTTTTCAGTAGAAGTTGATCATGATACGATACATTTTTAAACTTTCCTTTTTATTTTACATTATTTCTTCGTAATGTTTTAAATTGACTTTAAAAGTGTGTAGTGGACCGTTAAAATCCCTTTTATAAATACATAGGGTCGTTACTTCACTCAAAACAGTCAAATACGTCATTTTGCACCTTTACCCGTTTTTGTTATATAAAATTAAATATCGAAATATATTTATTATTTCTACATAGAAACTAAAGTAATGAGATGGTTACTTAAAAACAGTTAGATTTTTATAACTATAATGTAAATCGCTATAAACATTTTCCTATGATAAGTAAATCTTTGAACCCACCACCAAAATGGATTTTTTTTATTTACTAATTAGCCAAGCAACTCTAGGATAATAGTTAATGATTAAATGATGATGGATATTATGAGAGTATCCAAAATAATGAATGGAGTGAATAAAATTTGATGATTCATGAAGACAGTTTATAAAAAGTGTGTATTGATATTAGATGATAGGAGATGATTGTGTTGTAACCCTTAAGGACGCAATCTTGTGGCAACGTTTTGCACAACTGTAACGTTCTCGGCTTGAGACTTGATTCGTGTAATGGGCATTTGTTTCAAACATACTGGGAATACAGGGAAGTGATTTACAATGGTGGTAACAAGACGAGTTCATTGCTGTGAAATATTTTACAGAAAGGAACCCTAGAGACTCAAGCTCAGTCGAGCACTTTCCATAGAGTAGAGAAAGACTAGCAACGTATCTTCTGTGATAACGTGGTTGTAGAGAACGTAACAGATGCCCGTCAACTTAATTGCCGAGTTGACTTTGAACTATCTCAAGGCAAACAAAGAGAGATTTGCGCAGCAGTACTCTACCCTTAGGACGCTTTTGAATCGCATAAGTAGTCAGATGATCTCTGGAGCGGTAGAATGATCCTATTTTTCCAGCTGCTTGAGAAACAGCTCCTTTCCTCGTACTGCTGACCTCTGGAACTCCCTCCTGCCCCTGTTTCCCCGACAGTACTGACATGCAGAAATGTAAAACTAATGTAAACAGACATCTCGCTGCGCAGATCCCAATTTAGGATGACCCCCCACACATTATTCCTTTTCTTTTTTCTCAGTTGCTCCTTACGTCTACAGTGGCGGCCTGCCTTGTTTGGGTGAACTATGTTAAAAAAGATTTTAAGAAAATAACAGATTTAGATCTAGCAAGGAGCTAATAAAAATTAGGTTACCATACGAAAAGAACCGATCATTTAAACTGGAGAAAACACGGTTCTGAATGGTGGCGGTGAAAAGAGAGAATATGATAAAGTATAAGAAATAAGAATGCAAAAGAAATATAAGGTTATCGCCTTTTACAGAAAGATATAGAGTGTTTATTCAATCCCTGGCAACGTCGGATCTTCCTGCTAGTAGTAAGATAAATCACCAACCTCTGTGTTCGTTTAGATTAATGATAACAATATAAATTTAATTAAATATATGTTTGATTTATTGTTATAAATCTGCAAACTGAAATTAACGATCAAAGTGGGAGTGTTTTTCTTCTCTTCTCTTTTCCTTTCAAAGGCAATAGCGGTTATGAGAGATGCGACTTTCTTTTTAAAAAAACACTGACAATACTTTCGGTATATATAACAAAAAACAAAATGACTTCTGATATTTATTCTTTGTTATTTCGTTTTGTATTTACTTCTAGCAAAAAATAGAAATAAAAATTCGATCCTCTGAGGAGCAGAAATTATCTTCGCTATTGATTATCTGTCAAGGTTCCTCCCGCGCATGTTAGCTAGCTCAAGACAGACTACACGCGTGCGTATGCGTTGCTGTCAAGATTGTTCCCTTTTCATCCATGATAATTCTCGCCACGTGTGAAACAAAATTGCGACTCGACTATGAGAAATAGCAGCTACAATTTATTCACCATGTTCACATATATTTCACCATTCCATTCTGGTCTACAATAGCCACTTGGGCGCATATAATTAGCTTGAGCAATAATGTCACAGAGCTCATGAAAAAAAACATTAGAGCAAAACAAAGAAATTCAAATTAAGAATTACTTTTAAAATTCCGAGGGTCTTGTTTATTCGTTACCGTGTACGCTTAGTGACGTCACAAGAGAAAGGCGTAATACGTTCAAACAAAGATAAAGGTGGCAGATAATATTCCTGATGGCATTATAATTAATGAATGGTTACGTTGTTTGTTACTTGGTGTCTTATCATATAGGGGCACAGTAGATAACGTTACAAAAGCGATAATGTAATATGAGGAGAGAGAGTAAGTGAGGGGTACAGATAGATATATAAGAGGGAGAGACAGAGAAAGAAAGCAAGGGAGAGGAAAATGAGGATAAGAAAACGAATGATTATTATCAAGAGGATATATATATATATATATATATATATATATATATATATATATATATATATATATATATATATATAGTTTTAAAAGTCACATATTGAAGACGTTGCTGGAATGGCAATAATAAGTATAATATTGTTTTTTAATATTTTGAAAACCTTGGCAACGCAGATTATTTGTTTTTTAAATAAATTATTTATTTACTTTAACAACTTCTTTTTTTAAACTTGAGTACTTTCGATGATAGACATCTTTGTCAGAAGTATAAGCATATTTTTTTCTTCTCTTCTTTTTTCGTATAATCCTACCCGACTGCGACATACTTATCGCAGTCCAGTTAAAATTCGTCTTGATGTTATAGACGATAAATGTTGATATGCCGTTGTGTGTAGCACGCGGTTATGTGAATAAATTAGTTTGAAAAGTCACACATTGAAGACGTTGCTGGAATGGCAATAATAAGGAGAATATTTTTTTTTAATATTTTGAAAACCTCTGGCATAATGGGCTACTCATAAAAATTAATTCATATGATATTACTTGACAAATATTTAATATAATTAGATCCTTTCCGTCAAAAGGAAAAATTAAGGTTGTTCTCGCTGGCCGTTCATATAACGAATATGATATAAATGCAGGTGTACTCCAGGTATCGATCCTCGGACATTTATTGTTCCTGATTTTCATAAAAAAAAACGTCCCTGATGACATTGATGGATATGCTTGCTGACGATACAGGCTTTACTCTCGTCATGTTGGTAAAACGGACGCGCACATATCCGAGGCGATTGCTGAAACATTAGAAAGTGACCTCCAATCTGTAATGAAATAATGTCATGAATGGATAATAACATTTAATGCTGGTAAGACAAAACTCTTTTCCTTAAACAACTACAAGAAACCACTTCAACCACCGATTGCCATGGAAAATAAAACCTTACGTGAGATTCTAACGTTCTAAATCCTCGGCTTAAAATTCACAGGTAACATTACCTGGAACAACTACATAGAAGTCATTGTCAAGGTGGGAACCCTTTACTGTATTAGAAAACTTCTCACACCTGTCAGTAGTCTATATCTCTACAAAGCCACCATCCGCACCTGCATGACGGATTGTTGTTGCATCTGGTCTGGTACACCATATACTAGTCTATCTCTCGCTCTCTCTCTCTCTCTCTCTCTCTCTCTCTCTCTCTCTTAGACAAGGTCAAAAAAAGAATCTCTTATCTGACAGGTCCCTCACTATCTACCAAGCTCCAGACACGGTCCCATCGCCACAATGTTGCATCATTGTACTTGTTTCACTGGTAATTCAATAGAATGTGCTCCGATGAACTTGCTGGTATGGGCCCCCTCGATGTAAATGCACTCAAACAACCCGACAATCAGCTAAGTCCCATCCATTCAGTGTGGATGTTTCCAGATGCTGGAGAGTCTTCTACTCCAATTGATTGTTTTTCTTTCGACCTTTTGAACTCGCTTGTTTCTACATGTTTCCTTGACTGTACCAAATAGCTGCTTTCCCTAGGTTACCGGTATTTGGAACTCCTTCCCTGCTCCCTGTTTCCCCAACTGTACCGACATGCAGAAATTTTAAACTAATGTGAAAAAGCATCTTGCTGCACAGCTCCCAAATTAGGATGACCTCCCAAACGCTCACCCTTAACTTCAGTAGCCCTTACGTCTACAGTGGCACCTTTCCTTATTTGATGTGAACTAATGTAAAAAATAATTCTCGTCCAGAACGCTTTTTTTTTATTTAAACAATTATTCCCACAACCACTCACTCACATTTTGCGTAGCATTTTTTTTTGTTGTATATGTTTGGTTTAAAACTATTATTATCATGCAATATGATTGGAAATATTTAGGAATGTAATACTTTTCTAACGCTAAATCCTAGTTCAGATGTTTAACTGTCTTTACTATTGATATAAGTCAGCTCTAGTGTATGTCGCTATTAGTTCGGTAAAATCAAGTCGCATGAGGTGACAAGACAAAGTTAAACTCGTTTTTTATTTAATGGAACATAAAAAAATATTTCGGTTAAAGATACAAATTACGGTAAAACTACATCCGAGAAACGTCGAGTATTGATTTACTCCTCTCCAGGAGTTAGGCACAAGGCCAGTTGTTATCTTACTCCCACAAGTAAGATGTGACCCAAGGTCGGGTTTGGAAAGTGGGGTTTAAATATTGCCTGGGCAGCCCCGTCAGCATTCCCCGGTAGTGGCGCCTCAGGTAGTAAGCAATAAATTTACTCCTCCCCAATAAGGGGAGGCGAAGCCTGGGAGGGTGGACCTTCTAGAACTGCACAGGACAGACCCATAGACAGGCGGAAATCAAGCCCCCGAAGGCCAAGACAATACCAGACTATGGGTGCAGTATCCATCGGAACAGATACTACACTTTGATCTTAGCCAAAAGGCCAAGACGTCGAGTAGGGACAGCTAGTATTTAATCAAATGAATACATCCAGACTATTGGGCATTGATGTGCTTAGAAAATATTTTAATCGACGTTAAAGTGTATGTTCTTTGAAGGTTTTCTGGTAAAAAGCTTGGTTAATATGGCAAGTTGTATGAACACCTTTATCATAACTCATATAAGCAAATTACTTTCATTTTTAACATTTCCATAATTAGTTACGTAATCTTGATTTACCACAACATAATATTTATATTAGATCTAATATTGACATTGTAAGTCATGCAAAGAATACTGACAAACTAGTAAATAAAAAGTAACAGTGAAATGATAATGGTACGATTAGTGTAATGTTAGTGTTAAAGACAGGTTTGTATATGATGACCTCAGATGGCGATTAAACCTGGTCAGTATATATATATATATATATATATATATATATATATATATATATATATATATATATATATATATATATATATATGTGTGTGTGTGTGTGTTGTCACGAATGCCGCCGGTCGGGACCACCGAAAGACAATACGTGACAAAGATTTAAAAAAAGTTTTTTTTTTTAAAGTTAAAAAAAAAAGTCCGGAGTGGCTCGTATTATCCTAGGTTCAAATAAAACGTGATATAGGATGGGGATTTCTCCAATATAAAATACCGTCAGGAAACAAACAAAAGATACGAAGAAACGACAAAAAGACATTAGGACTTAAATTTATATTCATTTATTTAATGAAACTGTATACTAGAAAAAAGGGGAGTGTATCTATAAAACAAAACGAAATAAAACATCAAAACAAAAGTATATTCTTAAGAAGAGGGGGGGGGGATAGTCTATCCTATCCCTATAGTAGCAGAATTCATTTCCACACAAAAATATACACATATATAACAGCCCTAGGGGCGAATGTCCGAGAAGAGATATTCCGGTTGTTACTTACAACTGGATGCATTGTTCGATTTAGAGTAGATATTTCCGGCATGTCGTCGTAGCCGTACCTCCTTGCACATGTAGTTTTGAAATACATTTTTTTCTCAGGAAAAACAATTCCTGGCTGGTTACTTTTTCTCCGCTTAGTTCAGCGGGTCGTCTCGCCCGAGCCGAGGGCGGCTATAATTCCACTTTCATTTCTCCGCTTAGTTCAGCGGGTCGTCTCGCCCGAGCCGAGGGCGGCTTTAATTCCATTTTCAACAGGCTCGTCTCGCCCGAGCCGAGGGCGGCTATAATTCCATGTTCAAAAGGCTCGTCTCGCCCGAGCCGAGGGCGGCTATAATTCCATTTTCAACAGGCTCGTCTCGACCGAGCCGAGGGCGGCTATAATTCCATTTTCAACAGGCTCGTCTCACCCGAGCCGAGGGCGGCTATAATTCCATTTTCAACAGGCTCGTCTCACCCGAGCCGAGGGCGGCTATAATTCCATTTTCAACAGGCT
Source organism: Sepiola atlantica (assembly GCA_963556195.1). Lineage (NCBI taxonomy): Eukaryota > Metazoa > Mollusca > Cephalopoda > Sepiida > Sepiolidae > Sepiola > Sepiola atlantica. The sequence goes on along the minus strand of OY744522.1, from coordinate 180,292,033 downwards.
CGTCTCGCCCGAGCCGAGTACGGCTATAATTCCATTTTCAACAGGCTCGTCTTGCCCGAGCCGAGGACGGCTATAATTCCATTTTCAAAAGGCTCCACTGCGATACTGTAGTCGCACATCGGTCGTCTCGCCCAAGCCAAGGGCGGATATAATTCCATCTTCAAATTCCATTTACAAAAAGCCCCTGCCTTTCCTCGCGACTTTCTTGTCGACGGTTGTTAATTTCATCCCCGTTCAGCGCAGAGGTACTCGGGAAGACTGACTATAGTTGTCCTCAAAATATGTCCGTCTTAACCCGGCAGCTAACGTACTTCCTTGCCGGCATCCTTCGTCCTCTGTGTCGCGTTAACTTCCTGTCGACTGTTCTTCTTCGCGTGCGGCTCAAGTTTTATTTTCTTCACTCTCTTTTTATCTCTTTTCCTGACGTCATTCGAGTCGCATTATTATAATTTCTCGGTCGTGTATAAATATGCAAAAATGAATCCCATCTCTCTCCGTAAACCGGAGGTCGTGAGTTCGAATCTCGATAGCTCTCCCTACATTTTGTAACAGTGTGCATAGCAAAAGATTTCAAGTGTATGGTTATAGCTTAGAAATACAACGTAAGCTAGAAAGTAGAGATGGTGATTTAATGGAAACTTTCAAAATAGTTCAACTATAATACTATCTATAGGAACCATGTTTCAGTATACTGAAACTACCTCACTCTTTTTTCCAATAGAGTAATACATTATTGAAACAATTTGACAAATCATATTAAGAAAAGCAATAGATTAGATAATTACAAGATGGAACTAGATGAATTTAACGAACTAAGTAAGCATTGTTGAGAATTATTGGATTAAATATTTAACGTATTTCTATCAAGATGTTTATATTGTATTATAGATTAAATATACCACGCTATGTTTTTATAATGGTGTAATTGAGAAATTGGTTGAAATAGAGATTCACCATTCTATATATAATAAGCAAATAATAATAAATGGCGCCATGTACTAATAATCCAAAGATAATACGTTGTCACACTTACCATATGAGAGATGAACAATAATATAGAAATTATTAAGAATATGAAAAAAACAGACAGAGTAGTTACCTCATTATTTTTATTGATATTATCTAACAATTAAGTTTCTATTTTATTCTATCTTCTGGATGCAAACATTAAAAAAAACATCAATCAACATATTTAGCCTAAGAATAGAACTTCGAACGTGATCGCTACCAAGAGAGATAACGCACATTTTTTGTTAACAATGAAGCAAAAAAGTTATGCACGAAACCGGAACTTTCTAAAACGCGATAGCTTGTAAAGAAAAACAATATCAGAAAATTGTTGAAAGGGGACTTCTTTTTTTTCCAACTGATTCGTTTTTATCCACGGTGAGATACTGAAGACAGTAAACAATGTGGCATCAAAAAGATACAGACTTCTTTTCTTTTTTTTTACTATAAACGAACAAACAATAACAATTGTCTCCTCTAAGTTCGCCTACTTTCCCCACGCATCTCCTTTCCTGACTGATCTTGTAAATACATGCCAAAAACACATATGATATCGCGCTATTTTGTGTTCTCTTTTTCGCTGCGTTTCCCTTTCGTTTTTCTTTATCAATACAATTTTACAAATTTGGAAATAACATGAAATCATTTCCTTCTTGTTCTTTAATTCCCTCCTTTTTTGTTCAGTGGCTCTTTTCTCTTCGATTTATATATCATATC
>OY744522.1:180280308-180285308 GCA_963556195.1 Sepiola atlantica | reverse complement strand
ATCAAGTACACCTTGCATTGAACAATCGAAGTTGAAATAGATTTGTCATTCGTACATCTTTATCTCTCTTCCTTCATTTATCTCTCTCTCTCTCTCTCTATATATATATATATATATATATATATATATATAAGCAAGGTTCCGGTTAAGTTTGTTTTACCCTTTAAATTGTACGGTGTTTACAGCCCGCTGGTTTTAGGCATAAATATAAATTAATTTCTCCCGTGTCACGTGAAAATTTCCTATGACCTTGGGAATATAGCGAAAGCGTGCGGAGTCTAGGTGTGCTTTGTGACCGTCTGAAATTATTACTTCTCTACACTGATCAAAGCATAAGCTTGAAACCACGTCGTATGTAGGTAGAACTAATGTAATATATATTTACCAATATTGTTATGTGGATAAAATACAAGACATATCATAAAATGTAATTCCGTGCAGACAATATGTAAGAAAAAGCTAAAAGGAAAAAAAATTAAACACAGGAAGAAATAATTAGAAAAAACGAGAGATATACCGGTTTTATTCAGAAAAACAAAAGGGTTCAGAAAAACGATTTTTTTCTGAAAACGTTCAGATATATTTATTAAGTAGGAAAACTCAAGTATTACTCTAAATTGATCTTAAAAGTGTACAGTTATCTGACATTTAATTCCAGAGCTTTTATAAATTGAGATCGCTTTCAGACAAAAAACGAGCATATGATACATAAACTGGACAAATTCACAGAAGATAGGTCCAAGTCGGCTGCAAGGAAAGGTGGCTCCCTATCCTATGCTAGAAAAGGTCTCACACTTTCCAGTATCCTATTAGAATAAACTAGAATAGGTTAAAAGTTAGTCACTTTTAGCGAGAAAGATATAATTAGATACAGTCATTCTCATTGAGTAAACAATGAACAAAGAATAAAATAGTTCATGCATACCGATATACATACTTAGAAATAGATATAGCAATAAACAAGTAAGCAAACAGACAGACACCTAGAAAATATCACCCTCTGCCTACTCTCCATCTCTCTCTCTCTCTCGCTATATATATATATATATATATATATATATATGCGTATATATATCAATGCGTATATACACATATATATATATGTATGTGCATATATATACATATATGCGTATATATATATATATATATTTATATATATATATATATATATATGCGTATACATGCATACATATGTGCGTATATATACGTATACATATATATATATATACATATATATATACGTAAACATGCATATATATGTATATATATATATACGTATACATTCATATACATATACATATATATATATATATGCGTATACATACATATATATATGTATGTGCGTATATATATATATATATATATGCGTATATATATATATATATATATATGTGTGCGTATATATATGTATGCGTATACATACATATATATATATATATAGAGAGAGAGAGAGAGAGAGAGAGAGAGAGAGGGGGGAGAGCGAGAGAGAAAGAGATAGGAGAGAGAGGGAGATGGCTAGGTGAAGTAGTACAATATATCCATTGCTATATATAATATATATAGAAACGTTAATAGATAGGTAGATGGATACATCCATTCGTACATACACACAATTCTAATGAGAAAGAGAATAATTCCTTCATACGCATATTAATAATTATGGATATAAATAAAATAAAAAAATAACGAAAATACATGCACCACGAAGAAGATCTACTGGAAAACCAGTTTAGATAAACACGTTACATGCCATGCCTACGTGTTTATCCAAGATGAGACGAATATAATCGGCTTGAATGGATCCAGTAAGACCCAGGACATAGCTGCATGTGACCACTTCAAAACATTCTTACAAGAATGGGACTCGTTTCAAAATGGCGCGCTGGCTAAATCCTTGCCTGCACGGAGTCAGAATGGAAGACGGCGGATAAAGAATCGCGCGACTATTTGTCTGCCAAACCGCGGCCAGCAGCGAGAAACGGGGGACAGTGCATGGCGATGTTTACTTCAAAGGCCATTCGAAGACCGAGCGATGAGTCTCCAGTTGCGAACTGCTGTCGCCGACAGCGCTTTTCAAACCGCTGATATACATATATAATTTTTCTATATTTTTCTTTTTATCGGGTAGGAGTTCGTTTTGTTTTTAGATTCGTATTCTATTTATTTGTAATCTCTTAAAATGTTTCTTGGGGGTTATCGATTGATATTTCGATATAATGCATGTTTGTGAGATGAAGAAGGCGGGAAACAAAAGTTTAGAAAATAAAACACGGAGACAAGGATGCGCTCATATCTAAAATGCAAAAAAAAAAATGATGATGGCTTTGCAGATATTGGCTGGACTGAATCACCTTTGACAGGAATGCCATTTGTATATTACTTATTGTAGATCGAATATAATATTTCGATATAATCAATGTTTGAGATATGTTAAAATATTGTAAAACATTCGGTCAGACTTAACGATTTCTAATCCTGGGTGTTTAGAGGCTGTTAAGTATTTTTTTTTGGGGGGGGGGGGCTACGGTTGATCCGAATATTTTTTAAAGGGTTTATTCGAATTGTATATGTATTTGGGGAAAGCCAACAACTTAAAAAGCAGATTATGCAAATACTGGAGTTTCTTTTGAGAAAGTCAGGTACTTTGAAAAGTTTTAGTTGAAGTAAATCGATATTATAATTTATTAAAATGCTTTCTGTTTATTGTTCGATTAATAACTATTATATAAACGAATACAAATTTTAATAAATACGTAAATTGTCACACTATGTTCTCGGATATAAAACAGACTGAACTACATGTCGACACTCGGTTTCCCAACCTTTCCTGTTCTGCACGTAAACTAAGCGAAACATTGCTTTTAATTTGAATTGTAATAATACAAATTTGAATGTAATAACCAGTAACAATAAAAGTTACCCTTTCCAAACTATTTGATGCCATCTCAGTTGAACCTAACATCGAGAAGATGTTTGACGACGATTCGTTGGGCTCAACTCCAGATGAAAATGAATTTGTCAGCGAGTATACAAAGACTAAATTAAAAAATCCGGAAAGTCAACACACTTCAGAAATTGTGCATATCACATAGAACTTCTATGGAACGAGGAAAGGATCAAGTATGTTGCTTCAAACTACCAAGTGGCGCTTAAGCTGCTTGATACAACTATGATTTATTTAGACTACACAATTAAATAGGGGCTACAACGATGCTTTCTACTAAAAAAAAGGAGGGAATTAATCAAAGAATTGAATTATCTCCTGATGAATCCTCAGAATACATATAGATTCCTCACAGGCCAATAATAAAATACCGACGAATAGTCCACAAAAATAATAAGACCTCTATTCAACTGTTCCCTTGAACACGAAATAGATGTTGACTGAAGGAAGCTGCACATCCCGGAGTCAATCTGATGAATAATTTGCTGGAACTTTTATTACTTTTATTACTTTTCAAAAGCAATAAATATGTGTTGCTAGCAGACATCAGGAATGCTTGCCTTATGATGAAATTTTACTCCAAAAAGGATAAGAATAGATTCTGTTTTTCTTTCTGAAGGAAGTGGACGAGCTACTTTTCTTGAGGTATACGACATTAATCTTTGGATTTAATGCCAGTCCTTTCATGCTATTGTATGCATTGCGATATCATGCGGAGCAGTTCCAAGATGACATGTGCACACAGACAGCAAATAATTATTTACATGGACAATTTATGTAAAACTAGCCATTGTCCAGAAGAACTACATAGGCTTTATACAGAAGCAGTACACCGCTTACAGAAAAGTTTGATTTGATTTGAGATCATGCAACTCGAACTGCGAACTGCTCAAATCACAGATGGAGAAAGAATGCAGAATTTTTAAACATGACAGAGGCTTTATAAAAACCTGGGTTATAAATATACATTCTACAAATCTCTAACACAGAGGTTGACAAAAGTTCAATACCTAAAGAATTGTGTTGTCCCAAACAGCCAGAGTCTTCGATCCCTTATCTCTGTGCATCCCTGTGACGGTCAGTACAAAAGTGCTCCTGCATGATATCTTCTCTTTTAGTAGGGACGTTGGTACTCATTGGCAAGAGGTTTGGCGGACCTCAGTAACTTGAAGTTTCCAAAACAAGCTATCAATCAAGACAGTCCGGTAACATTGTGCAATTTTTTGTGATGCATCACCTATGGATACAGAACAGAAATTTGAACATTGTGTTCGCTAAAACTAAGGTGGCACTATTGAAAGCAAAAACGCTATGTAACCTGGAATTGTTGGCAGAATACCTAGCTGTGAAAACACTTGCCAACCTACTAAAACATACAATCATGTAAAAATAAGTAATATCTACATTACAGTAGATGCTCAAATTGTCCTATCATGGCTACTGTCTGTGAACATTAAGACAACAAGCCAGTGCACCAAAAACAGACTAAAGGATGTACACCAAATAAGGTCAGAAATCCGCTAAAAATATTCATTAGACATACAATTCAAGTACGCCCTCCTCACTGATTGGTTGCTGGCTTGTCAATTAAGGGGCTCACGGATTGGTTGTCAGGAAATGCTCGCTTAGGTGTCACGTAAGTCAGCCTATAAAAACGCTTGCACGCGGTGTCGTGGTCTCGGCTGGACCCCTTGGTGACAAAGCCCACGACTCTCGTCACACTGAGCCTCTCAACACTTTGACAGAGCCCTAGACGGCAGTTCGAATTAAGCCAACCTTTTCTCGGGTTTTAATCTTGGTTGTTATCGGGCTGTTTGAATTGCAACATATGTCCTAGAAGACGTCACCAACAAAATACATTTACTTCCCCATGATAAGAGCCAGAATTGAGGCGCGTACACGTGTAACCTGTTACCCGAAATATTTAACAGGATAAGTTCTCGCGAAGTACGTTTTCGCAAACCAAAATTAACCTATCTCCTTTCTGAACTTTCAACACACTATTTTGTATATATGTTCATTTATTTCATATAATAGTTTGCAAAGTCACTTTACA
>OY744522.1:180262808-180277808 GCA_963556195.1 Sepiola atlantica | reverse complement strand
TATATATATATATATATATACATATATATATATATATATATATATATATATATATATATATATATATATATATATATATATATATATATATATATATATATATATATATATATATATAAGTAAATTTCGTGTACAACAGAATCGTAGGATTAATTTTAGAGGAAGCATTATTAAAATCAATGAAACAGACGAGTGGAAAAAAAAATAAAAGGAAAATTGTTAAAATTACCTTAAGGCCGTATCGTCTGACCCTCTGAGAGGAAACGTCAGAATGGTAAATTAAAAACTAAAAGTCGAATGAGATATGAGGGGAAAAAACTTATTTAGTTGGAGGAAACGATTGAGAGGAAAAAAAAAGGGTAAATCTCTCATATATATATATATATATATATATATATATATATATATATATATATATATATATATATATTATGCTTTCTCATCAACTTACTCATTTCTAAAAGTTATCTATATAATAATAAAGTTCGGACGATATATATTTTTTGTTTGAAAATTAAATATTATAGGCGATAGGGGAGAACAATATTAGCAACAGCAATATCATCATAAAAATATACTAAGAGAGTGACGTTAATATCTATAGAAAATTAACATTTATATACATCAGAACATTATCGAAATTAGTAATATAGTGTGTATGGCTCGGAGCAGAAATACACAACGGGTCTCATTCATTCCCGTGCAAAGCCGCGTAGGTTATCAATATGGAACATAATCCTGAAGATAATACTAAAATACTTTATAATGAAAAAGAAACCCAACTCAGTTATTCGAGAAACTTTCTAAAATCTAGCATTTTTTCTCTCAAAATGTAATTCATGCCATTTGTGTTTTGGACGGAAAGAGAGAATCAGTCACAAAAAATAATGAAATATGTGTTTAATCGAAAAGACAAAAATAAAAATTAAGTAGAAATTATGATGGTTCAAATAACGTATTGTACGTAAAAAAACGATGTGTCAAAAGAATTTCTTGTTATTTATTGAAACTGGCAGTTTTGTATTTTATTTTTGTGTTTGGGGTTCGTTTTATTTTCGCCGGAAGCAAAATTCCAACTGCATATCCCGGAAACCAAGGTGTCAAATTTCAACAAATTTATTACTGTTTTTTTTTCATTTTATTTTATTTATTTGTTTTTGTTGTCTCCTTAGCAATGGAAACCATTTTACAACAAACCTCATATATTTTATGGGATAAAGATTCAATAAAATATTGAATCAACGGTTAGAGATTACAACTATAATCTGTTAACTGAATCCTTTAAATTTGTTTATATAGATTTACAAAACGGTTAAGTTACTACTATTATTATTATTATTATTATTATTATTATTATTATTATTATTATTATTATTATTATTATTATTTGTACTCACTAGGAGTTCTCACACAGATCATTGTCAGTGATTGCTCATCGACATGGTATTTCCTGGAGTCTGAGTAACAACAAGTCTCCCCAAACTTCCAGTGTCCTTCACCTCTTTTCGATAACGATGCGGTATCGCAACAACATCTTACCATTGATTTCTCGCTGGTAAGGACAATTGGTCTTCTCTGGGATTTGGGTGGCAATAAGCCTTCCCAAGGTCTCAACATTCTCTGCACTTTTCCAGTGAAGGTCTGATTTGTGCTGTCCCTCCTCGGTCTTCTCATCCTCCTAGACCCTTTACAAATATTTTGTCTGGTGTCAGCCTAGGCCGGAACCAGTTAAAAATAAGTAAAATTAAATAAATAAATAAATAAATAAAAAAAAAATTTTTTAATTGATTTAAAAAAAATAATTTTTTTTTTTAATTTTTAAATGTTTTTCTTTTTTCCTTTCAATTCCTTAGTTTTTTTCATTTTCTCTTTCCTTATTTAAAAAAATTAATTCTTTTGAATTTTAGAAATTATTATTATTTGTACTCACTAGGAGTTCTCACACAGATCATCGTCAGTGATTGCTCACCGACAACACCATTATTATTATTATTATTATTATTATTATTATTATTATTATTATTGTTGTTGTTGTTGTTGTTGTTGTTGTTGTTGTTGTTGTTGTTATTGTTATTGTTATTGTTATTGTTATTGTTATTGTTATTGTTATTGTTATTATTATTATTATTATTATTATTATTATTATTATTATTATTATTATTATTATTATTATTATTATTTCTTCTTCTTCTTCTTCTTCTGCATACTAGGAGTTATCACGCAAGTCATCGTCAGTGATTGCTCACCGACAAAATCCAGTGGTGTTCCCTGGAGTGTAAGTAACAACAAGCTTCCCAGATTTCCAGTACTCATCCACCTTTTTTCGATCACCACCGCAAATTTATTTGCGGGTTCGAAACATCTACTTACTATTGATTTATCGTTGGCAACGATCATTGGTATCCCCTGGGAGTTGGATGGCAATAAGCTTCACCAATGTCCCAGCACTCTCCACACTTTGACATTATAAGCCGGTTATTACTGTCCTTCCTCGGTCTACCCATCCTCCGTAACCCTCTACGACTATTTTGTGTATGGCCGCTTGAAGCCAGTGCAATTTTTTTTTTTTGGGGGGGGGGGGGGGGAGCAGATATAATATTTCTTGCAGTTTCTATTAGTTGGTTCGTGCGGTAGTTTCTTTCTGTGGTTTTGTTTTCTTCCTCTTGTTACTTTTACGTGACTGGTTACCATTCGTAGCTTAAGCAAGTTAGTTTCGGATTCGCGTATTTTACTTAAGATTGCAGCTCTTTTGATCATTGCCCTTCTTTTGCATTGGCTTAGTAATCCTTTTGATTCTAATTATTCCTAGTCTTTTCTCCCTGTTTTTTTGGGGGGGACTGTTCTATTATATTAACTTTCTCTATGCTCCATATCCCTTTCAGTTCCTTGACAAGTTCTGTGTATTTGCTTCGTTTTTCCGTCCCATTGATCTTCACTTTGTTGTCTGCTGGAACAGCAAAATCTACAATTTGGCAGGATTTTTTTTTCTTGTCGATTATTATCACATCCGGTCTCCTTGCTTGTATGAGTTTATCTGCTTGTATATCAATATCCCAGAAGATGTTCTGTTTTTCGTGTTACAGTACTGTCTCTGGTTTATATTTGTACTATTTGTCTCCCTGTTCGAAATACAATCGTTTTCTCAGTTCCCAATATGTTTATTATTATTATTATTATTATTATTATTATTATTATTATTATTATTATTATTATTATGGATCTTGTAGGTTTGTCTCGGTGGACAGGTGGTGACGTTACAAATAGTAGACGGGGCATAGAAGGATGTTGTCTACTAAACCAGATGTAGAATACACTGATAATATACTTTATAGTTCATTTATGATAATATAAATACTGAAGTAGCAAAGAAATACAGCATCCATCAAAACGGCAAAAAACAATTAGGTCATGAATCGTTTAGGTGAGCAGTGATTATATACAAGACAAATCGTCAAGTCCCGGAGTGTCAAGTAAGCTACTAAAGATCTGTGGATCATGGATCGTTTTATATGTTAGCTTTGTGCAAACAGGATAATGCTAGAAGAAAATGAAGTCTAAAAGGAATCACGTCATGTACTAAAACAGATGGACTAAAAAAGATCTTTATAGATGGTACATTAGTAAACCAAACAATGACGCCATCTAGTAAAAAAGAGAGCATAGACGACACGTACCCCAACCATTGATCCTATATTACTAATTTGTTTGCTATTATTTCAATTTTTATAATTTTCATTTTACAAGTTATAAATAAAATAGATTACTGGTTCTGTCAAGAACTGAATGGGAGTAATGTTCTAAAATCGACTAGTGCTTCCACATCTCTGTAGATGCCGCTTAGAAAACTCGTACCGTGTTCGATAGAGTACATAATCGACTTCTAAACTCAGTGAGGTATAATCTCTACCGTTCCTGACACTCTTTTTCTCACAGAACAGACGTTGATTGTTTCTCAATGCTCTATCATTATTTCTACAAAGAAGTGTTCAACTTTGCTCAAACTTTTGGTTCATCCTTCTAAGACATTTACAGCAAGAACTCGTTTTATTACCACATAGTAAAAAACCGTTTCTTACATCCTGTATGTGTTTAGCGTCAGGCGAAATTTCTATGAAGAAGACTTATTTGTCAGGCCTTCACGTCCGTGGGACACATTGCCGCAGAATTGCTTTTCTTCGCATTACAACATTGTAGTCTTCAAATAATATGTCAGCAAGTACTTGCCATAACCCGTCCCCTATCAGTTATCTAACTCAGTTCATTCTTTTAATCATTTTTATACTCCCATAATATTCTTCATCCTTCAACTGACAATCATGTTATCCTATTAACTCTTATCCTCAGGTAACGTTTGATCTTGATAAGTGATGACCCATCAATTAAAATAAAATCCCGCATTTCCAAAATTGCATTTCAAAATATTTATTCACATTCAAACAATACACTGTGTCATCAATTACTTCAAGCATTAAAGGGGTGAATCTTGAATAAATTATCTGATATAATGTATTCCTTTCATATAGAGATTACATATTATCGAATAACTTATTTCCAGTCATAGTTTTATAAACATGCAAAGTCGTCAAACATGTAGTATGACATAGATGGTATCAGTTATTTTTTCTTAAGTATTTCTCGGCCAGATATATTAAAAGAGTAACTTTTACATAGAGCTGGTGATTTTATTATCTGGTAAAAGAACGTTAATAAAAAAAAACATCTGATACGAGTAACCAAACAACATTAGAGAAATTTGTCCTAATTGATTAAATATAGGGTTCAGTTTGACATTCCAGGAAATAACATAAATAAAACCAGGGATTACAACAGTCGAAACGATGTGATAACGACAGCAACCATAATTCATAAAACCGTGGGGCACATGTGAATAACGTAAATGACAATAACTAAAGAAATATTGTGAAATATTGTAAGGGCCTATATCTGCTTATAATTAATGTAAACTGTATGAAAACTATCGGCGGTACAGAAGACATTTCAGATGGCGCGTGTGTACATCGCCTTAAACATTGTGAAAATAGCAATTGAAAAAACTTTTAGTCAAGCTAAAATTTGAAATCGCATCCTCTCTCTCTCTCACTCTCTCTCTCTGTCAATCTATCTATCCATCCATCTATCTCCCCCCCCCCTATTTCTCTCTCTATCTCTCCCTCTTTCTCTTACTGCGTCCGAAGTATGTATCTAAGTTTAATAATAGAAAACTACGTAAACCTTGGGTATATAGTGGTAGCTGAAAAATAACTCAGATTTCAGCTGGCTAAAACTATGAAAATTCAAGTGATAAGAAAGAGAATTGTCAATATTTTGTTATGTCTGATTATAAGTTCTACGCTAAACGGACACATACAGAAAATGGCGACCGTATTTAATAGTTGATAAAATACCTAAACGTAGCAACCTTTTTGATTTTTACTAATATAAGAGATCTTGAACATTTCGAGCGAGTTTTGTGCAAAGTATCGTTGATGGAGAGAGGCAAATGGCAATCGGTAAACTAGGTGTTATCATTTTGACTTTCTACATCAATTATGATAATAATTTATCTGGAACGTCCATATCCTCTAACAATGATCAAATAGTGTTGTAAGAAATGTTATTGTGCGTTTGATGTTGTTATGGGGGGACGTGAGTAATCGGTAAGTTCTTCAAATGTTAGGTCTTGTGACTTTTTCTTCTGAGGATACTTAAATGAAAAGGTTTTTCGAAATCACGCGTCGACTTTAAAGGGATATAAGGAAAGGATCAGAGAGTAAACCGATGGTGTTCCAACCTAGATAACCTATAATGTTAACAGAAATTCAGGGAAACGACGCTTTAAATGTTCACAATTTGCCTGATATAATCTTCTAGATAGTTTTGTTTTAATAGAGTGTTAGATATCAGACGTAGGTGAGCAAACCAGTGAATATATCATTTGATTCATATATTGGCAGGTAGGTTATGCGACAAGAAATGGAACAGAAAAGAAGTCTATAAATGTCACTTATGCCTGGGAAGTCAGATACCGTGAATGGAATCTATTAGATTGGTAGGGAAGAGTGATGTCATATATAAAAAATCGAAGGTGTTGTGAGAGAGTAATCTTTCTAAATCTTAGATGGAAGAGATAACAGTAAATGGAATTATAATCTCCAAAGCTTATGCTTCATAGACTCTTTCTTTTTCTCTTTTTAATAGACTCTATCTTTTTCTCTTTAATTTCTGTTCATGAAGAATAAACTTACTGCAACAATGAGACAATCACCACTTGGTGTAATTAAATAACGTATGCTGTAATTAATGGTACCGTGTTTAGCGAGTGTGACTCAATAAACCTAACGTTTCTCGACCATTATGTTGTCGAATTGTTGCCGTCAAAGTCGAGAAACGTGAAATAAATTGAGTCTCATCCGTTAATCACGTTACCATGAGTTAACATAATTACATAATAGTTATATAATTACACCAACTTGTTATTGTCTCATTTTTGTATATTTTCTATGTAGAAAAATATCTCTGACGAACTTGTGATTTTAGCTTGACATTTCGGCAGCAAGTTCAAACGGAAGCACGTATCGACGACGGTTTTACGTGCGAAGAGACATGAAACAAGGTATAATTTAAATATAATTTCTCCGGAGTGTTCGTGGCGATTTATGTACCCAAGTTTACTTAATGCTTAGGGACGGTTGATCCGGATATTTAAAACTTCTCTGCTTGTTCAAGTGTTGTGTAATGTAGGTTATTCTAAATTAATCTATTGATTTCGCCGTAATGTGTAGAGTGAGGTCTGCCTGAGCGTTCTCCATCATTAAGGCTAAAATCCCCAGCTCTAAACATTACAAAATATTTCCTTAGAATTCTATCAGCTAAAGTATCTTCACCGTACACTGTATGTATTCGTTTTGTTGTTTGCGAGGCATTATTGCCTTTATGGAAATTGAAAAGCATCACCTGTTTAAAATAGGTCTTACAACCTTCAATTTTTAAACAACTTCAAAATTAACACTACTTAAATAAAAAAAATTTTCAGGAAATATCTCTAACCGGAAATGAAGTATACTAAATCTGTTAATATTTGACATGTTTTAAATGTATAAACATGAACTTTTAAAAATCGCAACGAACTATCGTGACACCGATTTATAAATATGTTCTTATTGATCGCCCCATTAATATAGAATAATTAAGAATCGGACGATGTATTAAAAACGCATGTTCATGCCACATTATGTATATTAGATTATATCTATATAGAAGTTAAGTAAGCAAAATATCTGAAACTCTATCATCATTTTCTCGTGCTGCTGGCCTCTGGAACTCCCTCCCTGCCCCATGTTTCCCCGACGGTACAGATATGCAGAAATTTAAAACTAATGTAAACAGACATCTCGCAGATCCGAATTTAGGTTGACCGCCCCCAAACTTCTCCTTTTTCTTTCTTCTCGGTAGCCCCTTACGTCTACAGTGGCAGCCTGTCTTGTCTGGGGTGAACTATGTTTTAAAAAATTGTATTATCTCTTATCTGTTTCAAACAAATGTTTCGTGAACACTGGTATCACATTTGCATTTGTTTACCTAAACTTGGATATATCGAGTCTTATCTCAATGCTCAGTCGAAATATAAACTGTATATGCTACACGTGACAAATCAATTTTTATTGTGTTAATATTGATGAAAATTTTTGTAGGTTTGCTTTTTAAAACTATGCTATTTCAATGTTTCTCTCATCTTTTCAACACAATTTAACTTAATTTAATTATGTCTACATCTTATCTCTTTTCTGTTCAAAATTGTTACTTACTTAAATATTTTTAATTTCGTATTATTTTTTCATATTTTACCATTATCTTTGATTAACCTATGTTTTCTTTGTTTGGATTTTTCTAAGGGGAACATCATAACTCCATGATCAAAACAACGTGATATTTCATTAGTAATTATGCATCATGGACGAAACTGGTGAATAGATACAATTTTCACAACCGCTTATCTGAAGTTTTCAATTGCTTGACTGGTCACGTACAGTTGTGTTTAAGTGTTCATTGTAAAAATAGGGGCGGTGGAAATGGGGATTGCATCACAACGTGCGTTCTTCGGGGTTTTCAACCAACAGGAGAGGATCTCAAGCAAAGATGATAGCAATTATGTCGAAACGATGAGATCAGTGCAGTGGTTTAGGGCAACGAAACCCCTGTCATTCCTGAATGATAATCTTAGGGTTTTACATTTGCAAGTAACACTGTGCGACCGGAGTATATTATTGGCGCATTTTTGCATGCAAGTTTTTTCATAGCTCAAACAGTGTTTTACTGACGGTTTTAGAATATAGCTATAACCGCGAAAAATGTACAAACCTTCAATCATTTATTTAAATGTTTTGGAAAGTTGTCGCCATCTTGGATTATTGTTGTAGTATATGCTATTAGCTATGCACAGTTCAATTCCTAGCGTTTGTTGTGTGGTCATTCAAGTATTAGTACTATTTGGAAAGGTATGCGCTCTCGGTTTTCTTTAATCTTCCACTCTATAATCAATACTAATGTTTATTTTTTTGTATATTTGTATATAAATGTTTATAATAAATCCGTCACGTCACACAACAATTACTGAGATAAAAATACACCTTCTTAGCCTCTGGACGAAACCATTTCAATTTGTAAAGGGTGGAGAAAGCAAATAGAAAGTCAGAAAACACCTGCATGAAATTAATCCGGAAAGAAATCCCTCACTCTAAATACAAAAATGTAACGATAAGTATTTTTAGGTTATTAGATACGAAAATAATAATTCATCTAAGAATAAGTAAATTACTGACGTAATTCTATCATTTTATAGGAATATTGAGTTGATATTTTGGATTGATTGGATTGGTCGGACTACAATTTCATCTTGGGTGTTATGTTTCAAACGTTGCAGCCGATGTAACCTCCGACTTTCTTCAGGTACATAATTTCAAACTTGGGAACCATTATGTCCAAGTTGGTATCCCTTACAAAAATTCGAACTAACCTCTAATCCACGAGGGTGAATTGATCTCACTCCGTCAGCTATAAAAGTCTAGAAGTGTGGACTCGAAGCAGAGTATACAGACGTTGATTAGCAATCAGATCTAAGTTACAGACTTCTAGAGGTTGGAGGTGTATTCATTAATACATGCCATAAAAACTTAATATCAGATAATAATAAACACCTTTACCATGCCAGAAAAATTTATCAGGTCTATTAAACAATACAACTAGTTCGAAATGTCGTATGAGTTCCAGAGTTCTCCAAAAAGATTTTCAAGTTCGAAAAGTTGTACCTGTAAGACAGAACACGTTGGCTGAAACGTTGAGAATATAACATTGAAGGTTAGAAGCGTAGTCCGAAAAATCCAAATAATACACATTCAAAAATAAAGGTTATTCATGTTAATGAAAGTTCATTTAGGAAATATTAATGTTTATTCCTTAATAAATTAAAAGACTAACGAATACTACTTTTCGGAAGTGAAATCAAATGTTCAATTGCGTCTTAAGATTCTACTGAACGGCGGATAAATAATGCATATATATATATATATATATATATATGTGGCTATAGTTTGAAAAGTCACACATGGAAGCGTTGGTGAAATGGAAATAATAAGGATAATATTTTTTTTAAATAATTTGAAAACGTGGACAACGCAATTTATTCAGGTTTTTTAAAATAATTTTTTTATTTACTTTAAAAACTTGAGTACTTTCGGTGAAATACACCCTTGTCAGAAGTATAAGCATATTTCTTCTCTTCTCTTTTCGTTTAATCCTCTTTGATTGAAACATATTTATCGCAGTCAAGTTGAAATTCGTCTTGATGTCATCGACGATTTATGTTGATATGCCGCTGTGTGTAGCACACACACACACACATACACACACACACACATATATATATATATATAACCTGCAAGCAATAACTAAATAAGGAGAATAGAATCGTATTTTACTTACTTCAGAGTACTTCAATAACGTTGTTAAAAAGATCATCTTAAGTTATGATCATAAAAAAGATAGTATGTGTTTCAATCCTATATCTCTACAAAGCCACCGTCCGCCCATGCATTGAGTATTGTTGCCACCTCTGGGCTGGTGCATCATCCTCTAGTCTCTCCCTCTTAGACAAGCTCCGAAAAATCGTAGCCAACTTGATATGTCCTTCACTATCCACCAAGCTCCAGCCCTTGTCCCATCGCCGCAATGTTGCTTCCTTGTGCCTGTTTTACAAGTACTTTAATGGATTGTGCTTAGATGAGCTTGCTACTCTGTACCTTAACAACATAAATTCACAAGACCAACCGACAATCTGCCATTCACTGTGGGGGTCCCAAGATGCCGAAGAGATTTCTACTACAACAGTTTCTTTCCTCGTGCTGCTGGACCTTGGAACTCCCTCCCCGCTCCCTGCTTCCCTGACGTTACTGACATACAGAAATGTTACACTAATGTAAACAGACATCCCGCTGCGAAGCTTTTCATTTAGACTGACCCCCCAAAACCTTCACCCTTTTTTCTCAGTAGCCCCATACGTCTACAGTAGTGGCCTGCCTTATTTGGGATAAACTATGTAAGAAAATATTAAATTATATCTATAAAAATAATATCATATATATATATATATATATATATATATATATATATATATATATATTACAGTGTAAACGAACCACTTTTCGGAGGTGAAATCGAATGTTCAGTTGTGTCGTGAAATACTGTTTAACGACGAATGAAATATATATATAACTGTCCTGTAGTACCTAAATAATAAGAATAAAATCGTATGTTTTTTCCAACAGAAAATCAAATAACATAATTTAAATAATATATATATATATATATATATATATATATATATATATATATATAATATAATTAAAGGACTCGTACATTGAGCTTAAATTATTTAATATAATTGCTCTATCTTATATATTGAGATTAAATCATGTCATATAATTGCTCTATCTTTCACTATAAGTTCAATTCTCTAAAAGTATACTTTTAGTCTTCTATTTTTATATATATATATATATATATATATATATATATATATATATATATATATATATATATAGTACTCTTCTATATGATGCTAATATACACCCACCGTAAAAAATTTTGATCCGTCAGTGTTCGAACAATTTATTCATTTAAAATTATTAAATTACGTGAGTAATGTAATTTCTTATATACAAACAGAAAAAAACACTAAATAGTGAAATTTATTTAGAGTGAAGTATTTCTTTCCGAATTTATTTTAGACAGCTGTGGGGTTTTCTCATATGTAATTTTCTTTCTTGCTTCTCTCAATATGTTAAATGATTTTATCCGTCACGCGTTTTACTAGCATACCTTTATTGTGACAGAATGAAAGTATATATATATATATATACACACACTTCAATTCCGTCAAGAAAAAGTGTGTATACATATATATATATATATATATATATATATATATATATATATATATATATATAACATTTTTTAATAAATATTTATCATCATTACCTACAGATATCGATGTGTCATGCGTAGAGAATGTTAATTCTTGCCGATCGGAAGGCACGAACCTGGTTCCAAAAACGCCACTGAGTCGTAATTCAATATTCTACCCTCGGCCGCTACCCATTAGCGGGGAACTAAAGAGAAATTTAACTCTATATACGCTAAATCAGCGAGCGAACATAGTAAACAGACGAATAGTGTTCAACAACAACAAAGCATCGGAACATCGCATTGAAGTAATAATATGACGGTTTGTTATTAAATTCCCTAAGAGGCACAAGTCTTTGTAATACGGGATTTGTGGTGATACTGGCTACTTAATATGCATGATTTGCATAAGTAGAAATAGATTACTATATAAGTATCACCTTACGTATAGCTATGAAAAAGTACACGAGCAACTGACTAGGTAAATTTACAACTTCATAACAATCGCATCGCCGATAAGATCCCAATTGTCCCTCGACGACCCCGACTTCGTGGACACATTGATAAGATGTTTCGCTGCGAGTGCAAGGACTAAAAAGTTTAAAGACAACAACGAAATGGGGGAGAACATGAAATAACAGATTTATTTTAGGCTATAGCTGGATGCCAGGCCATCATTAAAGTCTCAACCACGGCGTATCCCATGAACCTTGAAGATCTGACTTTCGGAAGAATAAGTCAGATCATAAAAAGAAATATCAGACCTAAGAAAAGGTTAGTCGTGGCAGAAAGTACGAAGTTTATGTCAATGAAACAAGAAATTGTTGAACCAATCATCAAATATCTACACCGTATTGTGAGTTTGAAATACTCGAACAGAAAGAAAATACTATTGAAGAAGATTTAATTAAATAAGTATTAATTGAAGGTGTGTGCAATGCGTCACACAGGAATAAAAAAAATAGAACGGCTACACAGGAAACATGTCCTAAAATACTTGCATTGACTTTATACAGCAACAAGAATGAATACAGTAGAACAACGATCATAAAGTCAACCAGGCGAACAAATAGTAACCGATCCGTACATGTTAAAAAAGAAAAAAATATTGGTATCATGGACGTTAACACGAAGTAAAAAGGGAAAAATGTCCAGCTTTTGGAAAAACCTGTACAAATTGCTTAAGAATGAACCAGTGTTAAGCATTATGCAAGTTAAAAAGAAACGTCTAAAGAGTTGAAGAAAATGAAACCAATAGGGAAGTATTTACATTTAAAAACAAAAATAAGAATGTTGAAAAAATTAAAACAAAAGAAAAAAGATATATAAAAAATTATAATTAACAATGTTGATTCTGATATGCAAATGGATATCGGCAGTGAGGTAACGCTTATACCAAAAAAATTCTGGGGACGCATTGGAAAGCCGAATTTAGGAAACAGCAGTGTACAACTCTGCCAATTTGATGGATCGGTCATAAAAACTTCAGATACTTTGAAGGTTCCTTAGAGTTAAAAGACAAATTAGAGGTAATACCTATAATTGTCACAAATTGTAAAAAAAAAAACAGACTCCTAGGAAACGGCGTGGTTAAAATAAATACTGCCAAACTAATTAATGAGATCAAAATGGGAAAAAACGGAAAATTAAAAAAACTACAAAGATAGTTTAAAATTAAAAGAAAATGTTACCCCCTTTTATTATGAAGCACAAAAATTATCAGTACATTTGTTGCCATTAGTAGTAGCAAAACTAGAATAATTAATTTAACAGGACCTTATTGAACATGTTTCACCTGAGGGTAGCAAGTGGGCATCGCCCGTTGTAGTTTTGAGAAAGTCAGACGGAGACATACGTATATGTAGAGATTATAAAATAGGCGTGAACCACAAAGTTTGCTTGGATTTGTATCCCATATCTAATGTGGGGGTTGCATTACATGCGCTGGCAAGCTTCAGCGTTTTTACAAAAATAGATTTGAAAACGGCATACCACCAAATTCCAATAGATGATAATTTCAAAGAAGTAACAACGATAAATACGTCAATAGGGTTGCTTAAATGGAAAAGAATACCCTATGGAATAAGAACAGCAAGCGCATATTTGAAAAGGGCATCGAACAGGTTTTAGAGGAAGATATAAAAAATATGGTCTGTTACCAAGACGATATTTGCATAGGAGCAAATAATGAAATTGAATTTAAAAAGGAAACTGGCATCGTCTTGAATAAATCATGAAATGCGGCAATGACTATGAATTTAAAAAACTGCGCAAACAATGGTAGTAATTATATCATTTTTAGGGTATTCCATTTCGAAAGAATATATATCACCAGATCAAGCTTTAATAGAAAAATATTTAAAATGTCTATACCTACAAACAAAAAGAGAAGTTGAATCTTTTGGGGCATTTGTCAATTTCTACAGGCGAGATCTACGAAAGAAATATGTACACTTGACTGAACTGTTTGCAAATTTAAGATACAATAATGTTGAAATTATTTGGTCAGAAAAACATCAAAAAGCTTTTGAGAGAATGAATTAAGTTATGGACAAGAAACCAGTAGTAAAGATGCGTTATCCCCAAAACGACATTACGTTAACCACAGATGTAAGTGAACATTCGATATCTAGAATAGTATCACAAGACAGACATCCGATAATGTATTTATCAGGAAGACTAATGAATACTTAATTTAATTATTCAAATATAGAGAAATAAGGATTGGTCATTGTATGGTGCATCACCAGGTCTCGACAATTTTTAATTAGGAATAATTGCCGAACAAGAAGAGTTTTACCATAAATCAGATTCTAATGGTCATATTCTCTGAAATGGATATCCCAAAAACCCTGGTATCTGACAATGCTCCAGAGTTTTGTGAGGAAGGTCTTAATTTATGGTTGGGAAAATAGGATGTAAACAGTATAAGACACCGCCATATTACCCTCAATCGAATGGGTTGGTGGAAAGAAGGTGAAGACCGTTAAAAGCATGTTCTCAGCAAAAAGAAAAAAAATAGAAGTTGTTCTACCAAAGCTGCTTTTAAGCTATCTAACAATACCACACACGAGAAGATTAGAAAGTCTATCAGTTTTAATGAGAATACAAATTAGAACTCCGTTAACTATGTTGTATTCTACAAATGAAAAAATCTGGTGCAAAAAGAATAAAGAATGAAACTCAGAAAGAACAGAATTTATCGTGCAAAAAAGCCACAATACAGCTATCATAATAGAGAAAACGGAAACAGTGTGTTGGCCTATGCAGACCAAATAACGTCTCGGGGAGAATACGTACAACAAAATGAACAAATCGTTACGACACTTTCTGTTATTGAGTTATCAGTACAACCTGCACAGAATGAAACGTCAGAAGATGAAACAATGCAATATCAAGCCGGTCAAAACGAAGATTCGGAGTCGGATTCGGAGTCGGATTCGGATCAAAGTATGAAAGGTGACGATCTAGTTACAGTTTACCGTGAGATAAGTCGAGATCTCTCAGAGAAAAAAAGTAAGGAAAAATAGAAGAGCAAAGTAA
>OY744522.1:180202808-180255308 GCA_963556195.1 Sepiola atlantica | reverse complement strand
CGATACTCATAATATTTGCTCACGGGATTTATATAGAAATATATATTTTTTTTTTCATTTTGTTATATCCCTTGAAAGCTTCTCTGGTTTAAACTTCAACTGTTATTTTTCACCTTTCGCCTTTTTTCAAACCTTCTTAAAACTTTATTTGCACTAAATGTAAACAAACAAACGAGAGTTACACGTGACTTCACATTTCCGAAACAGATGACAACAGAAGCTGAAGAAAGCCGGATGGCTAAGTCATTCTATGCTTGAAACCGACGGTACGAACGTTGTACTAATTTTTCTGTACCAATATATATATATATATATATATATATATATATATATATATATATATATATATATATATATATATATATATGAGAAATAGTGACATACATTATATTCAGGAGAGACATCGTGAATGTTGCCAACATCCATGCGTAAAGAAATGTCATGGAATCGACTGCAGTCCTTGTTATTTACTTTACAACTGCCACCCTCT
The DNA here is from genome assembly GCA_963556195.1 of Sepiola atlantica. Classification (NCBI taxonomy): domain Eukaryota; kingdom Metazoa; phylum Mollusca; class Cephalopoda; order Sepiida; family Sepiolidae; genus Sepiola; species Sepiola atlantica. The sequence goes on along the minus strand of OY744522.1, from coordinate 180,254,818 downwards.
TTGTTAATGTTTGCATATGATTCTAATATTCTATCAATACTTAGTTTTAAGTAGAGTGCCGTAATTAATACGCACATGCGGACATGCATGTCAGCACAAAGGCAAAATATAATGTACTTTATTATATATATATATATATGTGCGTGTGGGTGGGTGTGTGTGTGTGTGTGTGTGTGTGTGTGTGTGTGTGTGTGTGTGTGTGTGTGTGGGTGTGTGTGTACTGGAAGTTAGTTCATCATACATTTAACATTTGTTGTGAAAGTAGTCACTCCATCTTCTTTCGTCACCTTAAGAACCAGTAGTTGGCACTTCGTCTTGTCTTGGGATTCTTGTGGAACGAATCGCGTTTGTTGTTTTTACCAAAAACCTGTCATCGCTTGACTCCATCTGATCGAAAGAGGAAACTGCAGAAAATATTCACACCTTTAATGGCGTCGTCTCTCGGGAATCATTCGAGATTAGCTATTTTTTTTTCAGTCCTAATATTTTTCTTTCTGAATCTTTAAAAAAAATACGTTTGCTTCTTAAGTTTTATGTTGTTTTTTTTACCGCATTGAAATCAAGAACGGAAGTGTTTTTCTTCTTTTTTGTTGCTTTTATTATTGTTTACTCACTGGAAGTTTTCACACGTGTCATTATCAGTGATTGCTCATTAGCAATAACAACTGATGTTCTTTATAGTCTCAGTGACAACAAGTCTTCCTAGATTTCAAGCAATGTTGCTTATTACGAAAAGCGGTACAAATAAGTTTGTGTTATTGTAACTCTCGTTTACTAGTCATTTGTGACCGATTCCAGCCGTTGGTTTTTTTTGTTGCTAAAATCGTAGTAGCAATAAGCCCTCTTTATGATTTTAATACTATTCGTGCCGTTCCAGTTGAAGTCTGGATGGTGCTCTCTTAACTCGAATATTTCAACTTTCTTGACCATTCATGCCATTTTGTGAAGTACAGAAAAGGCTGATACCATCACTTTGTGGATGGCGCAGATTATGGAGATTATAGCAGTGTCAACTCTTTTGGATTTCTACATATATTTTTTGTTATTTCTATTTTTAACTTACTCGGTGTTGGTCTGTGTTACCTAGATATGGAAGTTGACTAAAAACCACTTCTTACTATTTCAGCTGTTTTCATCAATCTCGTCTGGTCTTACCATCCGCCCAAACCCTTCACGACCATTTTCTATTGTCAGCCCGTATATGTTTGTCTTTTTATTTTACTTTGTTTTTCATTTATTTGTTGAATAAGGGAGCTCAGATAATCTGTCTTACTTACATGTCTGTTATTTCAGTTTTATTACATTTTATATAATGAAAAACGTTTATTTCGTTAGAGCAGATCTGTTTTAAATATAAGATTAGTGAAAACAACATCTTTTTCCAAATACTTCTTCTATGCGTGTCTTTGAAGCATGTGGTCAAATGACAGTTTCACACATTTTTATGCAATCCTTTGCAATAGTGTTTTACTCTGCAAGATCTTTCAAGACACATCGGTTGGGCAGTAGAGAGCAGACAAGACAGTGTTGCGTCGTATGGTCCTCCTCTTCACATTCACAGATGGTTGGGTCAGTTTTGTAGCCTCATCTACTCATAGCAACTTTTGATCGCCCCATTCCCGTTCTCAGACAGTTTAGTGTTTGCCATTGGAGCCAGGGTGCTTCTAAACCGGGGAGGAGTTCCTCAGAAGCAGGGGCTCTCAAATACGATATAAATATTTTGTATAATACAGTCGTGCTCGTTCGCAACAAGAAAACAAAGCATGTACCAGCAGCTTAACTGGTGAATGTCAAATATTACGGTAAAGTTACAAAAAACATTTATAAAAATTCGATGTCCGTAACTTAACATAGAAAGACCGAAGAAATACCTGAGAGAAATAAGGAGGGAAAGAAAAAAAAATAAAGTAAAAAAGGACTGTTTGGTTGTTAGGTTTTACAGCATATCAACTATCATTCGGTCAAGGTATTTATTTTAATATCAGGTCAGGTATCTAAAAGCTAGTGCACTAGGAGATGCACTAGAAAGTACCTTAGAAGCCTCGTCAGAATTCCCCGGTAGCGACGCCTGATTGACAATAAACTACATTCTTCTCAAAGAAAAAAGATATAGTCTCAAACAGTGGACCTCCTATGAATCAACAGGACTATATCGCATCCTAACAGCAACAAAACCACTGTTAGACTGGTCGTTGAGGACGTATCCCCGACCGGTATGAACAACGCTAACCCTAGATATGCCAGTTGATAAATGTATGTTGAGATCGTAATACGATTTGCATATGAAGTGTTTGTATATTGAGGTAGACAAAATTTAATAAACGAATAAAATAAAAGAAAGAGGACTAATAATCAAGTAAACTAGACCGAAAAAAACGAATTTTTAAAGAAAGAAGAGAAAAATAAAGGAATGAATAGAAACACATGTAAAAAGAAAGAGTAAAAAGAAATGGTGAAAGTATAAATAGTAAAAAAGTTTCAAAAAGGGAAATAAGTATGAACAAAGAGAATAAACAGAAATAATGAAAATTAATCACAAAAATAAAAATAAACATTAAAGCCATTTACTTAGTCAAAACTAAACAAAAGATCAAAATGAAAAATAGAAAATAGAAAATTGATTTTTAAAAATCGATTCATGATAAAAAATAGAAAGAAAGAAAAATAAGAAAATAAATAAAAGTAAATAAAGAAGAAAATAAATGAAATAAATAAAGAAGAAAAATAAAAAAATTAATAAAAGTTCAAAATACGATGAAAAGAAGAGAAATAAGAAAAAAGATGAAAGTACAAAATACAATGAAAAGAAATAAAAAAGAAAAAGAAGAAAAATAAATAAAAGTACAAAATGCAATGAAAAAAATGAAGAAGAAAAAAAAGAAAAAGAAATAAAAGTACAAAATACAATGAAAAGAAATAAAGAAGAGAAATAAAATTAAATGAAAGTACAAAATACAATGAAAAGAAATAAAGAAGAAAAATAAGAAAAATAAATGAAATTACAAAATACAATGAAAATAAATAAAGAAGAAAAAGAAGAAAAATAAATAAAAGTACAAAATACAATGAAAAGAAATAAAGAAGAAAAATAAAAAAATAATAAAAGTACAAAATACAATGAAAAGAGATAAAGAAAAAAAATAAGAAAAATAAATGAAAGTACAATGAAAAGAAATAAAGAAGAAAAATAAGAAACATAAATGAAACAAATTTGATTCATATAATAAAAAACGATTCGATAATTACCATTAACGAAATCCTAAAACAGATAAAAGAAACGCTAAAATAAAAATAAATAAATCATTTAGGGCTTTTTGAGATTAGTATTCGTAATTTTTATTCGGACTACTGTTCTCATCTTGCAAGCGGACGACAAATTGTGAATATAACAACCAGGATGAGAATAGTCATATGTTCTCAAATTCAAAAGATGAAGCTGAAAAAAGTCGTAGGTTTCATAGAGTGAAAATTTGCGAATATAACAATTAAAAAAACAATAGAAGTTCGAATAATTTAAATATTATAAATATTCCCAAGTTCGGAAAATCGCACCTGAGAAGCGGTGTAGATAACATCGGCGAAATATTGTAAAAATTACGAACAAGATATAAATACTAGTTAGAATAATTAAAATTATACACAAATGGCAAGTTCGACTAAAAGGTTTCTAAGTTCGGAAAATAATACCGGATGTTACATCGGTCGAAACGTAGTGAATTAAATGAGAATAGATAAGTGAATAATTCAAATAATACAAAGATAGCAAAGTTATACTAGAAGGTTCCAATGTTCGAAAACGTGCATCTGAAGAAGGTCGGTGGTTACATCGGCCGGGAAGTTTATAATATAAGCACCAAGATGAAAATAGTAGTCCAAATCATTTAGATGATATAAATAAGGCAGGTTATTCTGAAACTGCGTGCATTTACACTGCACATCTAACGATGAAATTGTTATTTTGAATATGAGAAACCTATCGACGGACAGCACCTTTAATAGAGATACGTGGACGCATTGAAATGTTATTTAAAAGTTAAAAAATAAATAAAAGAAACAAATGAATTGAAACACACTGACACACGGGCGTGGCTTTTTTATTCAGATTCTTAGCCGGATCTAAATAACAAGAAACGAATATCAGGGCAAAACAGAATAGAAAGAAAACTAAGTGAGAAAGAAACGCACATAACGAAAATACGGTCGCATTCACTGAGAAGTCTGCAATCATTTCTCATCAAGAAAAGAAAATCTAAAGAGACTGAATGAATGATCCAGAAGAAAAGAACAACATCAAAAAAAAGAAGACGAAAATGCCATGAAAATTATACACGGTTGATAAAAACATGAAACACTAAGTAAATAAAAGCCGAAATGGAATCAGTCGACAGGGCCAAAAAGTGATGCTGTCCAAATTAGTGAAACCGTTTGGTCGACATGCCTGTGTTTGGAGGAAGCGTAAGGTGGCTCATTTGCTTGCACGTCGCGTATTTCGCGCAATAGAATTCAATGGTGTAATTTAGGAGAGCCATCTTGAAAGACGAAGAACGAAAAAAGATAAAGGGAGACAAATCATACAAAATAAAATAAAACGTTTGTTTTCTTTTTTTTCAGCAGTTGACTCGTCTTCGAGAAGAATCATTAAATACCACTTAGGAGCTTAGACAGTGTTTGTCTTTGGCATTGAACGTGCCAAAAGGCGACCAAAAGAGCATCAACTTAAAAGAAGCAGAGAAACAAAACTGGCCTCACATTACACGTACACACAAACGAGAGACATACATACACACATAAATACATACATATATATATATATATATATATATATATATATATATATATATATATGTGTGTGTGTGTGTGTGTGTGTGTGTGTCGGTGTTTAAGATGGTAGTATTAATGACAGGGGTTACAGCTTGAAATACGTGAAAACGAAGTGTGTGAATACATCAGAGTCCCGTGCAATTATATGCAAAGTTTGGGGCGCGAACGCAGGAAATTGAAGTAGTTATGACCGATTGGCGTGTTTTTACTTCGGTTAATGGAATAAATTCAGCCGCTAAGTCAAGATAAAGAAATAAACCATGTATTGTTTGTTAAGTTTATAAGTTTTATCTATTTTACTTGGTGGAGGGACGGTTAGAAAATAGTGAAGGTCATAAATAAAGGTCTGAAATTACTATGTTTTATAGTAAATAGCTACACACATACAAACACATACACATAATTATATATATATATATATATATATATATATATATATATATAGAGAGAGAGAGAGAGAGAGAGAGAGAGGGGAGAGAGAAAGAGAGAGAGAAAGAGAGCAATAAATGCAAGAATGGATAAATGCAATAGAAATATGCAAATGCGGTCCGTTTTTTCAAGTTAAAACGAGAACAGGGTTACTTGAGAATGGCCCTTATTAAATTGAAAGCTAGATAGAAAAAAGGGTATCAAGATGGAAAAAGAAAGAAAGAAAAATCATCAAAATTTCACAGCACGACAAAATGAGTAGTAGTATTCCTCGGGAAATATTAGATACACGTTGTGTTTTTAATAAACTACAACTCAGTATAACTAATCGATCTGTCTTTTCTGGCTAGTGTCTGATCGGCGCAGATCACAACGTAACGTTTCAGGGCTGTTCGTTGAAATTAATTCGTAGTCAACCACTGGCTTACAAGGTCACTAGACCCGGGTTTTACATATAGTATCTTGTATTCTAAAAGTGTCACCCATTAAAATCATGATCAGGCGAAACGTCGCTTAACTGGTTTATTAACGTGATTATAGGCTTTTGTATAATTAGAGTGTTTTCTTTATTTAATTATGTATGTTTAATTTGTAGTTGCAAACTATATTTATTCATGTTTCTATGTGTATCTATCGGTTCGCCAAGCGACATAATACCAATCACCATACCAATCATCACAAGCAGCAAACATGAATATTAGTATTTTTGTTAAACAACACGACTAGTGAGTTGTTCTGAGTTTCTTTAATTGTATCGATGAGTATATCCATTTTCTATTAATCTCACACCCTGGATCAACATATGCGACGTGTGTCTGTAAAGTAACGTGTTATGTGAACGAACGAGGAATGACTAGATATATACGTAACGTTACGTACATATCGTATAAGTCTCTCATCGCCCGCTTCCCGTGGGAAAGAGGAGATAGAGCTTCTAAGACCAATAAGTTCTAAAATATTGTAGTCTTGTTGGCTGCGAGTCACTTCGACTTCCTTCCGATGACGTCATATTCTGAACTTGAAACAGAATTTTTTCAATTCTCTAATAAACTTAGCTGTAGGAATACCCGTCTGAGAACGGGTAAAATTTATTCTCTAATAAACTTAGCTGTAGGAATACCCGTCTGCGAACGGGTAAAATTTATTCTCCGAACAGAACAGTTTTGCACCATTTTATGATTTCTTTACGGAAATTAAAATCAAGATATAATGATACTAAACCTTCTCTCTAGAATCCTTATTCCAATTTCGATCAAAAATCATTACATGATTTTAATTCTGGAACGTGTCCAAAATTTAAAGCTTAAGTTTTAAAAAAGAAATTGAAATTCTTAGAATCTTGTTTAATTGGTGTCTCATGACTATGGATTAACTTCAATGCAAATGTGATATATCTAAATTTCAAAAGAACCTCTTATTTGAACATTCAGATATATCAGGTTGTGCATATATTATCCCCCATAAAACGCTTTAAAATTCTCAAAGAAACTTACATTTATGGAGGTTCAATTATTTTTTCTTGTTACCTATTGTTACAATTTCACAAGAATCGGAATTATCTGAATGTTCACGAAAAGAACTCAACCACTTTTCATCCCCTTTGCATGAAACTAAATAAAACTAAATATAGTCCACATTACGACACCTAACGTCTAGTAGCTGTTCTCCAAAATTCATAATGATCGGTTAATTACTTTAAGAGTGAATATTATGGATGCACAAATATAAACATATACACATACCTAACTCAATATAAATAGAGATATAAACATATGTGAAAGATATTACTACAATTTGAGTTTCATGCAAGTCAAAGAACTGAATTTGAACCGGAAATGACTATTTAATAGTTGCTGGCTGTACACGTAAGTTTCAATAGTCTATATGGATATACATAAGGAAGCCATACTAACTAAATAACTTATTGCATACTTCCAAATGAATAGTAATGAAAAGAAAGACAAATATGATTCCGATAATAGATTTTTAATTCAGCAGAATGTCTGAATTGTTAACATTCTATTTTTTCCAAAGAATTTTGTTTTCTCCATTTCAAAAGTGAAACAAATCAAATAAAATCATTTGTAAGGCTTGCCTAAATTTAATTGTGGACAACGAGGTTTACGCCTTCAGTTACGAAACAGCAGGTGTGGATTGAGGAGAGAGAGGGGTGATGGATAATTTCTGGACGGAGTGGAATGGATAATAAGGAATTTAAAACAGGAAGAGGTAAGTAATAGAAGAAATGTGGAAGGTAAAACAAAATGTACATAAGTGAATGATAAAAAGAAGTAGACATAGACGGGGTTATAAGCAAGGAGGGCGGAGAAAAGTGTGTATAATATAAGTAGAACAATGTTGTTAAATGAGTAACAGAAAGAATCGACCATAGAAACGCACTTGCATCGATCCATATATAGAGAAAGGTAAGTAGCTAGATATACATATGATATATAAGTATGTATTAATACGCTTGACTAGATAGATAGATAGATAGATAGATAGATAGATAGATAGATAGATAGATAGAAAGATAGATAGATATTGACATGCTTAAATAGATATAAGAACAGACAAATAGACAGAGATACGGTTCTGAATTTTTTATATTAGGTTGGATAATTTGTATAATTCGGGCTATTCTGACTACTGTAATCATCTCAAATGTTATTCTCACAACGTTTCGGCCGGTATAACCTCCCGCCTTTTTCAAGTATATATTTTCAAACCCGGGAATATTTCTGTCAGACTCGAGAATCTGGACAAAATTTTGAAAGGAACCCTTTATTAAATCGACAGTGGTAGCTTGCCGTCGTTTCGTAAGGACTCGTGGTGCAGTGGATATAGTACTAAGTAAGATTCGGTTCTAAATGATAGGCATCTGAAGGTTTGATATGCAATCCTCATACGGGCGATACGAAGAATTGCGAATTACCCGAAGACTTCTCCCAGTCATGGCTGACAGAACGAGAGCATGCTAACCCCGTGGATTAAATTAAGGGTTCCGCTCGGAATTCCGTTCAGATTCCCGAGTTCGATAGAAATATTCCCGAGTTCGAAAAGATACACCTGAAGAAGCGGCTGAAACATTGTTAGAATAACACTCATAATGAGAACAGTAGTCCGATTAATTCAAATTATACAAAGACAGTGATACTTCATGTAGAAAGATGTGCACATTATAAATCATTAATATACGCAATAATATTTCGTATAAATTATTGTGTGTCTAAACAAATGTAAAATTCAGTAAAGCTATATAATGTTTCTACCTTTCAGAAAGTATTTCCTTAACTGGTCACGGTTGGAAGTGAACACACAGCGTCTAGGTTTCCAATTACAGGGTTGATAAGCTTGCTACGCGTAGTCGCAATGATAAATTATGAAACGACGAAACAGCCGCCTATGGATAACTTTATTTTATATACGTTCAAACCCCTATTTATATTTTGGGTTCCTTGGTATAGACAATTGCGTTTTCCATATAGCGTAAAGCATTACTCTTTTGTAATAAATAGGTTATTCAGATTTTCTGTAGCATGATCAAAATATATTTAAAGAAAGAGCATACATATATCCGGAGAAAATATTTGAAAAGACGAAATACGTGCTTTCGAAGGATTATATATATATATATATATATATATATATATATATATATATATATTCATTGGATTTCATTCTGAAAAGTCATAAACTGTGACATATCTGTTAAAACATTCTTATATAATAAAAAAATATATGTATGTGTTCTATATTATCTATAAGTGTAATATAAATATAAGGTGACTTATTTTCTGCTATTAAATTTGCTTATGGGTTTACAGTGTTTGCGAACACACCATGTAAATTAGATTGCAAAATAAATCAATTAAGAAGCAACAGTGAAAAGAGTAATTATTTAGCTTAATTCTAACAAAGACATTAAAACTATTAGAAAGTAATTGATTGTACACACGGTAAGAAATAGATAGATAGATAGAGAGAGAGAGAGAGAGAGGGGGGAGTAATATATAGATAGTTTAAGTAGAGATAGATGACTTGTTCAGTATATCACTAATTACGGCTAAGTAGATAAATTAAACTAGAATTTATTTCAAAGATAACTTAATCCCAGAACTAAGAATGTTTTCGCATGTATGTTGTGTTATTGGAAAATATTAGGAAACAAATATTCATTCCCTTAGTTTTAGTAGTATCATAGATAGGTATATAAGCATATAAATCACTGCATATGTAAAGATAGACTCATGTTTTCAAAAAGTTGAGTAATTGTATGTTTTGATTATTTTACCTACGATATATTTTTCCAATTTCCAAAATCCGGGATGTAAATGCCCGTTTGCAAATTGTGAAATTGAAATAGGATTAATCTTTCTCCGTTTTTGTTTCGAACCAAAATAAAAGCAGTAATTTCAAGAACTAATATCAATTGTAGAAAATGATTATGATGATGAAAATTGAATTCCAAGCAAATGACGCAAACATCCATAGCCTATGTTTACATGCGTGAAGATGAGTCTCACTTATTAGATCGTAGATGGCGAAGTGGCGAAGTGGTTAACGATGCGGACTGAGGACCTGGGTGTGCCGGGTTCGAATCCAGTTCGTTCCACAGAAAAACTTACATCAAAACCAACACCTGACCTTGTGTCGAACATCCTGGAGAGGAGGTAAATAAAATACTTCTGTCGTCTAAGGCGTGTATAATCTCTTCAACACTTCTGTTACTGTTAACCATCGTGTCGTAGTTTTCGATTAATCGATATGTTCACATGAGTGTTCTTTAAAAATGGAAGGTTTTATTTCCGATTAAAGATGCTCTTTTGAACGGTGCTCACTGTGCTAACAGACAATGACATATATAGAGAAAACAGAGAGAAAGAGGACAGACATACTGACCGGATTTGGTCGCCATTTATACTAGGCTATAAAACTGTACGCTCGCCCCACCCATATTGGTATTTTGGGACGAACACGGGTTTCCTGATCTCGCACTCGAACGGTTTTCATGGATAAAGACCACAATACATTTTCCGGAAATGACATCGGATTCTTAGCTTCCGCTTATTCGACAAAGTCACGTTTTTGACCCCGGATCCGCCAATCATACCATAAGCTCTATCACTCATCCAGTCTACCCGAATAAGGGCTTTCATTATATAATATTGGGGTCATGAAATGTTACGTGTTTTCCCTAAGTAGACACTGCCAAACACAAGTTCTCATCTTGGTCGACTGATATGCAATGAGTTTGAGTAATCTTCTATCTAACACTATATTAGTAAAGATTTCATTTTTCTCTCATAGTTAATTATTAAAAACAAAGGTAACGTAATATTATTATTCATAGTATTGCTTAGGTTTTCAATCTGCGGTATGCTAGTTAAATATCAAGATCTTACACTTCGCGAAACGGCAAAATGATGAAAGCAGGAAACGATAGCTACAGAGGTCAGCTGGGGTCATATACGACATGATTCGCAATAATATCTAGTCGTATTCCCAGCCAGATCCATGGAAACCGACAAGTGAGATTCAGGGCAAGGCTGGAGAGAGCCAATCCAACTGTATATTGACCATGTCGTAAGGATTCATCCTGGGCGTTGCCAGGTGACCTTGCTTGGGCATAAAGGTTTATGCGCGGAAAGAATAAAAAATGAGTTCAACTAATGTTTCTGAATTTTTTTAATGAGAATTGATAATTTATATAATTTGGATTATTCGGACTACTGTGCCCATCTTAAGTTTTATTCTCACAACGTTTCGGCCTTCTTTAAAGGTATCTTTTCTGCGATGACCCTTGGCGCAGTGGATATAGTACTAAGTTAAATTCAGTTCTAAGTGAATCGTGGGGTTGAAGTTTCAATCCTCGTGCGGGCGATAGGAAGCATTGCAAATTGGCGAAGACTTCCCCCAGTCATGGCCGACGGAACGAGAGCATGTCAACTCCGTGGATTAAATAAACGGTTCCGCTCGAAATTCCGTCCAGGTTTCGCGAGTTTTATAGAAATATTCCCGAGTTCGAAAAGATACACCTGAAGAAGGCCGGGGTTTACAGCGGATGAAGCGTTGTGAGAATATCACTCAACATGAGAACAGTCGTCCGAATAATTCAAATTATCCGAGTTTAGGGAAGTAAACAGTAGTCAGTCAACCTCTTACTTTTCGCATGATACAGTCGAAGCCGAAACGACTATGGTTATACCGATAATTCCGCTGCAGAAGAAAAGAGTTGCGAACTGGACTAATTGAAGAGTTGCACCTAACATCCAGAACCCCAGACACGCCCTTCATTTAAGCTTCTTGTAAATACGAGAATATACTGTTGCCAGAAATGCAAGTCGAACGCCATGTGTGTGTTTCTTTGGAGTGGACTCTGTTTAAAAATGAATGTACGTTTATCCATTTATTTTTCATATATATAAGCATGCCGTCCAGTCGGTGATACCCGGCAAACAAACTTCTTGTTTTTTGGGGCTGGGATCACAGTGTAGTATCTGTTCCCATGGATACTACACCCCGTAGACCGGTGTCGTCTTGGCCTTCAGGTCTTGCTTCCGCCGGTTTGTGGGTTTGTCCTGTGCAGTTCTAGGAGGCCCACCCTCCCAGGCTTTGCCTCCCCTCTTTGGGGAGGAGTAAGTTTATTGCTTACTGCCTGAGGCGCCCCTACCGTGGAATGCCGACGGGACTCCCCAGGCATTTTTTGTAGAGCAGAATGCTCATCTTCTCGGGCGCTGGCTTTTCAAATCCCACTTTCTCGACCTTGTGTCACATCTTACCTTGTGGGAGGAAGATAGATAACATTAAGACAACCTAACCATTGACTCATTTCTCCGAAAGCATTTTGTGCGAGACAAGCTTCATACGAGAAAAGTCATGACGAAGAACCGTGTGTATGAAATTCCATATAAGATCGAAAAATATACACGGGTTAGACATGTCGCCTACTGTAAGTAAAGTTAGAAAAACACTTCAAACCGTAGTACGTAGAGATAGTAAGAAGTTGAGTGTGGCTGATCACATAAGGAAGGAAAGGGGAACCCATCAATGCTTATGGTATGAAGTAAAAACATATAGACAGAGAAGACCTTCTAAGTAGACATAGTATATATAATTTTATACACTATGGGAACCGTTAATCATAAATATTAGGTTAGATGTATTTACACCATTAGTAGAATTGTTGATCCTAATTAAGTGGGATTATGTATGATCCCGCTAACAAGACACCAAGACCCTCGATTTCTTTTTCAGTCACGGCCAGTCTGACAGAGGCGAAGGCATCTAAAGCCACGAGAATATCTATCACACCTATATTACTATGCAAGCGACTTATTGTTATTTAAATTGATAAGACAACATGATTTTTGACACTCTATTTCTATAGAAAAGTGAAAAGACCAAAACACAGCTATCTGTATGTCTAAATTGCATACATATTTTAAACCGTTTGTAAAAAATAAATGTTTAATGCCATGTATTTCTAATTTTATTGTATTTTTCCTACATATATGAAATAGTTTTGTAGATATTAATGGTAAGTAATTAATGTTATATGAGAAAAGGATAACATTACCAAAAACTAACTTCAAATAGAATGTTGATTGAGACTTTAAATGAAAACTATTAGTCTTTAAAATAAAAAATATATATATCTAATATACATTTTACATTTAAAAACAAAATATCTAGCTAAATAAAAATTCCCCGGTTGGCTAGTAGTTTGTGTCTTCATATATATATATATATATATATATATATATATATATATATATATATATATATATATATATATATATATATATATATATATATACAGGGTGGGCAAAAATAAGGGTCCTATTTTTAAAAATTCATAACTTTTTTATTTATTGATTTTTTAATTTTTATTTTTTAGAATAAGTAAAGGACCCCTTCCGAATCAAGTATGAGCCATATTAGCCCTAAGGAACGTACCCTCATTTAGAAAACATTATTTTTGCTTAAAAAACTCAAAACAGTGTAAAAAACAATACTTTAGTTTTTATAAGTTTTAAGAAGTGTTTTTCGGCTAAAATTTGTTTTGTTTATTTAAAAAAATCTCGGAAGGGTCAGTCTACACACACATAAAGTTTGGTGAGTTTAACTTTTATTTTGTGGAAGTTATTCAAATTCAAGTTATTCAAATTTAAAGATAGGACCCTTATTTTGGCCCACCCTCTATATATGTATGAAGACACAAACTACTAGCCACCCGGGGATTTTTAATTTAGCTACATATTTTTTAATAGTTGATTGAATGGACGGTTTGACACAATGAAACTAGCTCTATAATTATCTGCTTAAATGAGTTTCGCACCATAAACATTTAGGTAACTTTAATAAATAAATAAAATTATCTTCAAATAAACTGGAACTTTATAAATAAATTATAGTACATATTAAATATTTTAGCAAATATTACCGAATTAAAGTTTTTTAAACTGATCGCACTAATTCTTTTGGGAGATACTAGCTTTGAACGAAAAAAAAATCAAAATGGCGGATTTGTTTGATCGCACACGTGTGAGTGTTTGCTCCAAAAACATTTGTTTGTTCTTTTGTTTATTTTCACCTTAAAATGAAATTGATGTATGATGTGGGTGTTTTTCAAGACACGCTAATCAAAGAACTCTTATTATTTGTGAACTTTTTCTGATGATTTTGTAGTGTTGCAGAGACGATATTTACATACAAATGTTGTTTGGCACAAAACAAATGAAACGGACCGTTAAATATATCTCACAGAAATTTGGAATTTTTGGAAATGTGAAAGAAATAAATATAAAAGTAATAAAACAAACCATGGTTATTGGAATATAATAAAAAACTGTTCTATATGTTGCTCTGTTATCAATAATTGATAAACATTGAGCTGAATCTTCAAAAGAGACTACAAAGTAAAAGGATCTGATGATATATGATAGTACATATATTGTCTTTAATAATTAATTATATATATATATATATATATATATATATATATATACATATATATATATATATATATATATATATTCATAGCTTACTACCTAGCTCTACTTACCTATCGAGCACTGTTAAGGTAAAATAACTTAAAGATTTCCCCTGGGGATAAAACGCGGGGGCCTCCGTGTAGCTTAATTGCCATAAATATATTTTCATATCTTACTACCTTGCTCTACTTACGTATCGAGCACTGTTGAGGAAAATACTGAAAATTAATACATAAAAAATATATATCCCTATAAAATTGTATGTGGATACATGAAATATATATATATATATATATATATATATATATATATATATATACACACACAAATAATTTATCTAAAAACGATACGTTACATATTTCAGAGATGTACCTCGGTTTCATCCAGATGGGGTGATTTATTTAGTTTTTTTTTATAAATGACAATTGCATTATTAGTCGCCCTATATATATATATATATATATATATATATATATATATATATATATATATATTAATGTAATACTACATAAAAGTAATCCATGTACACGTGTTTCTTTCTTGCTAACTAAGACAAGGATGGAACATTCGATATTGACGTCTATAGTCTGGCGTTTTACCCCCGGACTATAGCGCGTTTCCTAGAAATATGTACGGTTTTTATCACCTAAATATCTTAATGTATTTATGTAATTTTTGTATTGGTGATAATAGTGTTTGAAAAAGGAAAAAACAAAAGATAGTTGTTTATGTATTCATCAACGTTTTGTCTTTATTGTAAGACTTCCTCAGGAGAGTCAATGGTCACATCCTGGACTCTCTGGGTGTCATATTAGCTACGGCTGCTATATCCTTTTATCTCACCACTATGTCAACCGCAAACTTCTCTGTGCTTGCATGACTTTTTTTCTTCAAACTATCCTCATGAGGGAGTCTTACAAAAAAGACGAAACGTTGATTAATACATAAACAGCTATCTTCTGGGGTTTTTTTTCCATTGCCCATTACGTCGGATTACTTTCATCCTTCCTTTCTCATATATATATATATATATATATATATATATATATATATATAGTTGAGTGTATCCCCCTCTATCTCTCTTTCCCTCATTTCAACTCTTTCGAATAGCTCCTCATCTTTCCTTCCTTTTATATCTCTTGTTTTTCTTAATTAGTTCTTATTGTATTTAACCCAACTCGCCCCGCCTCTTTTTTTTTCCCAACCGCCACACTTTTAGCCACGTTGTCATTTTCTCCGGGAGATAATTTGGCATGCTAAATTAAATAATCAATATAAATTAATAATTAAGTTTGTTGAAGAACAGCAATTATAATTTTGGAGAGACATTTAATGGCCAGGAGCCGACAAACTGAGACAAATGGGGACTCTATAATAGAATCAGCGGAAATGTCCTGTTAGATCCGGATGTGCGTGCGAGATTGAGTAAATACTTGGCAAAAGCAAGATCGATAGGTCACCGCTTTAGAGCAGATAAATTTGTCGTTCCTTTTATTTAATTTTTAAACTAACAAAAAACCTTTCCAGCTCAATTAAGATTTTAATTTACACAATTTAGTACCCTAACTTGAAAACATTATTCAATATAGTATTTTTGTACGAAAAGGAATGTAGAAATTCCACGGTTGCTTATATACCAATTTGCTTTTCTTCTTACCGTAATAATACTTAACATTTACAATTTTTTTTTTTTTAATAAATATAACGAATGTATGTATTAATTAATTTATTCATTGCAATAATGTTTCTTTAATTGCAACTTTGTATGAGTAAAACATTACTTATTTGTTTAGTATGAAAGCCTATTTGTCGTAAGAGTGTATTTGGGAAGAAACTGCGAGAAAAAAGACAGAGAAAAGAGTTCAGTGTTGCCTCAGCTAGTTTTGAACCTATTAATTTCGAAATAGGTAAAATCTTAACTTTTGACGCACAATAACACCAAATCACCTAGCAGCTTATTTCATCTTAAGTGATCGAACAATCATGATATTTTTCTTGGGTTGAAGGTGATAACGTACATACAAATACGTGAGTATTATTATACATATCATAATGTCGCGGGTGTCAGAGTCTACAATTTTACGTGGACTTGTCAGATTTAGTAATCAAAGTGTCTCTTTGCTTGGATTTGAGTTCGGGAAACCGTAAACACAAATGAACTGTCTTTGTCACGTTAAAGTCAATAGGAATAAAAGTGAACATTATTTCAAAAGATATAATAAATAATAACCTAGTCAAATGAAAAAGAAAACATTTAAAACAAAGCCGGATTTTTTTGTTTAGTCTCCTGTAAAAGTAACTGCGTGGAAAATGTAGAGAAAAGAGTTCAATGTTGTCTTAGTTAGTTTGAACGAAACTTTTTCAAATATGTCGCATTTATGTACGAAAGGTATTTTTAGTTAAAGTTTTCTTTCATGTAAATACTTGAACAGAGAAATATGTTTTTTCCAAGTGAAATATTTTGAAAATCAACAATCGTGCAATTTAAATGAAAAATTCATTTATTTAAGTTTTTTTTGCAAACTTTAGTTGTAGAAAAACGTTGTCAGGGGAAGCTGTCTTATAGATTTTTTTTCTCTTTCATTCGTCCTCTTCATTTTGATGGTATTAACCCCGAGGGGTCGAATCACGATATGAGCAGAAAGAGACGTCAAGTTCTAAAATATGTAAGCATAAGTGTAGTCCTGGCGATGTTATGCGCAGATTGGCGCCTTTTTTCTGTTTTTATTTCCTTCAATGAACTGTAACATCATGCACTTCTCAAGAAATGCGTTACATACAATTGTTACGGATCCGTTTTCTCGCATTAGCTATAAATCGTAATCTGGTTTCGTGTTTGGTTTGAAGATAGATATTTTCGTGCTTCTGATGGGGCTTGAGATCGATCTTTGCCTGCCCTGTGTCGAACTTCACGTAGTTGCTTGGCTCGTTCTGGGCGCGTTGGCAAATTCTTCATCTGACTTGAATGTTAAAAGTGACAGCAGTATTCGGCTTGTCAATACAGCGAACGAACATCATCATATCAGCTGTAATCACCTCTACCAGTCCAGTAAGTTTGACAATACTTTGTCATATATCTACTATTCTTACCTTTTTAACGGATGCAGTTTACAAAAACACTCCGTTGTTATTCCTTTCACGGATGCCACCAAAATAAGCTATATAGATAGATATGTTCGTGCTTCGGGTTGGGCTTGAGATCGATATTTGCTTGCCCTGTGTTATGCTATAGATTTCCGTCTCGTGCTGATAGTGCAGAAAAGTGTATGATCATCGCTGTGTTCTATATATTGTCTATCCGATTTAAATATTTAAAGTCTGACTTGCAGATCTGACGTGAATGTTTAAAGGTACGCCACTCTGTTTTCCGTCGATGACCTTAAAATGTAACTTATTTTGTTTCACAGTTTTCATTTTCATAGTACTGTGTTTTCTTATAATTCGTTATGTATACCTCTACAGTTCCATCAAGGTAAAACCCGATATCAATATACCAGCCATAGTATAAAAGACGCTTTAACTAATTGATTAACATATGTGTGCTATTATAATATTTCAGAGATATAATAAATAAAATATATAGATAGATATTCATATCAATATTTTTGAAGTATCTATTTTGATTCATCCTTGAAAAATTAGACCACACATACACACACCCACACACCCACACACACACATATATATATATATATATATATATATATATATATATAGAGAGAGAGAGAGAGAGAGAGAGAGAGAGAGATATATATGTTAGTATTTCATGTATCCACATAACATTTAATAAGGAGATATATTTTTTTATGTATCAATTTTCAGTATTTACTTCAACAGTGCTCGATACGTAAGTAGAGCTTAGTAGTAAGCTATGAAAATATATTTATGCCAATTCAGCAACACAAAGGCTCCCGCGTTTCATCCCAGGGGGAAATCTTCAGGCTAAAGTTTTATCCTGAACATTCTCCCCTGGGATGTAACGCAGGAGCTTCTGTGTAGCTTAATTGCCATGAATATATTTTCATAGCTTACTATATTTATATATATATGATTATTTTTAATTCCCTCCTCTTGGTTAAATAATTTAGATTTATTAAACCCGTAATGACACACCTCAATCGCGCAGCTTGTCTGCTGACAAGGGGTTAACACCGGTGGGTTATAAGAGCCAGGGTTATAAATCCGAACCCGTGGGCAGGTAGGCCTGTTATTTAAATCTATACTGAATTTCTTCAAAAGACGAAACAATCGTGTCTATAAGAAATGTATTTATTTGATATATATATATATATATATATATATATATATATATTATCCTGGGTCCGCAAGGCGTCCAGTTTCCATAGTGTACCATGGGGGGGGGTCAGACCAGAGTCTTGTCTGGGGATAGACTATATACCAGCAGGGGAGACTTACTCACTCGGCTCCCTTTTCCCTCAGCTAGTGGGCTATCTGGCGGCTAAGCAAAGAGTAAGAGTAGGAAGCACATGCAACTACAAGTACGCTCCACTGTAGCACAAGACGCATCACGCAGACCTCTGGATAACTCCACCACACTAAAATTAAATTTAGAACAAGGGGTTGTCTCTTACCAGCCACGTTTCAAAGCTAAGACCCTTCTTCGACAAACTGTCATCAGGGATCTTTTGTTTGCAGATGACGCTGCAGTTTGTGCAACATCTCGGGAGGAAGCGTAACTGCTTGTGGACAGCTTTTCGGCTGCTTGTAAGGCTTTTGGTCTGACAATCAGCATCAAGAAAACAGAAGTGATTCACCAACCTCGCCCCACGCCTAAACAAGTTCAGGGTGTGAAGCAACGGCCACCAGTAAAGCAACGACCACCAGTACACAGTTTTCCAGATATTCGAATCCAAGTGGACGGTAAAGATCTGAAATATGTGAAAAACTTCACTTATCTTGGGAGTAAGTTAAATTGGAATGCCTCTCTTGATGACTAAATCCTTAACCAAATTGCGAAAGCAACCACTGCCTTTGGAAAACTGCGTCATCGGTTATGGAAGGGCAGGGGGATAAGTTTGAGAACAAAAGTACTTGTATATAGACCAGTTGTGCTAACATCACTGCTTTATGGATCGGAATCATGGACAGTCTATCGCAGCCACATTCAGAAGCTTGATGTCTTTCACAAAACATGCCTTAAAAGGATTCGTGGTGTCACCCTAAGAAATCGGATGTCTAATGCGGACCTATTTACATGCTGCGGTATTGGCGGAATTCAAAGCTTTTTGATGCAATCACAACTGCGTTGGGCAGGGCATGTCTTATGTATGGAAGATGATAGAATACCAAAGCAACTGATGTACGGCGAGCTCAACAGTTGAAGGCGAAATGTGGGTCGACCGCTGCTTCGCTTTAAGGACCAGTTGAAGATGAATTTGACATCTACCAATATTGCTTCTCGACGGAAGGAATGGCGATCTGACTGCTAGAGGGGCATCAGGTGGTTCTCTGTAACTGCCATTGATCAACAGCGCGAAAGACACGAAAGAACAAAAACATCTACAAGTATCCCAGCCGATTTTTCTCAAGATCTTCCTTCTTGCATCCATTGTGGGCTTGTTTGCAAATCTCTCGCAGGACTCAAATGCCATTTATGATTGAGTAAATGTAAGCATTCTACATCCATCGAAGACTAAACACATTTTTAGTTGTCAAGACCTCATACGTCGAAATCGACGGGAGAGTCCATGATATATATATATATATATATATATTTAAACCCTGATAATATTGCTTGTTTAGTTGAGTATTTGTACAGTACTGGATGACACGAGAACTGGTAGGTGGAATAATTTAAGGATTAGTAGCAGCATTTTAAGTAAAAGTTGGTAAGAATATGAAGTAAATGAATAAATGGTGTGAATAAAGTAGAAAACGAAAAAAGAAATACAGCAGAAACACATGTTTGACAGTAGATGGCGAATGAGACAAGAAGTAGTTTAGAAAGTTGTAGCAGTAGTTACAAGAGTTGCAGCTTAATAGAAGGAGAGATAGATCATGAAGTAAATAAATAAATGACCTAAATAAAAAAGAAGGGGTTCATGAGAAAGGAGAAGTGAAGAGATATGTAACAATGTACTGATGATTACGTGTGGTCTATTATAATAGTTAATAGTTTTGTTCATTATTCCTTTTATCTAGCTTTTGTTCTTTTTCTTTTTACAGGTTTTATTGTTTTACTTTCACGCAGTTTTTTTTCTAAAGCGCGATTTATATTTTCGATTCCCTTGAATTTTCTGTTAAACCACTTGCATCTATTAAATGATACACGTGTGCCCCACTATTCCGAACCTGTCCTGATACCAGTATTTCAACTAGTATTCAGTATCAGCAATTTGTTCGCATAAAATTACATGTGAAATCAAACAGATACCCTATCGAGGTACTTACAATGCTTCAGTGGTATTTTGGCAAACAGGTATTTGAGTGGTACAAGTGCTTTGACGATGATCAAGTGCCGGCTGGAAACTGATCTTAATGTGCTGCACACATGTTATGCCCACCCGTGGTCGTTTAAAGATGGCGAGTTAATGCGAGTTTAGGCTGATATTTAAACGCTAGAAAAAAAACACGGAATGTGAATGTCTAAATAGAGAATATTATACTGTTCCGAACGTTCAAACACTCAACTCAGGTTTCCTTAATCAAGTAAACAAGAGTTTAGAGAGAGTAATAACCAACATTTATTTGTAAAATGCAATACACGATATCTTTATATTTTAGCCTGTTTTGAATTCCGTGATGTCTTTGAAATCCTGCACCGTATTACCATGATTTGCAGTTTTACTTACTGAGAGTTTAGAAGCTATTATTACCTTTTCCCAGTACTAGAAATCGCAGAGTTCCATATTACCTATATTTATATACTGCTAAAACTCTAGTAAACAAACCCAGATCCCTGAAGGTTGACTAAAATACTTAAGCTATTATTGTTATTGTTACTTGCTTGTTTTCACATTAAATATATGAGATGATCGGATGAAGAACTACGTAGACTAGAAGTGATAGGAGCACTGTAAAAGGATTAGGTAAATCAAAATGCATACATTATAAGCCAATCTGTAAACAGTCGTTAATCACTATTGTAACAAGAATTTTGATTGGATAATATAAATATTGTTTTCCTCAACAGTAGCTATTCTGAATATTAAACAGTGTATTTTGTTTTAGTCGGAACTGACCTCGACAACGCTTAATTTCACTTACTTTGAAAGCCAGTTATATTTTCCTGGCCGAATAAGCTGGCCATTTAAGGTTTTTTTTACGAAAGGTCAATGTTCGTCATTCGCAATCGCTTATTTCCCTGTTGTTTCTGTTTATAATATTACTCTGCATACACGGTTTCAATAACAAGTTAGAGTTCCAAATCTTCTACACATGTATAATGAAGTTTAGATAAAAGTGTATCGCAGTAAATGGACCTTAATAGCAAATATTAACGTTTCTTGGTGTGTAATACTCATACCGTGGTATTTACAATAATGATAATACGCTACAACCCTCCATCACTTTTTTTAAAGATGTTATCGTGCGATCGCCGAAGGTGCAATGCAAGAATTTTTTTTTTTATTACATCAGGTCGATTTTGTGTGTGTAAACTTTCTTGACACTTAGACTAAGATCAAAATTAGTACCTATTTAGTCCAAAGATTGTATAATAATATAGAGTGGTTTTCATTCGCGCCAGACGTCGATAAAATAGAAATATGCCACAAAATTCTATAACAATGTTTGATAAACCCCTATAACCGGATATATTCTCTAAACTACACCGGTCCCACTACTTTATATTATAATACGCTAAGGCTTTTATGTCTGTAAGTACGTTATTAACTTTCAAAGATGTAATAGAATGAGAGTGCATGATTCTTGATTAATTTGATACCGACAATGTAAATAATTCTGACACATTTTAAAATGACTTGTTCCAAAATCAAATTATGTCAACTCGTCGAGTGACACAGTACAATTTAAAATAAATGCATTGCAAAAAGGCACATTGAAGAAAGAATAATTTTGTATTAATAGTATTGACCCTAACAGACATTTATTATTTCAAATGTAGCATTGTTCTCAACAGAAGATTATACAGAGTGGTGTAGAAAACTCAATTAGAAAACTTTTCCGAAGTTAAGAGACGTTTAGACTGATTCAGAATTATCTTTCTGTTCAAAAAATATTAACAACGTTCTTTGATCAATTCTAGTTTCTTAGATGTGCTTGGTTAAAATTGATGTATACTATCCCAATATAGCTCTAACATTCAATCGTTTATTGGCTCTGATTGTATTGCCATAGCTGAGCGTGGGTCACTTGATATAACTATTTTTCATACACTTTCTACGTGTAGATTTGTATTAAGGTGGATCTACCATGTAAGAATAAGCCTAATAGTGTATGTTACATTTGTGAGTGTAACGCAGTATATACTCATTTTGCTCATGAGGTGATTACAATATTAATGTCTGTGATAAACTTCTAAAGTTCTAGTTTCTGAGATATACTTGGTTTAAATTTAAGCATTCTTTCTTAAAATAGCTATATCATTAAAGCGTTTATTGTAACTAGTCTGTTTGCCATAGCTAAGCATTTGTAACTTCATATAACTATTTTTCACACATTTCTTACGTTTACATTTGTATTACAGTGGATTTGCCGTGTAAGAACAATTCTAGTATTTTGGTACATTTGTGAATGTGACGTAGATTGCATTCATTTTATTCCTGAGGGGATACAAAATATGAATGTCTGTAATAAACTTCAAATGCGTGATTTTGCTCGTAATGATTATGTGTCATGTAACCAGTATCCTTATTGGGAGTATTCGCTTCTAAGCCATCAATATAGCAGGTATAAATAGAAAATGCAAATCTGCACTTACTTGGTATATGTCAGCATTTGAGCGTCCTGTTCTTTTAGGAAACATTTTTCCCAGGGGTAAGAATACAAGGGTAACACGGATCAAAAATGATGTAAGGATGTTTAAGTTTTAGTGCTTCGTTTAGCACCCATTTCTCTATGTCATGCTAGCTCTCTATCAGAGATAATCAGGAGACGTCCTCGCTTTTCACAACTCTATTTGGTTTGCGGATCAGCTCACCGTATCTTTACACGTTCTTTTCTGAAAAACAAAGAATAAAAGTGTATTTCAATAATGTATCAGCTGACTTTACTAAATGATAACTGGTCAATCGAACCCGTTCTCAATTCTAGATGCGGAAGATCTAAACGTACACATTCCATTCGCTAACTTACTTTTGAATAACCTACTTATTATCACGTTAAATATTGTTACATGAGTATCTGGAGACTGCCAGGAAAGTATCGCAGATTATGTGGAGAAGACATATCATGCTTAATATTTCGATAAATAGCTTCTTCTGTGTATTCTATATATTTGCGATACCTTTTATAAATATTCTATTAACTGCCCCTTAATAAATATTTTAAGTAGTTGCTACTAATTGTCCTATTCCGCCAAAAATATGTCAAAATATAGGAATCTCAAAATGTGGATCTTGTAGCGGGCTCTGACAAATTTAGACAACAGAACAAGATAATAATCATCAAATCACGTAACACTCAATCAAGATCTCTGAGAAAAATATGTAGGAAAGTGTTGTAGGTATTGAAAATGAGAGTTCAGTCAAGGAAGAGTAAGTCAGCAGAAAATTAAAACGTTATTATTTACCTCGGTTGTAATTCTGATGACTGCTACGCGCCCGAGAGTAAATCGTAATGTGTATAGAAAAAGCTGACATGAATATATCAATTTTAGCCAAGTTGTTGCTGCTGGTTTTTGGTGTTGTTTTTGTTGTTATTAAGCAAGTTAAACGTCTGCATGAAGATCATGACGATCGTGCCATAGGATTGTCTGGTCTACATGAAGTTCTGGCCGTTAAATCCCAGTTATTCATAAATCTGTAAGTTTGCAAGTATCTACCCAACACCGAAAGCAGCAAGCGTAAGCGGTTGCATGCAAAGTCGGGGAAGGTTTGGTCACAAACGTACAAATGAATGGTGCAGAATAAACGGCACAAATCTTATTTCATTGGTTTGCGGTAATGCGCTTGACAAGCATTTGCATAAACGAAAAAGAGAGAAGGAGAGAGAAAAAGAAAGAGAGAGATATAGAGATAGACGTCAACGACGACCAGAGAGCAACCGATTCTGATGCCGACTCTCACTGGAGTTTTGCAAGAGCCCTGTTATCCGAGTGCAGGCCCTAATGCCGCGTCGTTCCAAACCTGCCCACCATCTATTTCCTCATCAGGAACCGGATTCTAACCCAGCATAGCTCTGACACTACCACCTTGCCACCACATCTATCCCGGTGAAAAAAGGTTAAGTTTGAGGGCCTGCTGCTATTCATACTTTGCCGTCGTCAAAGAGAAAGAGAAAACTAATAGAGTTTCTTTCGCAGGCTTTCGTAGTTTTAAATGATACTACAATATTCTGTGGGGATAGAATAAAAGATGGTTATGGCTCGGACGGTTTTTTGTAGTGTCTAAATGCGAATATACAGTGTCGTAGTTTTTTGTGGATGTGTATCCTATTTTTTGTTCTTAATATAGTATAGTTCTGTATTGACCGTTATCTGGCACCTAAGCATTTGACGGGTCAATGCTGTATATAGGTTGTTAAGCTGCGCATGCGTACTTCATCTCACTTCCCATTTTCAATGATAGAACGATAAAAATAGCTAGTTATATCAAGCAAAAAATAAGTGAATACCGCCAATCAATCCAAGTATGTGAAATGAGGTAATTAAGGGTAAAGAACAGACCTACGTTCAGTAGTATATCTTAGATCCTTAAAATGCTAACACCAGTCAAACGCCACGAAATTCAGCATGTGTTTTTGATGAGAGTCATTTTGAAAGTTTTCAAACAATTCATTAACTAAGGCTTGTGATTGGACTTCTTAATTTTAATAAGAGAAACATGTCGGTATCACGACGTAAAAGAACACACTCCTGATGATGAATGAAGTTTAAGTAAATTTCAGAATCTGCACGGTCGCTATTAAGCCTGGGCGATGTCACCTTGACGACAACGGTGGAATTCAGCCCTCGATCACGTAACAAATGCAATATATGACGTCAAACATTAATCACTTCAACAACTGATTATTTGAAGCCATGTTTTAATTGCGGACAAGAATTGGCAAATCTACTTGCTCAGCTGATGATACATAGTCATATTGAATTTATACGGATGAACAGTGTAGGGGCAGGTTAGCTTCGAACTCCCCATCTACTCTCCGTCCGTTTTTCCAAATAGAATTCAAATCGAGAATCGGAGAGGCGTCAGTTATTTTGGGTGGAGGCGAGAATGGAGAGATGAAATCTCTTGGTCAATCGTTGCGCAGAAGTGGCCGGAGGGTGTAGGTCGTAATTTGGAAGGCATTTGCGAAACGAAATGATAACATCAATTACCAGGCATATGTCACGATGAAAATTTAATAGCTTTCTGCATTGTTATTATGTAAGATTTTCCCGGCGAAAGAAGAGTGAATATAATTGCATTGCCTTCTACTCTCCCTTTCGAATACAATTCAATACATTCGCATGCTTAGAAAGAGATCAACTCTTATAATAAACGTGCGAATGCTTAAGTTAATGGCATTACACCATGACTTAATAATCTTCTTAATTAGAAATTGGAATCGTTGTGTCCGATCAGAATTCTATATGAAATGATAAAAACATGTAATACTTATATGAGGCGATTGTTTAGGAGATTGTAAATAGCAAAATAGAATAAAACCAATCTATAATATAATTAATACGGCGTTGTTTCCAATCGGTCAAAATTAAAATTTTAACCGATCTGTATATTTTTTATTAGCTGTAATTTTGTATAATTTTAGATTGTTTATTTTTTAAATCTACGACATCAAGGTTTCATATCGAGTAAAATCCGGCGCCATATTGAATACGTCATTTTACAAGGCTGCAAAAGCAAATATGAAAATGTAAATAGAATCGTTTTTAAAATACTTTAAAACAGACAAAATATGCAGCTAATTGTTACTCAATTTGTATTAACGGTTGCGTCACGGATCCATGTCTTCTAGCGTTAAAGATGTAATCCTTACTAAAAGCGTACTAATAGGGGTGGGACGTAATGGGTGACAATTTCAGATTCATGCGAGTAGTATTTTTTTGCAAAATTCAGAAGGTGCAGGCAGGCAGGCAGGCAAATCCATCATTTTCCGGTAAAAAAGTGGTTTCATGCGATATTGCAGGTTCTTAAACATCCTCAAAAGTTATGAATGGATATAGATCGTTAAATCTGATATAGTACTTTAATTTAGGACCATTTTCAGGCTGTGAAACGGTTTTCATGAATGTAAAATAGCCAAAAACTAGTGACCTGCATGTACCTTCTGAATTTTGCAAAATTTTCAAAATGTTTGATTGCTTAGTGTTATTTATGTATGAATGAACACAAAAAAATACTACCCGCATGAATCTGAAATGTTCACCTATTACGTCCCACCTCTAGTACTAACAAAGAATTACATCAAAATTGCGTACTTAACACTTTTATCTCCTCATGGAGGAACGTGAAGACTTCATTATCGTGGAGTACATAAAAAAATTCAGTTCGAACTTCCGTATAGATTTTCCGAGTTAGAATAACGATTTCTGAGTTTGGGACGATGCCGTCAAGAATGTTGCAGTGTATATTAGTCGAAACTTTATGAGAGACCGAAACGGCTAATGAGAGTCGTAGAATTATTAGGAGACAAATAATTGTTTTTGATACAATAATTTGCGATTTTCACCGTATTGCTTCGTACCACGATGATTAACCTTGTGAGTATAACATTCAATGTGAGAATAATAGTCTGTAATGTCTATCCTCAAAATATTACATCAAACTAAAAGTAAATTAAAGTAATTAAAATAAAACATTTACATATATACATTTCCCCGTGCATATTTTTTTTTGCTATGTTTTAAAGTAATTATTTAAATTTTATTATTCGAGTTTTACAATTAATAAAAAGACGTTTGGTGTACCAACATTTTAATTTACATGTTTTTTTTTTGCTTAGCCTAAAACTAGATTTTCGTATACGAATCTGACTTTACTTATATATAAATCTTGAAGAATACCCGTCTCAAGACAGATAAAATTAGTTCTCATACAATACAGTTTGGCATCACTTATATGCCTCCTTTCAAATATTAAAATAAAATATAATGTTACTAAACGTTATGTGTATTACCTTTATTCAATTTTGATCAAACTCATGTAATGGATTTTGATCACAATTCGAAAACTTCTAAAATTTAAAGCTTTAACGTAAGGGGTCTTCTGAAGAAATTGAAATTCAAGGAATCTTGCTTACTTGATGTCTTATAAAAACAGTCACCCCTTAAAGATATCAAATAGTTGACCCTCTCCACAAAATCAAAACAAAATATTAAAAAAAACAGAAAATCAATCATCCTCCTAGCAAAGATTCAAATATTGATTCTTAAAGAGGCAAAATAAAAAGGGAAATTTCATTGAA
Source organism: Sepiola atlantica (assembly GCA_963556195.1). Classification (NCBI taxonomy): domain Eukaryota; kingdom Metazoa; phylum Mollusca; class Cephalopoda; order Sepiida; family Sepiolidae; genus Sepiola; species Sepiola atlantica. The sequence goes on along the minus strand of OY744522.1, from coordinate 180,227,024 downwards.
AAGAAATCACAAAAAATCGCCAACTAAATCATCTCTCTCGTCGGAATAACGTTCAAAATAATAATTTAAAAAATAACGAGAACTAAGACAGAAAGAACTAAATTGGTGATTGACTTGCAACGAATGTTGATTATGGAAATTTATGAGCACATTATTTCGTATTAACCCCATTATATCAGATGTATTGCTTTGTTCTGTTTCTTTTATTATTATTTATTAATTTCTTCAGCTCTATATTTATTTTATTCTAATATAAAAACAAAAACCATTCCATTAGTTTAACATTGAGACGGAATATCCAGCACACCGCGCTCGTAAATCCGACGCCTTGACCAGTGAAGCAGAGCTGACATTAGTAACGTAGGCTTTTGAAATGATCTTCGTTTTTTATTTATAATTTTTAAACTTTGACCAGGAATTACAAGTATTTAGATGCGTATCAAATCCATTCACTCGGAAACACTCTTAAACAACTTTTTGTCAGATTTATAGTTCTAATATTTTGTCCTGTTTAATTTGTATCTTTGGTCGATTTAACCTGATCAGGGGAAGAGGATTGACGAATCTGAAATTAGTTTTGCTTCTTTTTTTTCTCAGTACTGCAGCATATAACACTTTTGCGTGGATCTGATATTTAGTCTCTTTAAAAAAGACAGCACATAGACTCATATTTCATGCCATCACGTGCATTTCGAGTAATCATCGATGTTGTATCTGCATTCTATTTATTTATTTCTATATCTCTCAAATAGCGTATATCGTTGAAAATACTCAAGTTTTTAGAATAAATAAATTATTTATTTTATAAAACAACCAAACAATGCGTTGTTCAGGTTTTTCAAAATATTTTTCTTATTGCCATTTCGTCAACGTTTCAAGTGTGGACTTTTTCATTTTACCCATGACACGTAAACCGCGTGGTACACACACCGGCATTCAACACAAATCGTCATTACATCAAGACAAATTTCAATTTTACTGTGAACAATTTTGTCTAAATGAAGAAGGATTAAACGAAAAAAAGAGGTAAACATGCCTATACTTTTGATAATGGCGTATATCGCTGAAAGTACTCAAATTTTTAGAATAAATAAATACTTTATTTTATAAAACAAAAAAATGCGTTGTTCAAGTTTTTCAAAACATTTTCCTATATATATATATATATATATATATATATATATATATATATACATTTTAAAATTTAAAATTTTAATTGTAATTGCTTAATTTTTAATTTTTTTATTAATTTAATTTTTAACCAATCTTTTACACATAATTTAGACGAAACTAATGTAACTCTTCAAAACAAATAACGCCTCAGATAAAAATACCAGTTAGCAAAAACTGGCTCACGGTATTTAAAAAAAATTTTTTTTTAATTTTCAATGGTAATTTTTTAATGTTATCCCCCTATTTTTGACTTTATTAAGCTTTTTAATCTCACATATCTTACTAATTTAACACTTCAAAGCAAATAATGCATCCGGTCGTGGTTAATATGAGACCCTCCATCTTTCTCTACCAAGTGACAACAAAGCTGAAGATAGCTAAGAAGTTAATATCTTCTGAGCTTGACACTAATAGTACTGATGTTGTACTGATTTTGTATACCGAATAATATATATATATATATATATATATATATATATATATATATATATAAATATATATATATATATATATATTATTCCATGTATCCACATACAATTTAATAAGGAGATATAATTTGTTACGCATCAATTTTCAGTATTTACTTCAACAGTGCTCGATACGTAAGTATGGCCAGGTAGTAAGCTATGAAAATATATTCATGGCAATTAAGCTACACAGAGGCTCCCGCGTTTCATCCCGGGGGAATCTTCAGGCTAAAAAGCATGGAGTTTGTTTTGCCGGCTGTTTTTATATACACGGCTAGCTAGCAATCAGATGTTTTGTTGTTCTCTTAGCCAAGCGTTGGGCTTCTCACAAACAAAGGTCCGGTTCGTTTTACTTCCTATATCCTGCTCTATTGTTCTGTTTTCTATAGAGTAGCTTATATCTTGTTTTTTTTATTGTGTCAATATAATGGGTGATCTTATTTTAACACGTGGTTTATTGTATTTCTATTTTAGGTTTGAGTTCATAAGTTTTTAGGTTTTAGTTTTGTTTATTTTTTTAAAATTATTTCTTTGTTTATTTAAAATATCACAGACTTTGCACTTTGTTGGCGCTTGTTTGATTTTCAAAATATTTCACTTTAATACATTATAATCCGTGCTGCTAAGATGTTGATTTTCTTTTCCTTACTAAATAAAAAGCGCCAATCAGCGTATAACATCGCCAGGAATAAAAACATAACGTCGTAAGAACTTGACGTATTTTCGACCCCTCAGGGTTAATACCACCAATATGAGGAGGAAGAAAAGAAGAAAAAAAAACACTATGAGACAGTCTCGCTTGACAAGGTTTTTTTACAACGAAAATTCGTGAAAAAATATAATTAAATAAATGTATTTTTCATTTAACATTGCACGATTGTTTGATTTTCAAAATATTTAACTTTAATACATTATAATCTGTGCTTCTAAGATGTTGATTTCCTTTCCTTACTTAAATAAACATGCAAATTAGCGTATACCATCGCCAGGACTAAAAACATAACGTCGTAAGAACTTGACTTATTTCGACCCCTCAGGGTTAATACCACCAATATGAGGAGGAAAAAAAGAAGAAAAAAAACACTATAAGACAGTCTCGCTTGACAAAGTTGTTTTACAACGAAAATTCGCGAAAAAAAATTAAATAAATGAATTTTTCATTCAAACTTTCACGTCATCTATATATATATATGTATATATATATATATATATATATATATATATATATATATATATATATATGTGTGTGTATATATATATATTTAATGTGTATGTGTGTAGAATCGTCCAACAAGAAACTCAGACAAGAATAATACAATTCAGCAATCTGTAACACACTGCTTTGTTCATCAGTCTTTTTCATTAGGGAGTAATAATTTTCGGAAACCCTTTTCCCTTTATCAATCAGTTTTGAAATAAAACTATGTAATATAAAATCCATACATTAGTTTCAAACGCATTCATTTGTTACTAACGCAGTTACCTGTTAAAAATACAATCCCTAACCGTAAATATGTAGCTTGCCAGTGTAGGGGGGCATTTATGAAATGTATAAATATATATATATAAATATATATATATAAATATGAATATATATATATATATATATATAAATATATATATATAAATATATATATATATATAAATATACATATATTAATATATATATATATATATAAATATATATATATAAATATATATATATATATAAATATATATATATATATATAAATATATATATATATATATAAATATATATATATATATATAAATATATATATATAAATATATATATATATATATAAATATATATATATATATATATATATATATATATATATATATATATATATATATATATATATATATATATATATTTGAAGATAGACAGGCATTTTATTTCATTTTATTTATTAGATAATAAGCAGTTCCGACCATCAAAATGCCAGCTTCTATCTCTGGATCGGAAATGTCAGTCTCATATTTGACAATCGAATTACCAAATTACACAGACTCAGACACGACACTTTCCCGCTGTAAATATACGTTTAGTGTTTAACGATAAACAGATCTACAATCATTTTCGTAAAGATGCCCTTTTCTGGTCAAGAAAAATGTCCATAAATTTAGTTTGCGAGAAACAGAGTAAGGAAGGACGTGCGTCTGAAGGGTTAATTGAGTGAATCAAACATCTCATCCCACTACGTGTACATCGACCGTGTCTCTTTTTACATGGAGATAGGTTGGGTAATTGGCCGATTGGGCATCGCCTTGAACTACGTCGAATTCAAATTCTACCTGATCTATTGCCATCAAATTCGTTCTAACTACGTTGAGAAAAGCATGAACTCACTAGTCTCCGACACCTATAGTGGAAATGGAAGCTTCTGCTAAAGATATCGTGTGCCAAAAATCGTTTTCTATAGATATTGCCTTTCGATATGTAATCCGAAAAGGCTTTGATATGTGGTAAAAAGAAGCATATACAAATCTGTCGGTCAGTCTACCTGATTGTCTGTTCGTCTATCTGTCCCTTCCTCATTTGTCTCCCCCTCTCCTCCTCTCTCATATATATATATATATATATATATATATATATATATATATATATATATATATATATATATATTGATGCATGTTTATTCAGTAGTTGAACACTCTTGACAACGGCTGCTTATAACAGGTAAACAATCTAGCTGATTTATGAGGTTGTTTACAGTGGCCGTGTGGGGTTAGGTGTCGGAATTTGGTTAAAGCATTATTCGGGTTCCGGAGTTTCGATTCCTGTGACCAGTATGAATAATAATCTCTACATTAGCGATTCCCGAAAAGATGAAACGTATACGTATGTAGGTAAAAACAAATATTCATATATATATATATATATATATATATATATATATATATATATATATATATATATATATATATATATATCACGGAAATGTGTTTTCCCGTCTTCTGCTCATCAGCGTGGCTGAACCTCAGCTATACATGATGGATTTTCCTATGTTCGTTTTTAAAATAGCCTTATGGAAAGCACAAAAATTGTTAGATCATTGGAGTTAGTATACTTTTAGTATTTCGCATAGTCATCAGTCCATTATCACAGATATAAAAAGATTTATGAATATGGAACTGTTATGTTTATGTTTCAAAATACAAAATGTTCATTATTTAATTTAAAAAAATCATATCAAATCAATCTTTAACAGAAAATACTGATAGGACTATATAAAATATTAAAACTATACAAAGAAATATCACCATTACAAGCTGTGGAACACGTTTCCAACTACAACAATAAATAGGTAAATTGTTCAGCGCAACCATGGGCGTGTTTCACGTGGCAGAGCCCGTCTGACAAGGACTGATCTATTGAACCACATGTCATCCCATTTCAACAACAAAATACACGAGTGTCAGACAATACAAGAACATATCTATCTAAAAGTGAAGCTAGTTTCGTATGCCATATACACAGCAAGACCTGTAACAAATAAGTCAGGGCTGCTGAGCCATCTGCTTTTTAATAAACGAAGATTGCATCTTGTAGTGATAGCTATCTTTATCAACGAAAAAGTGGCAATAATCATTAGGATAAGTTAATATGGCAAATTGTTAGTGTTGTAGGGTACAAATCACTCCTATTGGAGAACTGATGGTATCAACCAGGTATAATAAATACCACTGGTTGCAGAGACTCAGCAGAGACATTCATATCATGTTTTACCGCATTTTATGAACCCGTTCATCTCCTACCACATTAGTGGCGTTCTGTATTGCTTTATGATAAATACATTGTTATATTTTAACCCTGTCACAATTTGTGGTTTATTTCTTTGTGACCCCTAGCACGGGTTTACAACAGTTAGGAATATAAAAAATTATTTCAGACCAAATATTTATTTATAAACAGATTTGTTGGGGTGTTCACCTTAGCAATTTGCTTCCGATGGCTAGACTGCACTAAAATACAGATATCAAGCGCCTCAGAATTGTTTTCCAAAACGTTGATGTGTGTTCTATTCAACACTTACTTATAAATTCATTATCCGAAGTGCACGGTCGTCCACTATCTTCTATCTTCTAAAACGTAGTTCGTTTACATACACTTCAGTCTCTATCAAAATTAACCGTAAAATAAATTTACAAATCGCAATATAAAAAATCAAGTAATAATAAAATTTTTCATGCATAAAATTCGAGAATTATTTCCCTCTAGTCTTGATTTGTCCTAAAGTAAACATACACTATAATTTGGATTACTCGGACTACTATTCTCACAAATTATTGGCAGATTTAACCCCCGAGCTTCTTCAGGGGGCGTCTTTTGAAACTGGGGAGTTTTTTTGTCAAACTAAGAAATCTGTACGGAATTACGAATTGAACCATTGAGGTAAATTGCTTTGTAATTGTGTTGTTAGTATCTATAAAGTGAACCTCCAACCTCCAGAAGAATGTCATTTAGAAATGAGTATTACTTACCACTTGTAGTCGTTGCGCCACGGGTCCTTGCAGACAAGACACACCTGAAGAAGTTCGGAGGTTTCATCGACCGAAACGTTGTGAGAATAACATTCAAGATCGGAACAGTATTATAAAGAATTCAAATAATGTAAATTATCAAATTATCAATCCTCATCGTAAAAATTCCAAAATATAATAAACATCCAGTGTTTAAATGTAAAATCAGTTAATATCACGAAAGGGTTCAACCGAAAATTCCAGGGAAAAGTATTATTCGGTCATCACTTCTTTCACAAAATTCAAACAAATTAAATTCAGCAAATATACATTTATTGCAGCATAACATATACCCGGCCAGGGACGTTTATGCTTTTAGCTTATATACAAGGTGTATCGTGTTTGGCTAGCCTAATACTTACTATTCCACAACGTTTCTGCCATATTACCATCGTTACATACACATTTCTTCATTGATATTTGTTTACCTGTTTAAGTTGTTTTATCTCTAAGACGAAAGTCAGACGGAAATGACCTTAAGTGGTTACCTCCCTTCTCCATGATTCACAAGGTACCAATAGCTTTTTACATACGAGTACAGACTAAAACGAAATAACTTAGTGAACCATGTGTTTTACTTTATTTTAGGGAGTGAGCAGGTGGCAAAGAAGAAAGTTGTTGCTAGGTGTAACGATATTTAGAAACTAGAGAACACTTAACATTTAAAAGTTTTCCATCATTCATTATATATTTTTCTTCGGAATGCAACTATTTAATAGTTTATAATATCTCTCTCTCTCTCTCTCTATATATATATATATATAAAAATATATATATATATATTATATATATATATATATGTGTGTGTGTGTGTGTGTGTGTTTGCACATGGAAAAAGGAAAACCAAAGAATATGATTATGTATTCATCAACGTTTCGTCTTTATTATAAAACTTCCTCAGGATGAATATTCTGCGGAAAATACTGTACAGAATGTTTTGGCCGCCAGCTCAGAAACTGAGGCTGATTTGAGCAGAAAAATCTCACGAGTAATCCAATGATGGTATCCTATTTATATCGGCGGTCTGACACCAATATCATAGGATCTTTGAGACGTAGACAAATTAGATAGCACCAATAAAACAAAAATCACTTAATCTAAAAGATAACATGAAAAAAGTATCTGTTTAATAATAAGAATACTTATACAATGCTAGACTCTCGATGAAAAAAAATTATCTCGTCATGTGAGTACTTGGTTCTTATGTTACCTTAACGTCTCTCGTCGAAGTAATTTATTTTTTATTTCTATCCTAACAACTTTGTCTGACGCGGCGAAACAAAAATGAGGCTGTAGTCGAAACATGCCTTCAAATATGTAGTTTGTGTAAATATAACTGTTTACTAAGTTTGAAATCAATACGGTCGTTCACACTAAAATGAGATCAGCAGTAAATGAACTAATTCACCACATCAATAAACTTCGACAATATAGGAAATTCCAACGCTATATGTACTCTCTCTGGCAGATATTATATATATATATATATATATATATACACACATAAACACATAAACACACACGCACACACACATATATATATATATATATATATATATACATATATATATATATATATATGTGTGTGTGTGTGTGTGTGTGAAAAACGACAAACGGAAAACAGGTTAAAATGCAGGAGATGGGGATCAATGTAGTCTATGTTCGTTAACCATAATACTAGCGAAGGAAGAACGATAACTCAAGTTTATAATAAACATGCATTTTCTAACTAGAAAAGTATGAATGGTATCGTTCTTCCTTAGCCAGCATATTCATCTTTGTTTATAAAGATGGCGACTATATTTTTCTAGCCAATTTTCATTTAGGCGTTTCACGTGGACAATGAAACTTGTCATGGTTTTTAATGTTATCTAAATAAATAAATGTAGAAGTTGTTTCCACCTATTCTAACTATATTGAAATTAAAACGGTTTATGCTTATTTAATTCTTTGTAGTATATTTTTATTCGTCATGATACATTCTTCCCAGGCATTAACTCCTCTTCGGGCGGGACGGTGGCGTACAGTATACATTCGTTCCTCACGATACCATTTCCTCAGGATTACCAGTTTTGTGTCTGGGGAGTGTTAGTGTGCTATCTATTCTGTTGTCATGATATCGTCCTGCCAGGCATTAACCCCTCCTTTGGGGGGGGGGGGGTCAGTTTATGCAGTTCGTTCATCATAATATCATCCTCTCAGCCTCTCATTTGCATATTTATTTATTTATTTCTAAGTTTCAAATGAATTCATATTTTCTAATCTGTTGATAATTAAATACATGCGTTTATTATTTTTTTAATAAATTTTTTGCTGTTGTTGTTGTTGTTGTTGTTGCTGTTCCTATTACTATTTACTAACTCCCACGAGAGCAGAGTTAGGACAAATGTCAATATTTAACGTAGTGGAACCCCCAGCTTCCCCTGAAATGGGCACTCTGAATTGGAACAGCAATTTTAATTGCCTCGGTCTAAAAGGATTTATCCTTCCCTGACAGAGAACATGAACACTAAGTAAAGATTCAGTTCAGTAACTACAGTTTGCTCCTAGCCAAAAGGTCAAGGAGTTAACATGTTGACAGTGATGATGATGATGATGATGATGATGATGATGATGATGATGATGATGATGATGATGATGATTATTTGTCATAGAAAAGAAATAAATCTCCTCTAATCTTTCTAAATTACCTCTAAAAAAATAGTCTTTAATATTCATTACGTATTTTTCTTTCTTTTAGAATAAAAGTGAAAAGTACAAAGTACCCATTTCGAATTACACACTAATATAAAAGTGGATTATTTGACAAATCAACGGTCCACCCTTACGTTTATTCATTTCATTATATAACGAGTTTTAATGGGGAATTCATTTTAATTCTTATACTGAAACAAAATAAAATTTATCGATGTTGAATATCTTAAAGACCATATCAATGAACCTTTTTGTTGTTTTTTCCTAAAAAAACAAAATTTGACGATGTTCATGCACAGTATATTTCCCCCATATTGGAATATATCAAATAACACTACAACAATCATCGGCCTTTTGGTCAAGATCAAAGTGTAGTATCTGTTCCGATGGATACTGCACTCCATAGACTGGTATCGTCTTGGCCTTCGGGACTTGATTTCCGCTGGTCTATGCGACGGTCCTGTGCAGTTCTAGGAGGTCCACCCTTCTAGGCTTTGCCTCCCCTCTTTGGGGACGAGTAAGTTTATTGCTTACTAACTGAGGCGCCTCTACCGGGGAATGCCGACGGGGCTGCCCAGGCAATTTTTAATGGCCAGAATGCTCACCTTCTCAGGCGCTGGCTTTTCAAGCCCTACTTCCCGACCCGACCTTGGGTCACATCTTACCTTGTGGGAGTAAGATAAAACTGGCCTTGTGCATAACCTGCTTAAGAGGAGGTAAATAATACTACAACAATCATCATTTTTGTAAACTTTTTCTAAATTACCGAAATGTCAAATGAAAATTACGTATTTGCTTTCTGTGAAGAAGACTACAGCGCCAGTAATTGCCGCCCGGAGGTTGGGTAGAATTTGCCAGTAGTACATATTTTTCTCGTTGTTAGTTGGGTGTTGTGGACTTCATAATTCCTCTACATTATAAGTGCTTAAGGGATATAATCATTTTTCTTACTCGTTTCCCTACCAAATGGACCCCCTCACCTCTGATTGTTGCATTCTGCCATTGATTAGACCAATATTCACGCACCGCAAGTTCACTTTTCGACACAGAAATCACATTCGTCAACGTAGCGTGAGCCATCGTCAGAATTATTCTCATCACGGCGATGACTGTCAGTAAGAGGAAACGAGTTGCAACGAACGAGGCACTTAACACTTTCTTTCTCGGATTGTTGGAACATGTTTCTCCTCGATTAACAACATGATTTCCCTCGTTGCTGCCGTAATTACAACGGATCGGTGACATTTAACGGGATTTAATTGCAGCTGAACGAAAGAAAGAGTACTTGTGGACGGATTACGATTTGCTGACATTGAATCGAGAGATGTATCGTCCAATAAAGACCTTCATTAAAAATTAAAGAAACGGCCCTTGTCATAATTATGTGAACCTTGCAGTACACGAATAGCCTTCGGAAATGTACGAAATGAATCTATGTCTTTCCACCAATTAAAGCTTGAATAATTATATAGACTAGATTCTCAAGCGTTTTTTAGACAACTAACATAGGAGAATAAAATCTCTATCTGAGACGAAATGTGCGTATGCCATGTGGGATATAGTCTGCACATGAAAAGCAATAACGTAATGTGTTCTTCCAAGTGTCAGATTCACTTAAAACAAATTAACATGTGAACTTTCAGGAGCTAGCATACCCCTACTATGAACTATTTATAACGAGATTGGGATGGGATTGGGATGATCGAAAGATCCGGATAGTAAATAAGACTTATAACTTAGATGATAATGCAATGTAGGCCAGGGTTAGAGGTACACATTGCATTTGGAATGTGACTGTGATTGTTGTGATAATTTCAAGATTGAGACGAAAATTAAAATAAAAACATTTTATTGTTTGTATTTTGCGTCATGCCGATTTGAGGAATGTATTAAAAACATTTCTTAGAGTTCCGTCATCGATCGAGATAAAATATGAAAAAACATCGGAGCGAGACTTGAGGTTGAAGTGAACGGATGTTACGCCTTTGCTTCCTAAGCGAGGGCTGAGAACTGAATGTGTATGTGAGGCTTAAAGTGCAAAAATCATAGCAGCATTATACAATAAAGTATACAAAAGAAATCCATTTCTAGCATCGATTCTTCAGTTTTGCTGCAAAAGCTTACGTATTTAGGGAGGAGTAAAGAAAGACATATAACACGACATTTCCCTATAGCAAGATTTAATATTGTTATTACAATCATGTAATAACAATATTAAATCTTGCCATTTATTATCTATATTCACTGTTATTATTGGCATTACTTACTAAGGAACTCTCGCGTCCTGCAACCCATGAGGCAGTCAAAGTGAACTATCGTTTTCAGTCTTAAGCCAGATGAACAGTGTCCCTCCAAATTCTTCCCGTTGCCATCAAATTTCTCTCGATTGTTTTGTCGAGTTCATTTTCGGTCTTCATCTTCTTCTTTTGTCCATCAGGTGGCCACCGAAGCACTTGGTTAGCAAATCTCTCTGAGTCCAATCTTAGGGCATGTCCGAGCCAGCCGTGACGTCGTTTGCACATTATTGACAATATCACGTGTTAATTAGTGTGGTCTCTAATTTCTTGGTTAATAATTCGATTGCTCTATTTGATCCTTAAAATACTTTAAAGGAATTTGAAATCAAACGCGTCTAATTCGCTATTTTGGCTGATTTTGAGATGCCAAGATTCATTATATAACAGTGTAAAAAATAACGTGACTGTTATATAATATTACTTTAGATTTGAAAATGAATTTTTTTTTTCAGATCTTGCAAAGCTGACTAAATGTTACTGAAGCCTTTCCTATCCTCCACTGCAACTCGTAGTCCATATTGGCTTCCATGTTTACGCAGCATCCTAAGCAGGTGAAGTTATCTAGTAAAGCTATTTCGTTTGGGTCGATCAATAAATAACAATTAATGAATGAACTGTTATTTATTATTTGCATTTCTATTATTTTACACGAGTTGTTAGGAATAATTGTGGTATTCCTTGGAGTCTGAGTGACAAGTCTTTACAGATTTTGATCACTTTCTACATCTTCCAGTAACCATTGTAAATCAACATGTATTCTTCCGGCATCTGCTTACCAATGACTTCTCGCTGATATCGGACGTTGGTTTTCTATAGAAGCTGAGTTGCAATAAGCTTCGTTTGGATCTCAGTACTCTTAGTACCCTTTTAGTAGAGGTCTAAATGGTGCTCTACCCTAATCATCATCTCTTTCTTCTTCTTCTTCTTCTTCTTCTTCTTCTTCTCTATCTGTATTATTATTATTAGTATTATTATTATTATTATTATTATTATTAATAATAATAATAATAATAATAATAATAATAATAATAATAATAATAATAATAATAATAATAATAATAACGATAATAATGATAATAATAATAATAATAATAATAATAATAAGTAAACAGAGGGTGTTTATTGTTTTAATTAAAAATTAGTGCCGTGATTAGTATATATTTACTTATATAAGGTTAAGTATTTGTATATATTAGTATATACATGGTTAACTCCGAAAGTAATTAATCGATTATTGTGGATTCTAGAACACAGCTGTTAGGCGTAATTGGTCGTAATGTGGGTTATTTTTAGTTTCATTAAGTGTTATGAAAAGGGGGTTTATTCTGATTTTGTGCAATTGTAACAATAGGAACTTAACATCAATTCATAAACATTCCCCAAATTTCGTTTTTTTATATTTTAAAAGGTTTTAGGTGACAGCATATTGGCACAGTCTCCCATTTTCTTTTTTGTCAACAATTTTATACAATATGATCATACTACTGTTTTTGCATTTCGCTTATTTATAGCCTCTACTGTGTCTGTATCGAATTAAATATAACCATTTGTCACATTCATCGGATCCATCGAGATTCGTCTTTGAGAAGTACTTGAAGTAAATCCATATTCACGTATTTCTCGATCCAACTTTAATGTTTGAAAACATTCAGGAAATTTCTACATAGTTCCCAATGTGTGTCTACTTATTTACTCACCCAGTTCCGGGTTGCTGAAAGATTTGAGCATTGTTAAAACTTTATCCTTTACGTTTATCTCGAAGTGACAAATTCTTCCTTTTGTCTTGGTTTTTTTTTAGTTCGAAACAAAATCATTTACTTTTAACAGATATCTTTAACGTTTGCAACTCTCTATGAATATCATTCGATATTTTTAATTTTAACATTTTTAACTTAATAACTTTTTTATTATCTGTTTCCAGCAGTATCATATATTGGTCAGCATGTTTCATAATATATCATGGAAAAGAGAACACTAAAGCTTTCATTGGGGTTTCGGGTTCTTCAACTAATATAATTTTAATCTATTTTCGGGAATCTTAAATATCTAACAAGAAAATTTAAAAATATTTACCAAAGGGAGATAAAATTAGACAAATATCGATCTGAATTGTTCGACTTATTCAAATTATATAACTTGCATAGTAACAATATATATATATATATATATATATATATATATATATATATATATATAAATAATCTCCAGGAAGTTAGACACATGGTAAGGTGTGGGTTTTCTGTAGAAACGACTTGGATTAGAACCCGGTACACACAGGTTCTCAGTCCGCCTTATTTACCAATTAACCAACGCCAACCACCTAGACAACATATATACATATATATATATATATATATATATATATATATATATATATTACATTAATGATAATATAATATATATATATATAATATTAGTTATTAAAATAATAATAAGCAATTAGAACGCCATACAATGCATTGAAGTTTTATTAACTTCTTTTTTTTTCAATTTAATTTTCGAAGATATACTCCATCATCACAATTTCTGAATTTCTGAATTTCAAAATAAAGATATATAAAATATCCAATCTGACATTCGTTCTAATTATCATGAGACATTCCCGCTTTTATTAATCAGTTACGAAATACAAAATCTGATAGATATTAATTCGTTATTTTGAAACATGTGCACAGGTCAAGAGTTACATTCGTTAAAAAAACGTTGGCATGCCTGGATTTGTTCTGTCTAAGGTACATTTTGAAATGAAGTGTTCACCTATATTCCTTTTGTTTGACATTATTAGAAGTAAGAAAAAAACTAAAGTTCAGCACAAATGATTGTTTTGTTTTCATATATATATATATATATATATATATATATATATATATATATATATATATATATATATATATGAGAAGGGTATTTAGACATATTTTTAAACCATTGTTTCGTAATAGTATTTTTTTAAAAAGACCATAACAATGATGGTGTAAAATAAATAAAATTTATCTTAATCTTACCTTTCGAGAATATACTTCTCCTTGTCAAAGAGTGTTTTTCTTTTCTTCTTTTTTTCTTCATCGTCCGATGGAAATGGACTTCGTGTCAGAAAATCACGTTATGTCTGAAGGCGAGGTAGCGCCAGTTTGAATAAGAAAGGATATTTAGACATATGTTTAAACCATTGTTTCGTAATAGTATTATTTTTTTTTAAACCATAACAATGGTGGTGTAAAATATATAAAATTTATTTTAATCTTAGCTTTCGAGAATATACTTCTCCTTGTCAAAGAGTGTTTTTCTGTTCTTTTTTTTTCTTCTTCATCGTCCGATGGAAATGGACTTCGTGTCAGAAAATCACGTTATGTCTCAAACTTATGTATTCAAACTGGCGCTACCTTGCCTTCAGACATAACATATATATTTATTTCCAAAATTATAATTTTATCACTTTGTAATAATTTCTACAAACTGATCAGATTTACACTTGCTATGCATATTTTTTTAAACAATTGTAAACGTGATGACTTGATTTAGGTATAAATTATTCAAAAGTTATATGATATTTTGTTTAATGAATATACATATATATATGTGTGTGTGTGTGTGTGTGTGTATGTGTGTCTGTGTGTGTATACAAGCAAAAATATGCTGCATCCGGTTGTATATTTTTGCTAGTCTTTAAGTGTAATATCATGGTGAGCGAACGCAATTGACACTGACCCCGAATAAGGAGGTAATAACTGAGAGTATGATATAATGTCAACGGAATAGATAGTGCACGAATCCCCACCAGAAAAAAAGGTACTACATGTGAGGACCTCCTCTATAAAAGGAGAAGATAATGCCTGTGAATATGGCCTCATGTAAAAATGGCAGATGTTACATGATCCATCTCACCCGAAACGAGGATGTAAAAACTGGGTGGGGTAACCCCGATGAAAACGGAGGAGATAATCCTTTGGAGGATTATCTTATGACTACAGAACCGATACAACTCTACCCACCTTCATTAAAAAGTAATGCAAACATCGTATGAACCAGGCATTTTTTTTTTACATTCGTTTAAAAAACGTTTTGGAGTTAAAATCCATGTATTGCTACGTAGTGATAGGAGAAAAAAGAACTTTTTATACCTTTTTCGTCTTGAGTGATACAAAAAAAAAAAAAACAACAGGGCGGCATCCCGTAATACTCCGTTTTGGGAAAATCACGTTTCTTGTAGTATATTTGCACATTTGAAACGCGTTTCTCTTGCGAGTACATGCGTAATACTGAATAGATTTTAACTGAAAATGTTTTTTTATGTAATATTTAAAAAAAAAAAAACATACAACCGTTCTTATCGCCTGTACAATTTTTTTTATCGCATTCTGTTTACACCGTCCATCTTTACGATTACCATATTTTTATAGTTCTTTAGCTTTTTGGCTAAGATCAAAGTGTTAGATCGGTTCTAAGAACCCCAGCGCAATCAAACGTTTTACTATCGCCATAAATATTGCGTATAATATAAGAAAATATAACAATGCAAATTAAATTTGTGTATTACAAAATATTAATGTATTCGAAGCTTTTAATAAAATAAATATAAAAAGTAAGAATACACAAAGCTGATTGGAGATTTTGCAGATTAGTATATATATATACGGTGTTTCGAAATTTTATTTTGTATCATGGAATAAAATAATATAAATCGGTGTTCATGTTAATATCGTTATGATAGGTGGAAACACTTTTGCAAGTATTCATTTAGATAATAAATGCATTTAGCGTGTTGAAGTTACTGCGGTTTCTACGTTTTTCACCGATCATAAGAAGTGTGACATGTGCCATTTGGTATCAAAAAAATGTGAGTTATTTATCTATATTTACTTTTTATTCAAGTTTATTTACTCATTTATTTATTTTCTTGGCCTTTTGGCTAAGATCAAAGTGTAGTATCTGTTACGATGGATACTGCACCCCATAGACTGGTATTGTATTGGCCATTGGGCTTCATTTACGCCGGTCTATGGGTTTGTCCTGTGCAGTTCTAGGAGGTCCACCCTCCCAAGTTTCGCCTCCCCTCTTTGGGGAGGAGTAAGTTTATTGCTTACTGCCTGAGGCGCCCCTACCGGGGAATGCCGACGGGGCTGCCCAAGTAATTTTTATTTGCTCACATTCTCGGGCGCTGGCTTTTCAAACCCCACATTCCCGACCCGATCTTGGGTCACATCTTACGTTGGGAGTAAGATAAAACTGGCCTTGTGCCTAACCTCCTGTAGAGGAGTAAATAAATACTCATTTAATTATTTTTTCTTGATTTATATATTTATTCATATTTAAAAAATCTTTTTTAATGTATTTTCGTTTCATTATTCGATCATCAATAATCAATTATTTTCCATTCTACATATCTTATTTATGATGGAATGGGTAAACATGTCTACTGCTGATGTCCTTGCAGAACTCGTCAATTCCGCAGCGGATTGCAATTAGTCAACGCACAATAGATCTCCTAAACCGGGCGGAAGTGGAACTCTTCAACGTTGCAGGAAAGGAAAAAGAGGTTTATGATGCGGAAACATGTCAAGTTAAATAGAATCGCGCGCTAAATATGCACTACATTCTTCCGAGCTTTAATAACTTAATATCTTCTTCTGCTTAAAGTGAATCGATTCCGACGGGCGAGGAAAAATACGAAGATGGAAGGAAAAATGCCTACTTCATCGCTGTCATATTCATGGCGCTTGATATAAAGGAAACATTAATTCGATTTGGGAAGCATTAAGTTATCTCAGAAATGTTGCTAGGCTCTCGTATATCACGTTTCACATTACAGTATATATATATATATATATATATATATATATATAAAATATGAAATTAAAAGTATACTTTTAGTAGATAGAACCTATAGTGAAATGGTTTAAGCTCAATATACGAGATAGAGCAGTTATAAAGATAGATGAAAGAAGATGGATAAACATGTACAAATGACAAATTTATTTCAACTTCGATTGTTTAATTTTGGCTTTTCCACTGCCAACTTATCTATCTATGTAATTCCTCTGATGATAAGATTTTAATCTTTGAAAAGCCTTGGCTTAAGGAAAGAATAATAAACATGTGTTTACCGAGTACACCTTGCATTGAACAATCGAAGTTGAAATAAATTTGTCATTCGTACATGTTTATCCCTCCTCTTTCATCTATCCTTTTTTTAACAACTAATATAAGTTAGCAAAACATTTATACGGAACAAAACTTAGGTTTAGTATATATGTTGTTGTCTTTTAAGGGAAGTGGGGTCTGATCAACTCTGCTGGGAAGCCATGAAATTAAATACTGTCTTGTTTTTAAATTCCCGAAACTGTTTTTCATGGTGAACAACTGATGATCTCTTAAATAATGTTAGAAGCAAACTAATATAATAACTGTAAAAGTTAAATTGACTTACATGAGTGATTTTCCACTGAACGACTTGGGACTTAAGGGTTTTTTTTAATATAGTTTTAATGGTTGAGAAACTTCCAAGACTATATATGGGGGGAAGTGTCTGTTTGTGTGTGTGAAATATGAAAAAAGCGATGAAGATTATATCTTTAAATGATATCACATCTTGAATAGTCAAAACTCGATATACGATATAGAGCAATAGTATGAGTAGATAAGTGATGAGAATAAAAATAGTTCATACTGTTATCGTTTTTAAATCATCAATTCAAACAAGGCTAATATATATTGTTTATATTGCCCTTGTGTTTATACTACCAAGTTTGAACAATTGATGATTTAAAAAATATTACATTCTATCAAATGTTTATTCTCATCACTTATCTACTTATATATATATATATATATATATATATATATATATATATATATATATATATATATATAAGTAAGAATAAGTAAGAAACTAAAAGTAAAACTTTTAGTAGAAAGAACCTATAGTGAAATGGTAAAAGCTCAATATACAAGATAGAGCAATTATAAAGTTAAATGGACGAAGAGTGATAAACATGCACGAATGTCCAAATTTATTTCAAACTTCAAATGTTCAAATCAAGGTATATTCTGTAATAATAATATAATAATAATAATGTAATAATGGATGTTTATCACTCTTCGTCCATTTAACTTTATATATATATATATATATTTATATATATATATAAATATATATATATATATATATATATATATATGTTAAAATTACGCTCATTTCTTGCAATAACGACAATGTTTGAATGCTTTATTCATACATATAATTTCAAATACAATAGCCATACGCCGGGAAGATAGCCTACGTGGTCTAGAACAGAACTATAGTTAGACGAATTGAACACACTTCGTGATTCACAGTTCATATAAACTTTGAGATTTAGCTGATGACTGAACGCCGAATGGTTACAAGCGCCAACTATTAAATTAAACAGTCAAGTATTCCAATTAGAATTTGAGTAAGGATAGGTCTTCTGGCAATGACATCACACAGACCGAAAACGCCCAGTCTTACGTAGCGAATGTGTACAGAAAATACTTTTATTTCGACTGAACCACCAGAAAGAGCAGTTGGGCTTTGTGATTGCATCTGTGTTCCCTATCGGAGAAGGGTGTTGGTGTTTTATGGATATAAATACGAAGGGAGAATAAAACTCCAAAGAGATTATCGAAGCCCGATTTTATTTGTCGATTTTTCTTCATCAATAACCTTTATGGAAGCTGTTACTGAGAATGGAAATACAACGATAAAGAAAGGATAAGATGGTAACATTGACTGCCCCATCAGCAGAGTAATATGACCAGCTTATTCTGCCGACAAAGCGAACGCACCGTGGGGATCGGACAATTCCCCAGCTATGATACATTTAAACCTCAATTCAAACAAAAAATACTTTCTTTTTGACAGATTATACTCTTCAAAAATACATTTCGAAATTTCTCAATATCTTAAACAAGTCCGCCATTTTATACTTCTGTTGATAGTCAAACCCAAAATGAATTACATCCTAACCTTTCGCAATTTTAAAAGAATTTAAAACAATTAAACTGTCCAATAGTAAATCATTTCTAGCTTTACAATTGTTAGTTAATCCTTATGTTTGAAATGTGTTACAGTTATGGAAGCTATTTACATCAAATAATTTTTATAAATAGAGAGTTATATAAATAATTTTTATAAATAGAGAGTTATATAAATAATTTTTATAAATAGAGAGTTATATAAATAATTTTTATAAATAGAGAGTTATAAAAATAATTTTTATAAATAGAGAGTTATATAAATAATTTTTATAAATAGAGAGTTATATAAATAATTTTTATAAATAGAGAGTTATATAAATAATTTTTATAAATAGAGAGTTATATAAATAATTTTTATAAATAGAGAGTTATATAAATAATTTTTATAAATAGAGAGTTATATAAATAATTCTTATAAATAGAGAGTTATATAAATAATTTTAATGAATAGAGAGTTATATAAATAATTTTTATAAATAGAGAGTTATATAAATAATTTTTATAAATAGAGAGTTATATAAATAATTTTTATAAATAGAGAGTTATAAAAATAATTTTTATAAATAGAGAGTTATATAAATAATTTTTATAAATAGAGAGTTATATAAATAATTTTTATAAATAGAGAGTTATATAAAAGTATCAAAATTAAATTTGAATGAAACAAAACAAACATGAAACTATTTTCTTGATTGTTACTTGTAAAGTATTTTCTCAGAAAAGTTAAATGTAAATAACTTAACATCTAAATATCAGTTTCCTGAAAGAAAAAAAGAAAACAAACAGAAACACTGTTACTAAAAACAACCACATATTACAAAAGTAGTGAGACACTGTTACATAGCCCCCGCTTGGGAAGCGGCAGTTCTCGTTTCATATTCTCGTTTTGTATTCTCGTTTTGTATTCTCGTTTAATCACTCGTCATTTTTTAACACCAAAAATCATATAGTTTGCATACCTTTAAATTTCTCGCACCTTCAATCTTTCCTCGTCGCGTGGAGGGGTGCGTCGTCTAGTGGCTGAATTTTTCTTTTTTCTTTCTGCCGTGAACCGCGTCGTTGCAACACAAAAGCTCCATGACCGACTCAATCGAAACACAATCATTAAAACTTTCAATTCTTTTTATTACAGGCGTTAGTTATCCATCTGCTTGGAGATATTCACCAACGTCGAGAGAGAGAGAGCAAATCACTGCTTTCGTAATTACTTATCAATTAAGTCCTTAACCATTTCGCCTGTATTTTTTTAGGCAATTAATTCCCCTATGTATGTTGCAGACTACATGGTAAAAATCACGTCTGATAGGCTCGCCTTCAAAACCCAGACTCGTTAAACTCTCAGCTTCTCACGAAGAAGGAGTGACGTCACGGATCCACACATGCGACACTCATGTACAAACATTTCATTCACTCATGTTTTCTGACCTCTTGACCCAGTGCTCTGACAGTACATTTGAGCTCCAACCGTGAGAACAGTCCTATTCTGCACCCGACTGCACGGGTCCACCCGCACTAAATCGCGCAAGTCAAACCAACGATTTCCAACAGATACGCCCACATCAAGATGCGTCCGTTCCCACAGGGCCATTATCCAACAACCCTATTAAAGATGCACTTTGAAGTAAAACTTTTTCCCCTATTGCTGAACAGTGTGCAAATAAGGTGATCGAAAGGTTATTAATTAATTAGGTTCACTTCGAACTGAGAAGCTGCTATTGAGCATAGGCACCAAGTACTCCGCCGGTTCAGCCGTCAAAAAATCAGAAAAAAATTGGAAATCCTGTGTTGCATAAAAACACCGACAGTGAAAAGTAGATATTCTGAGATGACTAGAAATCGAATTGCGTCAGATAAATTAGGAACACGATTCCTTGAAAATATATAACAGTGTGATAGACAATGGGCAATCAACGTTTACCCCACAATCAACCCATCATGAACTCGCTCCTACGACAAACATTAAAGCTGAACTAATTACCCAGCTGTTTGCCCGAAACGCACCTCTAGATTCTGGAAAGCATTACCTCCATAATCATACACTATGGACAGAAACCGCGCTAGATAATCTGATCACTACTCCTTCCCATACCCTGGCTATCAAAAAATACCTGGACACCTTAAAAACATATGAACCAGATTGTATCCCTGCATTATGTATAAGGAAATACTTTCCCGAACTAGCCTATCTACTTTACAAGCTTTAAATGTGCCTTCGTGGTAACAGATTTCAAGAATTCTAGCGAACGAACTGGCCTGAAGACGTATAGTCACATGAGTCTCCTCTCGCTTTTCGCTAAAATTGTTGTAATCGATTAAGCGAGAGTTCATTGCCTTGAAAATGCAAAACGTCTTTCTAAAAAATCTATTGATTTACGCTATTCTGTTCTGAAGACTTTTTAACTGTTTTCTGCCTTTCCTTTGGAGAGCTTGGCTTTGAAATCTCTCCTTGTACCCTTTTACCTCGACCGTACTAACATGCAGACTTTTAAATGCGATGTGAACAGTTGATCCGCTAAAAATGTGCCCCCTATCACAGTTAGTCCTTACACATCGATGTCAATATTCTGTTTTGGGTGAATAAAAGTATATATATATATATATATATATATATATATATATATATATATATATATATATCACATTCCTGAAGACAAAGTTCATTATGAGAAGGTTTCAAGTAAAAATTAATGTTCCTTGCTATTTAATCCAATAATGTAATAAATAGATATAAAATTGACACAAACTTAATTAAAACTGTTATAGTTGTATAATTAGTTAATAACCATACGATAACGTAATAAATGAATTTAACTTTCAAATTACTATTAAAAATACGTTGATAAACGTATAACAAAGTGAAAGAGCGAAACATTGTTAGTAATTCTATGCGTAAGAAAGAACACACACACACGCACACACACACACACACACACATATATATATATATATATATATATTTGAAGCTCCTTGTTAAAAAGTAGAGCACTGTAAAATGGTAGTAGTAACACAGCGTAGCGTCACTTGCTTTATGCATCGTTTCTTCCCTTATAGAAGTTTGAATGCCTGTACGCTTTCGCCGCCGTTATTGTGTTAAAATTATCATTGTTTATAAGCTGTTCAGAACTGGCCTAGCGGTTAGCAACGTTGGACTGTAGGTTGAAAAAATACTTGTAGTCCAGGGTTTCGAATCGTGTGACCGGTGGTGAATAGTCGTACTTCTATGCTGATGAGTCTTGATTGAAAAAAGACGAAACGTATACGTCCATAGATAAAAATATAAACAATAACAAATATTTTATATATATATATATATATATATATATATATATATATATTATTTCATGTATCTACATAAAATTGGGAAGATATCGTTTTTAATATATCAATTTTCAGTATTTTTTTCAACAGTGCTCAATACGTGAATAGAGTTAGGTAGTAAGATATGAAAATATATTTATGGCAATTAAGCTATACAGAGGCTTCCGTGTTTAATCCCCGAGGAGACTCGTCAGGCTAAAATTCATTTTAACCTGACAGTTCCCTTCGGGGATGAGACGCGGAAGCTTCTGTGTAGTTAAATGTCCATAAATATGGGAATTTTTTTCTGCTAGCCGGGTGGGTGGGGAGTATTCTCGTTGAGGGCCGACAATTAAAGTAAGTTCATCGGAGCTCACTCAATTGAATTATTTTTAATAAAAGTAAAGGGATGTAACACTTCGGCGATCTAAAAGCAGCTGGAGCTTCTGCGATAGAGATGGATTTTAACCAACTTATTATATCCTAAACAACCTCATAACGACCTATGTCTATGTGGCCGTTAATAACAGGTCAGACCCAAGAACGATATAATTTGTCACCGTTACGCAGATTTATCCCGACAAAAGGAAAGGAACAAAAGTTATAAACTGTCCGTATGATCATATGTCTACTAACTACTTTAGTTTATTATGTCAACTAGCAAAAATATACCCCCTCCGGTCGCATATTTTTGCCAGTTGTTTTATTTAAATGATCTTTCTCTCTTTCTCTCTCTTTTATTCTCTTTCTCTTTCTCTCTCCTCCTCTTTCTTTCTTTTTTCTCTCTCTTTCTCTTTCTCTCATTCCCTTTTTGAAATATAACTTTCAGTGCGTTTGAATAATCAGAGGGCGAGTAACCAAATGTTGGAATGGCCGCCGGCTGTTCCATCATATTCAATTACAATCTAATTTAATTACGTAACTCAATTATATATATTAAAAAAAAACAATGTATTTAATTAATTCTATTTATAATTTGTATTAAGATTATTATCGAAGAAAATATTTTATATACATCTGGAAATCTGAAAAAAAATCATGGGTGTATATTTTCACATATTAATTTATTAGAAGCTTTAAAACAAATAATGTAAATTTGAAAGACGCGTAATATTAGAGAAACTTTTGGAATATAGGAGGTTATAAGTAGATATAAAACGAGAGCGATCAAAACTAATAATATAGTTTCGGCTTCAGACAGACAGACAGATACATAATCTCCATTATTATAGGGATGATAGTTTATTATGTCAGTATATATTTTTATCACGGCACATACTTATTTTATAAGGACAAGTACATGCTAATGATAAATCACATAAATATATATGCTATCTGACGTTAAATAATATGTATTCAAATTAAGAAGATTTTGAAATTATCACAAATAGTAAAAAAAATATTAACAAATTTTAATTGTAAAAAAAATTACTCAAATCTATGGCCTCTCCGGAGCAGCATTCAAATAAAGACATACTTTATTGCTCGTATTTTGCAATTTATTTCACAAAAAACATCGCAATTATCATTATCATAATTGGTATTATTAAATTTGGAACCTTTATTATTATGATCATATAATTTATTTAACCTCGTTATGGGAAATGGAAATAAAAAAAATTGAAGCATAAGTTGAAAATATACTTCATAAAATTAGTAAGAAAACAATTGATATACGTGAGATTATGTGAAAAGCCACCATTCGTCCATGCATAGTGTTGTTGCCACATCTGGTCAAGTGCACCAATCTCTAGTCTGTCCGTATT
>OY744522.1:180102808-180197808 GCA_963556195.1 Sepiola atlantica | reverse complement strand
CGTCCTCTGTGTCGCGTTAACTTCCTGTCGACTGTTCTTCTTCGCGTGCGGCTAAAGTTTTTGTCTTCACTCTCTTTTTTTATCTCTTTTCCTGACGTCATTCGAGTCGCATTATTATAATTTCTCGGTCGTGTATAAATATGCAAAAATGAATCCCATCTCTCTCCGTGAACCAGAGTCGTGAGTTCGAATCCCGATAGCTCTGCTTACATTTTGTAACAATATATATATATATGTATATATTAATCATTCAATTAATATTATTGCTCAATACACTATATTGAGCTTCGTTTTTATCCTGATAGTCTACTGGTTAAAGATAGTATTTTGTATCTTGAAAGTAATTATCTTACTCTCACGCTCTCTCTCTCCATATATATATATATATATATATATATATATATATATATATATATATATATATATATATATATATATATATATATATATATTTATATATAAGTACGAATAGTTTTATATTAAATATTAAAGTGAATTTACCAGCAGACAACGTTGTTTCAGACTTACGTCCTCATCAGTTCAGGAAGTGGCGGTGTTAGACGGTCAGACAGCTTCAAACGCAGTTCGTAGATTCAGAAGAGAATTACGATCTTACGCACTAATCAATTAGGCCGACGGAAATCGCCACAGGCATTATTGAAATTAAGATACATTTAAAGAAAATATATTTTCTTGATTTTAGTTATAGTTTCATAGCAATTTGATTCAATTAATAATTTAATGACCAAATTATACCATACTGATTAAATTTTACTTACAAAATTTAACTTTAAAAAACAAAAAGTTAAAGAAATAAAAACGATTCATTTGCAAAAGTGATTCTTTTAAATAACATATATATTCCTTCATTGAATTTATTATCTTTCCAAAAACAAATTTTTCTTGTCTAAATAAGCTTTTATTTGAATGATGCAATATTATATTTGAATATTTTTTGTTGGAAAAAAAACTGCTTCAATTGTAAACGATTTCTCGCATAACTAAACAAAACCAAACCTTCTGTTGTTTTTATTCTTCATTTATTCCAGATATGGTGGCCGAACTGGACTGAAATTTTTCCTTTCACATTTATTTGCTCTTTCAAACTGAGAAAGAAATACATTAGTTTTAAATTCGATCACTAATTTATTCTTTTTTGCTTGTTTCAAGTTATTTTTTATTCTTTCCTGTTAATTATTACATTTAAAGCCAGCGGCAGGGTTTAAACGTTCCGAGATCAAAGAGTGCTTAAACACGAGGGCGTAAAAGCCTTGATTCCATAGCTTAACGACCTCAGATTTTTATAATTTCAGACAGTGCTACACAATTAAGATTCATTTATTTTATAGGGGGTCATTATATATATTAATAGTAAGCAAAATAACAACGAACGCTACAATCACCAATAAAAATAATTACATAAAAATACATGAAATATTTAGGTGATAAAAATAATACATATTTCTAGACAGAACGTCTTGGTCCAGAACGCTGGACTATAGACATCAATATCGAAGGTTCGATCTCTGTCTAAGTTAGCCATGTACGTATGAAATAAATGAAAATATATATTAACGTAAATTACGTCCTATGAAGTTAAGGGCGACTAATAATGCAATTTTCTACATCTTAATCACTTAGGAAGATGAGACAATCGAAATAGTAGTAAGCAAAATAACAACGAACGCTACAATCACCAATACAAATAATTACATAAAAATACATGATATATATATATATATATATATATATATATATATATATATATATATATATATATGTAAATTATAACTAAAAGGTAAACTTTTAGAGAGTTGGACCTATTGTGAAATAAGGAAAGCTCAATATACTGGATAGAGCAAAAATATTATCAATTATCAATTTTCTTATCAATTTTCATTGATACCATATATATATATATATATATATATATATATATATATATATATATGTTTAGTAAGTGTATATGTTTATATAGTTATATGCATATAACATAATCATTAATTAATTCATCGATCATTATGAATTTGTGAATACAGCTGCTAGACGTAAGGGTGGGTAATGTAGGCTTTATTTAGTTTAATTTAGTTTTATGCAACGGAGTCAAGAAGTGTATGTTCTCTTCGGGAGACTTCATATAACTTCGATTTTTGTGCTATTTTCTTAAAATTAGCAATTATACATCAGTTTATGAATATTTTTCAACGTCAAGCCTAATTCGAGTATTTTAAAGTTTAGTGGTCATGATATTAGTTGGATTTCCTATTTTAAGATTCAAATATTTCAGATTGGCATTGTATTGTATTTGCCTTGAAACCGCACTATCGATTATCGATCGAGTTAATATATAGTGAATTTTGCAATTTCATTTGCAATGATAACGGGAGCATATATTCAAGCGAAATCCGAAACACTGCTCTGCAGCAACTTACATATGGTATTAGTATTGCAAATGGTTGTAAACAAGACAAATGATTTCATGGGTAATTATAAAACTTTAAGCTGTGAATAAACAAGTGTAGTAAAAAAAAATTGCAGAAACAATTGAGGAATGCAACTTTTTAGGATTAAGAGAAATATTCTTTATTGCAAAATATAGTTACACATTTTTCTGTTTAAATGAAGAGTCCAGTTAAATAATGCAAACATAAGAAGCTTTAATAATGTTATTCTATTTTGAACTTCCGATATACCCCAGCTTGAGATAGCATTATTTTATCTTAGCAATTACATATCACACATCTGCGAGGTACTTACTTATGCAATGTGAACAAGGAAATAGAAATATCGTTTTCTGGCCAAAATCAAAGTGTAGTATCTGTTCCGATTGATATTACACCCTATAGACCGGTATCGTCTTGGCCTTCGGGTCTTGATTCTGCCGGTCTGTAGGTTTATCCTATGCAGTTCTAGGAGGTCCACCCTCCCAGGCTTTGCCTTCTCACCTTTTGAGAAAGGGTTAGTTTATTGCTATCGCCTGAGGCGCCCCTACGGGGGTATGCCGACGTGTGCTGGTTTTAAATGTCACAAAGACCCCCGACTCCCACCTTTCCCCTTCCACAACGGGCGTTATGCCTAAGGTGTGGAGCATTCCGAGGGATGTAATTTTCATTTCATATAGAAATGAATGTTTCCGAGGAATGCACCAGCCTAAATAATTGATCACCCTTTGAGAAGGGGTTAGTTTATTTCTAATCTCCAACCGGGGAATGCCGACGGGGCTGCCCATGCATTTTTTGTAGGCCAGAGTGCTCGTCTTCTCGGGCGCTGGCTTTTCAAATCCCACTTTCTCGACCTTGTGTCACATTTTACGGCTGTGGGAAGAAAGATAAATACCCCCCCCCTTCCAATAAAAATGTAAGCTGTAACGTTTCACGATACTGCCACATACGCTAATGCTTAAATGATGATATCGCTATGCGGGTGTTTGCGTTTGTAGGCATGTGTGCAGGAGAAGCAATTCTGTCTATTTTGATTAAAAGCAGGTCAAAGTTCACTTTATTTACGACAGTTATAATCAAGTTAAATGTAAATTTTCGAATTGTTTTATTTCTCGAATATGAATTGTTTTCATCTTTAAAGTAATTGATAATTCTGATCTTTTTCCACCACGAATTTATCAATTTTTATGGAATACATTTTTCTCCTACGTTTTTGTCCTGCTAAACAATTCAAAGATTGATTCCGCTTAAATTCTTCTTTCAGATTCAATGAAATTGGAATTCCGAATACGACTGATTCTTCTTACAATACTAAAAGGCAATATATATATATATATATATATATATATATATATATATATATATATATATAGTTCTAATCAAATAAAGAGGATCTTCAAAAAAAATCCTAAACTATTCCATTTTTTTTAATTATAAAAATCTTCGAATACGCTATTCACCAGGAATAAAATTCAATTTTTTTAATATGCCGTTTATTTCAGAAATACTCAAATCTTTTTTGTAAATCAATAAGATTCTAACTTGAATGTATTTGTGTTTCAGAAAGGGAACTGTTTTAGAAACAAATATAGTATGGATCTTTACTCTTTCATAACCCCAATAAATTAATTACTTAAACAAAACAACACTTTATTAAAAAATTTAAATTTCTTTAAATAATGGAATTTTCAATTTCATTATTTGTAAACGTAAATAAAGCGTGAAAAAACAGAATTGTATGAGTGAAAAAAAGAACTTATATCCAAGTAAAATAAGATTATAATACTTTTGAAACATGGGGGAATATTCATTTAAGATTTTATGTTTGGAAATCTATCTCAATTTTTTTCGAAAATAAAACAAATTGGATTTTAAATTTAAAATAGGTCTGGATTTGGTTGAGATAACATATATATATATATATATATATATATATATATATATATATATATATATATATATATATGTACATATATATACATATATATAAATATATATATATATATTATATATTATGAATTGAAAATTAAAGCCATTATCAATGCAAGATTAATTTATCATTTTTTTAAACTTTACTATTATTAATTTCGGAATAAAATTATATCATCAGAGTTGACCAGTATTGTGTCATTTTTTTTCATCAAAAAACACAAAAACAAAAATAAACAAACTTTTTTCTTTTGTTTCTTTGATAAATGTCCTTGGTGTGTTGTTGGCGGTTATGAATTACAATTCTGGTTGTCAAACGAAGAAAAGCATTGGCGTGCTCGTAGTTAATACAATAAAATGGGTAGTTCAGTTTTAAAGCATTGCTGGGTCTGTATTATAAATTGAAAATATAAGCCATTATCAATGCAAGATTAATTTTTTATTTTTTATTTTTTACTTTAATATTATCAATTTCGGAATAAAATGCATCATCAGAGCTAACCAGTATTGTGTCATTATATATATATATATATATATGCTTGTGTAAACCTTTCGTAAATAATCACGGAAAGAAAAGTATGATTCGCCTGTGTTCATACTAGCTTCTTATCTCGATATATTACAAAAATATTAATATAAAATCATAGAATTATGTCAGTTATTTAATTTTTCATATATAAGTTATTATTATCATTCCTGATGACCTAAAAAAATATCTACCGTTGACATTTTATTACAGAGTGAAGGAGATTTTCCGAACTCATTTCATGCAGGTAGTAAGTCTGAGGTGTTTACCTGACTTTATTTTCGCTGTCATGCTTCCCCTCAGAAAGTCAAATGATTTCATCCGGGGGTGGAAAAAGATACGTGTTTTACTCGATAACATTTGCGTGACGGGATGGAATTATATATATATAGAGAGAGAGAGAGACAGAGAGACATAGAGAGAGAGAGAGAGAGAGAAATAAATACATATTGGAGTGGAAGATATTCATAATAAATTGGATCAACGTTTCTTTCTCCATGGTTGTTTTCTTATATCTTTTAATCAGGCAAAATGCATTTACAGTCAACGCTTTGGTTATGTTTTAAGGAAAACTAATTCAGCAAATGTATCATAGTTTTCAATTAATAAACAAATTAATGTCTGCACCCAAACTCTCGCACTGTAATATTGGTTTACTATCGCTCTCGTTTTATTAGACTTGTGTCTCACTCACGCATGTTTTACTTTAACATTCTGAGTTTATTTTTTTAAGTTAATAAATTTCCCACCGCTTGGCTTCCTCCTGCTTTTTTATCTTCTAGGGCGAATAGATAATTACTATTACTACTATGTTATCCATAAGAAATTATTTTGAAACGTCCATTACCAGCTAAAAAAAGCAATGTGTTAAATTATACTTTCCAATTTGTTTACAGTTAAGCTGTGCTTTTTTTCCTCTTAAATTTACTAGTGATTTAATTTTACTAGTGAACAAAATAAGGATTGTTATGTTGATATAAATGAAAAGGGATCGAATACAATAATCAGGTGATGTTGTCGGCTGGATGTAATTGGGATACATTTAATGTTGGTAATTGAAGATTGACCGGGAACAGTGTAGTTCAGTGTTTGGCATCAGCTGAGTATCTATGCTAGACGATCACATGACATTTTTTTTCATCCGTATTAATCTCAAGACCGAATTTTTTTTTGTTAAAAAATGTTACTTCTTTAAAAAATGTATAAATTTTTATTTACTAGGATATTACAACATTAAGGTAGTAATAAACACATCAGTCCATAAGTTCCAGGCCTGACATATCAATGACGGCATTATTTTTTTTTAAATCCCTATAATCTTTAAAAGTACAAATCGCCAAGTGGTACGTATAAAAATATGAGTTTAATCGAGATATTAGTTTACAATTTACAATTATTTAATTGAAGTTACTGTTGCAAGTTTTCAAATATCTGCATTTTGTGTGTCGATAAAACATTGCTTTCTGATAGCATAAATACTGTTCAAGCAAAGCAATTGCTGGATACGTGTAATTCAAACTCTCTTCAGTCAAGAACAAGAGTTAAAAGGTGGTATGCTGACTTCAAACACAGTCGTACAGACACACATGGTGCTAAACGTTCAGGTCGTTCAAATTCGGCGGTTGTCCAGGAAAACATTAAAAAATGCTCACAAACTCCATTGTTTTGAAAATTTGCAACTGTAGCGTAACATATTATATCACAGTCAATGAATTCAAATGTAGGAGAGGGCGCCACTCATTTAACAAAATTACTCAATTTACTTTTGATCGTCACGTTGTAATGACAGGGTATAAAGTAGCATTTTAACGTCTTTGGTATGTCTTGATCAAAGATTAAACCCCGGTCTCTCGATTCATTAGCAAACACGCTAACCATTATGCAAAATTGTATTGTTTGCAACAATTGCATGACTTAAATAACTGTAATGTCTAAACTAATAATCTGATTGGGCAAACATTTTGAAACATGTCATTTGAAAGTTGGTACTATATAAAAATCGTATGCATTTTTTTAGTAATGCTATATATGTGTAAAGCCCGAAACTTATTGAGTCATGTGTTATATATACTTCTTTTCTCACAATAAATGTCACACCCTTTTGAATTGTTTATCAAAACTCAGTATGCGAAAGCCGAGGCACTTGTATGTTTGATGGCAGCTTAGTTACTATAGTCATCAGGCTACTCACATGAAAGTCCTATTTCTTTTCTATAGCTGCCTTTGTATGTATCATGTGGTTTTATGTCTAATTAGTGAAAAACTATTGTATAATATAATTGTCGTTAAATTAGATGATAATTTAAATGGCCACTATATCGCCGTAACAAGTAATCTGTACGTTCTTTTTTATATTTCGCGGGTTCTTATTTCAAATGCAATTTCTTAACTGACTTTGGTATTAACTATTGTTCGTCTTAATTAGATGAATTAGATGATGTTTAATTGAACGCTGTGTAATGTGAGACACCATTTTAGAAGATAATTGGTCAGAGTGAGTTCCATCTTATGCAATACTCGATCCGATATTGTTTCACTGGTTGTAACAAATGTCACGATTTCCGAATCATGAACAATTCTAAATGAATTGTTTTCATCCATAATAGTAGTAATCCTCGGGATGAGGAGGTGGGTTTGATCTATTGTTTAAAGGTGTAACTGTAAGAGAATCATTTAGAAAGGTAAATATGTTTGAAAAAGAAAAAAGGGTTGTTTTCTCAGAAACCTTTCGCATAAATCATAACTCTACATTGTTAATAATTGTCTAGGTAAAATAATCTATCTCTAGCTATATATAATTCAAAGTATGTATGTATGTTCGTTTGTGGGGGTCTGTTCCCTATAGAAGGAAAGGCTAGAGAATTTACATACAATCTGAAAATGTATTCTTATGTCAGATTTATCGGGGAATAAAATAGAATTGTTCCCGAATATTTAAGTGCACTCCTCATGGAGGGCATAGGGGCATAACAACTTTAAATTTTTTAAATATATACTAGTTTTAGCAAATTTCAATCATGTGTATGAAATTTACTTTGGAAGACAATTGAAGTAGTTTTGAATATCTGAGTGCCCTGCTCAGCAAAGAGAGTTATTGGGCTATACTATTTTGATTATATTTATATCATATCTATAAGATTTTCCGATTTGACAATCAAAGCGGTCTAGAATCCGTCAATGAACAACATTTCAAAAGAAGACTTCCAGAGGTGTTTCCGGCAGTGGATAGATCGGTGAGCTAAGTGTGTGCAAGCACAAGCGGCCTACGTTGAAAGAGATTAGGGTCCCAACCCCATCACGTATTTGAAATATTTTTTCTGCCCTAAGGTCGGATACATCATTTTACAAAAGTGCTATTTCTCAAATAGAATTTAGGAAGTTAATTTAGTTTGTTTTTAAATTTATTTATTACGTGATCGTTTGAAAATTGAATGATGCATTGAATCAAATTGTAATATAATTCTTAATATTTATATTAGATGAAGTAATTTTCATCGTGCTATGTAAATAGCTTTCGATCTTTCGATCTTTAATTTATGATAATTTATTAAGACAAATTTAATCCTGAAATGGCTTTCTATTCGAGAGCTTAAATGCTTTCAAATTACTTTAAAATTACAGGAATTTACGGCATATATTCATTTTTCTTACCTATTAAAAGTTAAAATGGTTGAATAATTTACAAAGAAAGTGAAATGTATTCTGGTGGATTTTATTGCATAGTTAAAGTATTTCTTTAAATGATGTTTTTAAATTTGTTTTATTTTAAGATACTATATTTTTCATTCCACTAAATATTCGATTAAAAGTAAGTAACACTAATAATTCAATGTTTAATTATCAGAGTTACGTTGATGTGAGAAATACACTAACGTGGGATTATTTCATGATGTTATTAATATGAAAATCAGAGAGAAGGGAGGATGAAGAACTATTAGCTTATATATAATATAGATCCGGTTACCAACCATAATTTTGTAAGTAATAGCTTTTTACTAGAACGTATATAATGAATCTATATTGGTCTGACGTATTAAAAATAAAAATCATGATTCTGATCGATTTTATCATTTTAATATTTTATCCTAATCGATATTTTATTTTTTGATCAGTAATATATTAAGGTAAGTGGAGGAGGTTTTACCGATACAATCAGAAGATTTCTCACTATATTCCATAAAACCAAGCAAATTTAATAACAGCCGATTATTTGCAAAATTCACCTGTAGTAAATATTATTTCAATCGTTTTCATTGGCTATTACCATTTCTCTTCCTCTCCTTTGATAAGCGGCTAGCCGAGATCGTATTGTAAATAAAGAGAGGGAGAAATTAAAAAGAGAGGGAAAGTATAAAAAAGAAATCTATCTAATACAGCAGCAGCAGTCTGGTCTAGTTTATGTAGTTTACAGCGTCGCAATTTCCTAATTGTGTCAGTGTTTTAATCAGTTTACGCGTCGGACTCGCAACCAGATATTTTGAATTCGAACCTCACCCGGGGCATAAGTTGCTTTAGTCTGAATTAATATAAACTTTTCAAATCACAATATGTAAACAGATGCATTAAGTTTATGTTTTTTTCCATAATCTATGTAATTCATAGAAATTAGGACGTCGAGTAGCCCTGCTAGTATTCAATAATGGATTCTTCTCCCGCTTATTTCTTCTGCTATTCTTCTAGTAAGGATTTTAATCTAGCAGCATCTTCACATTCCCGCCCTTATAGAATTCTGTCCGTATTAATCATACCCTATTCAATTAAACAATCTGTAATTTTGGAGAAACCATTTCAGCCAGAAAATTGGCTAATGGTCGCTCCATTTTAAGCAATACTTGAGTCGCCATTGTTTTTCTCTATTTGGGACTAATGCAAAGATTTCCATATAATAGTCAATTATAAATAAACTGCATCAATTCCCGATGAAGTTAAGGGCCACAATATGAAAACCTGATGGCTTGTTGCGTTTCATTTCTTGTAGTGGTTCATGGTATTAACTTCCCTCATGTATCACAAGGCCGGAAGGCGGGAATAGAAAGATGAGCGTACAAGAAGTAGTGTACACTGGCTTCCCAACAAATTCCTGAGCAGCTCATTCTGTATTCCCCGCTAGGTACACCTCAGGCGATTAGTGATAACACTCAAATACAGAATGTAAAGGCTAGGAGAGTGCACCTGATAAGATTACAGTGAGACTAGCTGCTGTCGAAGCGGCCCACCTAGTTAAATCGTGAACTATTATTATTATTATAATACAGATCAATGTCTTCCAATATTTCGGCGCTTTCCAATGGTTCATGTTCTACAACTCTCAACCCCATCAATAGTATATAGAAACAGCTATTTTTACACTTTATTGTTAGTAAATACTTACGATTATTCTAAAATGAATATATAGAAGGTGAGTGATGTAATTAAGTGAGGAAATGAGAGCACGCCGAACAGATATATACAAATCACTCAAACCTTCGAATATGGTCTACTATAATCCTTAAAATATGATAACAATGCTCGACTGATATGAAGTGTTACAAAATATTGTGCAGTGTTTATTTGTTGGGCCAGTGTGATTAAATATCTTAAATAAAGAGGACGATGTATGCATGGTCTACGTGTATGATGAAGTGTCGGTGTGACCATGTTGGAGGTGTTTGGTGAAAGTAAACAGTGAATTCTCACTGTGTTTTAATTATTTATATCATTCGCCCCTTTCCCACTACTTCGACTATGAATCCTATCTTATTTACTCCACTGTTTACAACACGTTTTTAAACGTCATTTAGTATACACGAGTACAAAAATGCAAGCAGGAAACCTGAACCATAAAGCACGCGGCCTTCACATGGCTTTTGGTTCCCAGTTTTATATTGGGAATCAACTTGTTCTACATGTTGCGATCGATACGGCTAGTGTGTTTCTGAATATTACTCCATACATAATAGTCAATTAGATTGCAATTAGGCGAGCGGAGGGCAGATATTGGGATTCGTAAAGCCTTGGAATTTTTCATATAGACACTTTTTAGCTTTCTTGAAGGTGTGACACGGAGTCATGCTGCCACACATATAGGGAAATATAACCATTTTCCAAGATGTGGGGCGATATGACGTAGCCTTTGCAGCAAACACACCGAAAGCTCATCACAGTTAAAGAGAACTTAGTCTTCCTGACGCACAGGAATTCAAGCGTACCGTACGCTAACCATTTGCTGTTCTTTGCATTTTGTGCAACTGACCCCGAGAAGAACAAGAGCGTCTTCATCTCGACTTATTGAATGGTTTCTTGGCTTTCGCAAGGTGATTCATTTCTGCCTTAACGGTGTAGAATTCTCGTATGCCCTCCTTCTATGGATAGTAATGAATATCCTAATTAAGCGCCTTCTACATAGTCGCCACTCTGGCGTCCATTTCTATCGCCAATCTTCGAGTGTTTTGCTGGGATCTTGCCGCACTTTACAGCTTCTCAACGAATTTCGTTATGCGGATACGGTGAAAACGACTGCTATGATAACTCTTACAGGACACTTCCCTCACAATGTATTAGCGTATATCTCACAGTCTTCAAATTCCTCAAGAAGCACTGAGCTGCAGCTAAGATTTCGATTTTTTAATCCGGCGCCTGAAATGGAATCCGGACCTGAAATGGGAGGCTAACATCAAATCTGTTGCAAAAATCGTTTGAAAAATGATAGATCATTCTGGGAGGTGACTCCTGCTACCATCTTGTGCATGTATAAGAGCTATATATTGGCCTAGATGGAGTATTGCTTCAACATCCGGGGATAGTTCCTCTTAGAACACTCTATATTGCATTGACACAGTACAAAATTGACTTCGTAATCTAGTGGGAGATGATCTCTTCTTTATCTTATACCCCCTTTTACACAGAAGAGACGAAGCTAATCTATATTGTTGTTTCTATAGTATGTCCTTACTGAGCTCAAATCTATGGTTGTCCCCGTAAACACACAGAGAGTAAGAATCCGTCTTGTTACCATTGCAAAGCACATTCCTTCTGTCATCTGTGCACTTAAAATCTTAAAAAATCTTCATGTACAGTTTCTTTTTCAAGTACTTCCACATGTTACCATATGTTACCACAGGACTGTTTTCCTACAGAATACAAAATGAATTAATAACATTCTGGTGATTTGGTTCATCTCTCTCAATCCTTTCATAGTACTGTTTATCATCCACATGAAAATCTCATTAACGCTTCACCGTAAATGGCTTTAGGTCTTGTTAAATCGTTAACCATTAATATAAAACCCAACAAGAATCATGAGGCAGATCAATTTCTTCCAATATCTCTGCGCTTTTCAATAGTTCATGTTCTACAACACTCAACCCCATCAATAGTATATAGAAACAGCTATTTATTGCACTTTACTGTTAGTAAATACTTCTTATAATTCTGAAAGGAATATATAGAACGTGAGTGATGTAATTAAGTGAGGAAATGAGAGTACGCCAAACAGAGATATACAAATCACTCAAACCTTCGCATTTAAAATATTATGATCATGTTCGGTTTTGTGGTTGTTTACAAATACCATTTTAAGATGGTGGTACGAAAGGAATATGATTCAATAAATGGAGGGAAATAAAAAGTGTACTAGGAGTAGAAGCGTAAGAGTGAAGGGATTACGAAAATAAATAAATGACTTGAATAAAAATGAAAAGGAGGAAATCAGCAGCAAGTAATGTTTCGGAGTGGCGAGTGAATAAAACGAGAAGTTGTAAGAGGAGGCGAACAAGGGGAGTAGTAGTATTTAGATAAGAAGACTAAAAACATGACGCAAATAAATAAATGATGTAAATAAAGAGAAACAAATACCGAAAAAAGGAAAGTAGTAGTAAAAAGAAGAAGAGTGGAAGAAAAAAGTACAATGTACCAACGTTGACCCTAAAGGAATACGGGTAGTCTATTATACAGTTAAGATTCTGGTTTGCTCCTTCTTTATTAATTGCAGATAATACCCCCAGGAGAAACTGAAGAATTGAGAGAACATCGTCGTACCTGGCCCCGATAAGCGAAAAACATACACGCGTACCCCACAGTAAAATGGTATATATTACAGATGTATATATCAGCTAGTAAATATATGCGTTGTTTGTTTGTTTTTTGAAAAAGGAAAATAAAGAAGTAATTTCCATCAAGTGAGAATCAAGTCAGTAGCAAATAAACGACCATTGGAATCCGATAAGAGAGAAAACGGAATTTTTCATTTTGTATTTGTGCAAGAAACAACGGAACAAAAAAGCCATCCATAAACAAATGGAAACGGACGCGAATAAATAATCATTTCAGAGTTGGGTAATAAAAAGGAAAGAAGAAACAGAAGAGGCAAAAATCGTGCGAAGACAATGCGGAACAGGCAATGCCATTCGCAGACACCTCGTAAAAAACTACAAAAACAAAATGGCGAACGCGAAAACCATCTCTTACTATAAATTATTTACATTTGAATAACAAGTAACTACGATATTATGTTTCGGATTTTTTTTAGAAGCGGATTGATCATTTGCATCATTCATAATACTACTGTGATCTTCTTGCTTATTATATTCATAACGTTTTGGCCGATGTAACCTCCAAAATTATTCGGGTACATCTTTTTGACCTGGGAAACCTAATAGTCGAATTTGGAAATCTTTATGTAAAGCTCAGCTACATATACGAAGTTTAGAATTAAACAATATATTCAATCCACGGGGTAGATTGTTCTTGTTGTGTCATGACCGGATAGACGTGTTCATACTATGCATTCTTGTTACTTTTTGCCTGTAGAAATGATTGAACCTTTAACCTACAAAAGAGTGTTACTTAGCACTGATTGTTAACCAACACCGTTAACTGTTAGGCCATATGTCTACGTGGAGAATTGTCTGAAGGTTTATTGATTAATCATTTTAAGTATCTATTGTGGGTATTAAGCTCTATATGAAAGAACATAGAGGAATTTATATTTTGGATCGAATCTGGTCCGAGTAGTCGATTTGTAATATATATATATATATATATATATATATATATATATATATTCAAATATAACATTTTTTGTTTGTCTACAGACTCTATCGTTTCGAGCTTTTTGCTTTCATCTGTGCAGGAGTGGTTGTTGCATGAAATTGAACGCACTTCGTAGATTCAGGCTAGAATTACGAGATCAACGCTCGGGACCACACGGCTACCGAAAATCAGTACAGACAGTAATTGAAACTGAGATACACTTACGCGAGGAGGCAGGGGAAGCGTTATTGTTTTCTAGAGTGGTACAACGCTCGCGCAGAACTATCTTTGTCGAAAATGGCAATAAACCTTTCTCTATTTAACGGTACTATACGTTCAAGACTATTGCATCTTTAAAGAGGCTTTTAACTATAAATATTTTTATTAAATATTAAGGTTTTTTTTACCTACAGACAATATCGTGTCGGGCTTTTTGCCTTCGTCAATACAGGAGTTGTGTTTTCAGACATTCGCATGGGATCGAACGCAGCTCGTAGATTCAGGCTAGAATTACGAGACAAACGCTCGGAACCACATGCGCGCACACACACACACATACATATATATATATATATATATATATACATATATATATATATACATATATATATACATATATATATATATATATATATATATATATATATATATATATATATATATATATATATATTTCATGATTTTTTTTCGGGGGTACAAAATTTGATTATCGCAAACATGAACGGAAGACGAGTTTTAGCGTTCATGATTAAAAGTGAAACATGAAAAAAATAGCCATCCGACCGTTTTCGCCTTCTATTAACAAAGACTGTATCGAAGTATTAAAAAAACGAGATATTTAAAAAAAATGGGGTGAGAAGAGGAAATATAGAGCAAAACATAACATAGCGTTATGGTATATGTACAATGGGGGATGTTTCTGAGAGACTAATCACATCTAGTTCTAATAGACACTCCCTTTGTAAACAAAGGGAGGGACGTTTTAGATGAACACACATCGTCTCCAAGATTTTTAGATGAAATAGTGAGTTAGCATGACTGAAGGTGGTGAAGGAGTCAATGCTAGAACTTCCTAGTGCACAGCGGATTTTTAAGCAAATGGTCTGCAATTTAAGACCCGAATGTGTGCTTTTGAACATCTGTTGACCGGAAGGTTCTATTCCTAGTTTTTCTAGAAATGTGGTTTGGGACTCTACTACCAAATCTCAACGTCTTTCTACCCACGTTGACAGCACTGCAACTACATTCAAAATGACAAATTACATTATTTTTATGGTGGGGGGAATAAAAAATATTTTGGAGAGAACACAAGACGCACATTCAAAGCAAAATGTCAAAATAGCAAAATAGCAATTTTCAACTGTTGAGGTGATTTGCTTGGCGAATTTCTCACTTACTGTGCTTAACCAAGGTAAACGAATGTAAATCGGACATTTAGTCACCGTATTTGGTTTTATTTCATGAAAAATTATTGATTTTCTTTTTATGACTGGCCTAATCACATCAAGAGGATAGCCATTATTGGACAAAGAATGTGTTATAGTTTTTTATTTCTTCGTCCAAATTTAATTTTAGACCAAATCATAATGGCTCTGGGTGTTAAGGTCCAAATTAAGTTTACGTTCTATTTGTAAGGACAAAATGAATCCCTGCGAGTTTATATTCCTGTAAACGTAGGTTTACGGTAGATTGATGTAAGGAAACTCGATGGGGCGTTTTGCTACCAATACATCGAGAACAGCTAAAGTAGACTAGCGCTCTCCTTCGTTAGTATATTTTAATATGGGATGCATGCTATTAAGTATAGAGGCGAATTTGTTTGCCTTAGTTTTATTGTTAAAAGGCAAAATGTGTCATCTAGATATAGAAAGTTAACTAAAAGTTAAGTAGGTCAAGATAATAATTGCATTCATATATATATATATATATATATATATATATATATGTATACATATGTCATCTGAAGACATATATATATATATATATATATATATATATATTTATATGGGAATAAAGTTATCTGGACCTACTAAACATATATATAAATATATATATATATATATATATATATATATTTATATATATATATATATATATATATATATATATATATATGTATACATATGTCATCCGAAGACATATATATATATATATATATATATATATATATATATATATATATATATATATATATGTATATATATATATATATATATATATTTATATATATATATATATATATTTATATGGGAATAAAGTTATCTGGACCCACTAAACATATATATATATATATATATATATATATATATATATATATATATATATATATATATATATATTCGATGAGTAGTAAAGACGAAGAAACGCGTATGTAGATTAATTCTAGGCAGAAAAATTGAGCTTGGTTGATTTTAGAAGTTTATTTTAAAAACCAAAACATTTACCTTGATTTATTTAGAATATCTATTTTCAAAATAATTTACACAAACAGAAATTAGCAAATTGCCATTTAACTGATATCCATAAGCCTTACATAACAAGGCTATAAATTCTGCCAAGCTGTTTATCAACTTCTTACATGATATTTACTTTTTACTCCTTCTAAGAGTGACTTCATATTTGTAAATTTTATACTGGCCAATTTTCTTTTAATTGTGACCCACAAGTCCTCGATCGGGTTAAGATGAGGACGTGTAATAAAAGAGTTATCATTTAACGACGTTTTGCTTAATTTTGCAGCGTTAGCTGAAACAAGACATTTCCCCGGCAACAGGAATGAAACAACTTTTTGATTGTTCAAATTGATTCTTTTTCTAAAATTCAGATGTATTATTTGTTGTTGATGCGCATATCACGCAGTATTTATTCGCCAATACCAAGTGATGAAAATGCAACCCAAAATATAATTCCTCAATTTCTATGCTTAACTCTCGTTTGATGAAAGTCAATCCCGAAACCCTCACCCGAATCGTCGAAAACACTATTCAAGATCATCACCCACAATATAAAACCGTGACTCATCCAACTAAATAACTCTCTAATACTAGTTCGGAAAAAATACCATGTACAGTAACAAAGCTCATGCTATCTATAATATTCGTTCTTAATAACAAAGGCTTTTATTCAGACCGCCCTGATGATTTGTTGTTTTGTTTCACTCCTCTCGTTATTGTTTTTCAAGAAAGATATTTGTACATTCTCCGGTGAAAACTCGTTAGACATATTTGTAAGGGTATCTTTCCTGGAATAAAAGACTCCAATGTTCACCCTTGAGTAATGCGTTCTCGATGCTTATTTGAAGATTACCTAGGCTGGTTGTCCTTTCACCTGTTTGTTCATATCGTTTACAAAGGTTTTGCAGTGTGGAAATTTGTCCCTTGTTCAAGACGGTTTTGTCATTCTTACATTTGTTTTTATTTTTTTAAATTCATGCCTCTCTCTCACATATATATATATATATATATATATATATATATATATATATATATATATATATATATATATACGGCATACTTACGTTAACACACCGGTTTCCGTTAGATCATGGAACATAAGCGCTACGTTCAGGGTGGTCAGTACTAAATGGGTGACCATTTGGGAACACCAAATGCTGTATGTGGCCTTGAGAGAATATGGGCACTATCAAGTTATATTATGCTCACAGAAAAGTTAAGACAGATAGATATTTACCTGACTCCCAGAGGCCGTCCCTGGACGTTATGGGGGAAAACAAAACAACAACAACAATATATATATATATATATATATATATATATATATGTATATAGAATTTATGTTGTTTACTCTCGCTTTCTTTATTTTGTTCTTTAGTCCTATCATTCCATGAGCGATATTTCTGACAAAGGTGGGAGTATTGCTGCTTTCGGGATCTGAATCTGTCCTTTCAACACTTTTAGTTAGCTATTTTTTTACCTTGGAGTAGTATTTTTTTAGCTCTTTACATCAAGTTGCTTTATGCCTTGTCTGGAGCGATTTTCATAAAATAAGTAAGAGCCTATCCTATTCCGAATACTTGCATGCTTAGGCCTCATGCCTCGTAGAAATACTTGTTTCATCGAAATCAAACTCCGTAATAACACCAATATTCTCCACTTA
This sequence comes from Sepiola atlantica, assembly GCA_963556195.1. Classification (NCBI taxonomy): domain Eukaryota; kingdom Metazoa; phylum Mollusca; class Cephalopoda; order Sepiida; family Sepiolidae; genus Sepiola; species Sepiola atlantica. The sequence goes on along the minus strand of OY744522.1, from coordinate 180,179,787 downwards.
CCCCAGCATTGCCTCAGTTGCCAATATACTTATGCAATGCTGTATCAAGAAGTGTCGTTCGTGATAGTGTAACGCTTGTTTCACAATACATACTTCATTTCGCAGTTAGACTTTCTTTTTTAACAAAAGGGACCAGTCAATCAGTCATTTGTTTAATATGAACATTTGTGTTTTTGTTTCTGGCTGATGAAACATGATTTAGTACGGGGCGACAAAATATCCCATAATCCATCAGGTCAGAGTCCAAGAAACTAGAGGTATCCAATAAGAATCGAGGCGGAGGAGAGAAGAAGAAAAAAAGATATGAAACTGACAATTGTACACATCAGCCGGGCTGGATATATCCGATAGGAACATGGAGGAAAGAAGATTGCAGGAGTCGGAGATACGGCGAAGAAGAAAGTTCGAAGTAATAGATTATCTGAAAACGTAAAAAATACAACAGACAATAAAAATGAATCAACCCTCCCCCTTCGAATGTGGAAGACGCAGGAAAAAAAGGAAACAAAATGTCTACGAATCGATGAAGAAACATGAATTGCTTGTGGCAATGTCGACTGAACTTTGACACGGCGCTCATCCATAATCAGAAGATTCTGCGAATAAAGAAAACAGCGATAAATCTACACCCAAGATATTTTTCATTTCGAAAAAATAAAAGCGGAATCTAAATTAAACAGGAACGGGGAATCTACACATACGTCCACCTATTTTACGCGGTTAACGATGCTTGATATAATTTTTTTTAAGACGTGACCGTCTAAACAGAAATAAAGCACATATAGAAATCAAAATCTTCTGTCGTGTTCTATAGTACGATTATACTAGTTTAACATGCGATGAGAATCTAGGGGTTGTATGTATTTATTTTTAATTTTGGATTTTTTTTTATCTCTCTCCAACAGTGGTAAGATGTGACACAAGGTCGGAAAGCGGGATTGAAAAGCTAGCGCCCTAGATGTTGAGCACTCTGGTTTACAAAAAAATGCCTGGCCATCCCCGTCAGCATTCCTCTGTAGGGGCACCTCAAACGATTAGCAATAAAACTAATTCTTTCTCAAAGGTTGAAAAGACAAAGCCTGGGAGGGTGGACCTCCTAGAACTGCACAGAACAATCCCTAAGATAGGGTGAATCATGGTCCGATGGCAAAGTCGGTACCGGTCTAAGAAGTGTTGCATCCATCGGAACATATACTACACTTTGATATCAGCCCAAAAGGCTGAGTCTCGTATTTATGTTTTGGGTGTGACATTAGTATGCAATATATATATATATATATTATAGTTTATCTGTAATGTAATTGACAGTCTATCACATCATTGATTTTAAAACAGATTCTATAGGCAAGTAGTAATTCCCATACATATATAGGAAATGAAAAAGGAAAAACCAAGAGATATGTTTTATATAGTCATCAACGTTTCGTCTTTATTTGTAAGACCTCCATCAGGATGATAATTTTAAGAAAGATGTAATGCAAGTACATTGAAATATTGGGTTGACATGATGGGTTGATGAAAAACACAATATTTCGATGTACTTGCATGATATTTTTCTTAAAATTATCATCCTGAGGAAGTCTTACAAATAAAGACAAAACGTTGATGAATATATAAAAAATATCTACTCGTTTTTTCTTTTTTAATTTCTCATTTCGTCGGATCACTCTCATCCTTCCTATCTCATATATAATATATATATATATATATATATATATATATATATATATATATATATATATCATATATATATATGTATATATATATATCATATATATATATATATGTATATATATATAATATATATATATATAATATATATATATGTATATATATATATAATATATATATATAATATATATATATAATATATATATATATATATATATATTATATATATATATTATATATATATATATATATAATATATATATATATAATATATATATGTATATATATATATATATAATATATATATATATATATATATATATTCTGACGAATCAATCTTTGATTTCGATTAGCCAATTTCGATTTATTATTGGTGGCCGGTTAAAAATTACAAATATAACAGTTTTTAAGACGAGGGGAAAAATTTAGTATCTGTTCTAAGAATACACTTATGAATACATTCATCTTTTCTGTTCTCAGTCAGTGGAGGCGAAATTTTCGTTGACTCAGGCAATCTTAACGTTTGTCCAAACCCAGAATGCGCCTATTTAGTGAGTTCGATGCTCCTCACATTAAAATTCGATCTTCTGTCAAAGTCTGCCCTCGTGGGGAAGCAAATAAATAGAGTTTAAACAGAAACAAGGGCAAACACAGAAATAAAACACGCATAGAGATGCAAAGATGTATCGAAAAGCTTTTATCGTGTTATATAATGTTAGAACACTAGTGTAATACACGACACTAATAATGTAAGTTGTATTTAAGTTTGAAATATATGCAATTCTAAAAGTTTAAATACTGTAGAAATACATCCGAAAAATCGATATTTTATTCTGACTCGCCATATTTTGTATTAATTATTTTTCATCGTTTTTTTTTTAACTTAAAACGAACTTCACTTAAATTTCATTCAAACCTTTGCACATTGCGCCTAAGATGCTAAAAATTTGAAACAACTCAATAACTTTCTCATAATATAAAGTGAGAAAGTGGTAGATACCTTGTTGGAAGCGTATTAGCAAGATGCTTCTGATGGAATACGATTTTTTTGGCAAAAATTGAAATTTCAGGGGACTGGGCCCTTATTACCATATTTGGGCAAATTCTGAAAAAACGCTATTTTGGGGCATAAAGTGGCCATAACTTAAAATGAGAAAGTAGTTGAGGCGTTGTAAGACGCGTATTACCTAGGCGCTTTTGATGCTATAGCGTTTTTAGAAAAGATCTAAAATGTTAATGGACTGGGACCTAATCACCCTATTTGGGCTTATTAAAAAAAAAACCTTTTCAATATAACATGGCCATAACGTAAAATAATGAAGTGGTTGATACCTCGTTGGAAGCGTATTAGAAAAGTACAGCTAATGGCATAACCATTTTTTTCAGAGACCGTAATTTTAGGGGACTGGGCCCTTATTACTAATGGTGTGCCTAGACGGTCTAGATAAGATACGATGTGTAATTTATTTGTGTTGTAATTTTGTGAATCTACCCTTACCTTTATCCAGTTCTATGTGGAATGGTAAAAGAATATAACCATATTTCATTGCAGGTAGTTTTTATACAGTAGATGAGGAAATGGTCCTACAAAACAGCATTTATAGAATTCATAATGTCAAGATTAGGAAGAAGAGTAATGAGGCAGCAACACGATTTCTGCAGAAATATACTGCTATTACTTCAGTTAGTAATGATACATTGAGAAGGAAAGTTTAGATGGTAGTTGATTCGCGATCACGGACAAAGCCATTGGTAGAAAATTGGCACGCATGGGAAAACAAGCCGTTTTTCTCAGAAATGTATCCACCTTTTGATGAGAAGAAACCAGGAGGCCGCCCTAGTTTGACCATCAGCGATACCTCCTGTCTCAAGATCATCAATTGCAAAATGGAGTGAGAGTCCGGTGTAGAATTGGAACAAACATGTCAGATCGTTCTAGAGTGGACCAGCTTCAAGATCTTGACAGCTTTCAATTAAAGGCAACATCCATGATATTCTTCGTAGGATGTTAATCATGTCGCACCAAGCAATTGCTTCGAAACGTCCCCGTCTGAGTTGCTCGATATGTAGGCGGTTGGTCACAGCGCTAGATCGTCAAGACAGCGTAATGTAGGCAGAGTTATAGATGAAAAATCTATGATAAAAAAGTATCTATTATTGAACGAATTCATATGTTCTGTGTTGATATAAACTATATCATATCTTCACTGATTGTTTTTTTTAGTCCGCTTCCTGAAACTCAACATTTAAGAATATATTAACCAATATATTCCCAAAATTATCCAAATTCTTTAAAACTGGTAACAATTTAATGTTTTAGGCAAAAAATTGGCATAGATTTGAAGTTTTATGTGTCCCTGAAAATTTTTTTAAATTGCTGTTTATATGTTAGTAAATCTGGAAATACAATTAAAAATAGTACATTTTAAGCGGAAAAAGTAAGTTAAAACCTTTCGCTAGTCAAATACTATGCCGATTTGCCGATGAGCTATATTTCTCTAAATTTTGAGAAATTTTCCTGCAAATTGACGTATTTTCTGAAAAACACATGATGTTTTTCCTGCAGCTCCTAAATCAAGTGTTAATGCCTCTGATCTGATTTTTTAGTCTGTTTCTTGAAAGACAGCATTTTAAGAATATATAAGCCTCCATATTGCCGAAATTTGCCAAATCATTGAAAATTGGTAACAGTTTAATTGTTTAGACAAATAAAAATGGTATAGACATCAAATTTACTTATACCTGAGAATTTTTAGATATTTTTTGTAAAATTGATGCTTATATGTTAGTAAATCTGGAAAGACAATTTTTTTAAAAGTACATTTTAGGTGGATAAAGTAAGTTAAAACAATTTGCCAGTCAAATTCGATGCCGATTTTCAGATGATCTATATTTATAAAGATTTGGAAAAATTTGCCGGAAAATTGACGTATTAATAAATTACGCCAACTTTAAAGGCTTGTAGAAATCCAACCATACATTATTTTGGCCTGTGTTTTTTTTGCATTACAAGCCTCGGGTAATAGAGTATACATATATCAATGAATTAAGAGATAATGAAGACAATTCAAAAATAATAAATTCACACACGGAGCTTAGACACAAAACAGAAAAAAGAGAAAAATGTTGTTAAAAGTATAGTTAGACGTAATCACTCCCGAATAACGTTCGGTTGGTATATATATATATATATATTGTGCACAGTCACATATATGTGACCTTCCTCTTCCATTCCTCTTTGTCTCACTGCCTTTTCCATCCCACACCATTTCCTTATGCGACCTGAACATTTAATCCAACCCATCTCCTTCCTCAACAACCGCCCCACTTATCCCAATAAGCATGACGCACGCCCCCCTCCTTCTTTACTGTTTTAATAACTATGGCAGCCACTAAATTTCCCCTACCCTCACTCCCACAGCCACCACATGTTCGAGCTTATAGTATATACTTGCTTAAGCGGCCTCTTAGAATAAATCCATCTCACTGCTACGATCACTGTCACTACCACCATCTATTCTAGCTCATAATGTATATTTATATTTGCATAAGCGGCCCTTCAGTTTAATTCCTCACTATGCTTCTTGTATTCTAAATTTTAAACCCAGCATTAATTGATACATTCACTAATAATTTCGACTTCCAGCGTATATTTCCTATGAACCATTTTAAGTCACATGCAAAAAGCCGAGTATGTTTATTTCGGCATGGATTTATACACGACTCTATAGTTTTCTGAATTTCTATTCTGGCTTAAATGTCAGGGAGTATCTGTGACTTTAAAATATAATTTTTTTGAGATCTCAAGGTTTGTGAATTACATAGAGCGTTGTTTAGTATATTTTCGGACTGTTTAAGCATTTCAGACCATATGAATTTGATACAACATTCTGCCCATAGTTCAGATACTGTTTGATCTGTATCAGGACTTAAATCGATACATTTTTCCCTTTAATATTTGTCAATATTCTTCTCTTTTTCAAAGTTCTTCACTTTTGCATTTTCAAGATATTCACCCTAAATACTTAATTAATATTCAATAGTTATTGGCCAGACCTTGTAAGGATATAAGCATTATCTTTTTAAGTCATTTGGGTAATTATGAATTTGCATGCTTGTTTGAACACTTGATGAATTAATACACTTCTAAACTATACAACTTTTATTCATTTTATCAGTTCATTATCCATATATATATATATATATATATATATATATATATATATATATATATATATATATAAACAAGGGGTAAGGTAAATCAAAATACCGTTTAAAGCATGTTAAAATGCGATAATGTTTTATTAAAAAAAAATCGAAACCGATTAAAAAAAAAAAATTATGAACTTTTTTTTTAGTTTATATTACAGATATATTTCGCCGAGTACAATCGGCTTCTTCAGTGTAGTTAGTAGATCCGATGTTAATGGTCTGCCGGTCTCAGATAGTGTAGCCGGCTCATGAGGTGTTTTTTCTTTTCACTTTCGGTACGAAATCACGCCAGCACGTGGATATGTATATATATTAGAAGTTCATCCCATTTTTAAAGCATCCAAATAAATTTTTAAAACAAGGGGTAAGGTAAATCAAAATACCTTTTAAAGCATGTTAAGATATGAAAGTTTATTAAAAAAAATCGGTTTCGATTTTTCTTTTTTAATAAAACATTATCGCATCTTAACATGCTTTAAAAAGTATTTTGATTTACCTTACCCCTTGTTTTTAAAATTTATTAGGATGCTTTAAAAAAGGTATGAACTTCTAATATATATATATATATATATATATATATATATATATATATATATATATCTGAGTCTTCCCGCAGTGAAGATTTTCTTTTCATGAATGCCAACTTCGTGGGAATCAATTACTATTTACCCGCTACCTAATCCATGCCCATGCTTTTCTCTAACTCTCGCCAACGTTTCTTGTCGCTTATGCGATTTATGGCCTCTGACTCTTCCTACTAAGCGCTGCATATATAAAGTATCTCTGCTGCATAGTATTTTCAAAAGGCCTGAAAAAGATTTTAGGCGAAATATCGATGAAAACATATATTTTTCTTAACTTCATTGTGTTCAATTTTTATTCACTATATATATATATATATATATATATATATATATATATATATATATATATATATATATATATATATCCCCAACACATATACGTCCCCTCACAATCCAACATAACACCGCAATACACACTCATGCGATTAATAGACAGGAAGTTCTATATCTGAGTCTCTACCCTCCTAGTATTCAGGGATCTAAATTGAGTCAATTGAATTGTAGCGGCAACTGAACTTGCAAGAACCACGCATACACTTTAATATATCTATATATCTATATAGAATTTAGAAAAAAAAAACAAACGTTATTTTTTTTATATATTTATTAAATAAGTAAAATTTCTTTTTTATAAATATGTCTGAGACTTTCGCTGTTAAACAAAAGAGTATGTTTTTATTTTTCTCATCTTGCTGCTGTTAAAAATCGAAAGAGACTGTCTCCTCGTGATAGGGATAGTACATTGTTCGTCCGGTGTAATTGACGTCCTTCGAGAATGTGAAATCCAATGTGTGTTTTAGCGTAGTGTGCGTTAATTTGAATATAAAAGATATTGCACATATGAAGTAAACGTTTTGTATATAATTTAGAAAAACCAACGAAAAAAATAACATTGAGGCTTTTTCTAAATTCAACACACACAAAACACACGCACACACACACACACACATATATATATATATATATATATATATATATATATATATATATATATATATATATATATATATATATATATATATACATATTATAATATAAAATGAAGTAATAAAATAAGGTGTCAATCAAATTTTATTAGAATTCAAAGTTGAAGCAAAGTATCCTTAAGTCCTTAGCTCATGAGTTTTCAAAGATAATTCTTCTCTTCAGAGGACCATTACCGCAGTTATACTACTACAGGTAATAACATTACGCTTTGAAAATATATAAAATTATATACACAAATACATAAAAATACATAACATCATTATTACCTGTAGTAGTATAACTGCGGTAATGGTCCTCTGAAGAGAAGAATTATCTTTGAAAACTCATGAGCTAAGGACTTAAAGATACTTTGCTTGAACTTTGAATTCTAATAAAATTTGATTGACACCTTATTTTATAACTTCATTTTATATTATAATATTAATGCTCTATCCAGTATATTGAGCTTCAGTCTTTATCCGGATGTTTCACTAATTATAAGATATTAGTTTACGCTTATATCTTTTGTTGAATTGCTTCATATATATATATATATATATATATATATATATATATATATATATATATATATATATATATATATATACATGCTTGTGTTTGCATATATATATATATATATATATATATATATATATATATATATATATATATATATATATATGCGTGCTTGTATTTGCGTATGCATCTATGTGTATATATGTTTATAATAGAGAACAAGCGTAACAGACAGACAGCCAAAGGGCCAGAAACAACATCTTAGAAGCAACGCCCCAGCCGACTCCACCGCTTGCACATAGAGATAGATACTTCTTTTTGGCAATGACGACCGAAATCTGACATGGTACTCATATATAACCAGAATCCTCTTCAATTGGACACAGACAACAATAAGGAGAAACGTTGCAGTGAGGAAATTTGTAATATTAGTCACTTAAATAATCTAGGGTTCAGCTATATTAATAATAAACTGTAATTTTACTAATGTGTAAACCCTGACATCACTAATGGTATACAGGGTGATTCATAAGTCAGTTATCTATTTAAAATGATTACCATATGAAGCACAAACATACTATGAACTTTTGATAATTGCTATCTAACTCTCTAATTACTGTTATTTGTTATTGTAAATGAGTTCGTTTATATATTTGTTTCTATATATATTTATGTTTATTTATTTAAATTTGTGTAAATCATCATATGTGGGGTTTTTTTTCAGGCAGTATGTCATTTACAATTGAAGAGCGATTATTTATTGTTATTCATATGGCCAAATTTGATGAATCTCCCACACTTGTTGAAACGCAATGCAGAACGAAGGTGGGAATTTGGAATATTTGCTGTAATTTTATACTCCCATAAATGAATTTGGTGAATAAAGTTTGTTTTGTATTACCGTATTTTTTAACTTTAGAATTTCAAAAATAAATAGCTAAGTGACTTAGAATCACCCTATATATATATATATATATATATATATATATATATATATATATATATATATATATATGACCGTCTGCGATTGATATTTCCCCGCTCTAATTAAAGACGTAAGCTCGAAACGACGTCGTACGTCAGTAACATATAAAAAATAATTTAATATATTTTATATATATATATATGTGTGTGTGTGTGTGTGTGTGTGTGTGTGTGTGTGCGTGTGTGTGGTAAAGAAGACAAACGGATAACAGATTTAAATACAAGAGAAAACCGAGAAACGAGAGAGTTGACCGGTTTGTTCGTATCAATGAACGTCTGCAGAAAAATAAACGAAACCGGTCAAATCTCTCGTTTCCTGTTTTTTCTCCTGTATTTAAATCTGTTTTCTGTTTGTCTTTCATCACACATGTTGTCTATCACGGTATTTCATTTTCATGACATATCGTGTATTTTACCCTATATATATATATATATATATATATATATATATATATAATTATGTATGTTTATATAATTATATATTTGTATGTAAAGGATAAACTAATAAAATAACTGATTGATCAGTATTCAATTTGGAACACATTAGCTAGGTGTAAGTGGTTCAAAACAGGTGTATATTTGCTTTTTAATTTTGTTAGATGCAAAGGTGGTAAAAAGAGTGGGGGGTGCTATGTGAAATTTTAGAAACCTCCGATTATTATAAAACTTCATGATAAGATAACAATTAATTAATATTACCCAAATTCCAGTTGCTTTAGAGTTTTCTAAGGGGTTTTAGTAGGCATACTATGGGCACGGCTTCTAATTTGAAAATTAAAATATTTCAATTTTAGATCAAATTTGATCTATAATCATTAGACACCAGTTAAGCAACATTGTTGAATAATAATTGTTTTTAGTCCCTTCCTTAAATTGTATATATATTTTTAGAATCAAAGTCATGTAATGGATGTAAAGCAAAATTGGAACAAGGATTCTATACATAAGGTTTAGCCGTGTTATATCTTGATTGTAATCTTCGTAAGAGCGCATAAATATAGTACAAAACTGTTTTGTTTGGGGTGTTTGTTTACCCTTCTTGAATGGGGTATTATTCTATTTACTATAAAAAGTAGAGCCAGTCTGTTTTGGATATTTGTCATTAACCGCGAGCTTTCTACAAAATCAATTTTCCATCAGGTTATTTTGCGGAACATTGGGTCGTGTTGTTAAAATAAATTACATTCTTATATAATAACTTTGAAACAGTGATTTATCCACCTCGAAATTCGATTTGTTCCTAATCTTTTAAAGAGGGGGTAGGGGGGTGTTTTTCTACTACCAAATATGTACTCTTTTAAAAATCTTTATACACGAAGAAGATTTTTCGCATGCTCGTCATCTTTGCTTAACGTAGCAAATGTAATTACTAATCGTTTATATTACTAGCAATACTACCTGATTACATTTACGATTTCTACTATCAAATATGTACTTTCTTCAACACTCTTCAGACTCCAAGAAGATCTTTTCTCGTATTTTTTACGCAGCAAATGTACATAGTAATAGTGAATATGAATACTAATGATACCTGATTACATTTATGATTTCTAAATAAAATTTAAATAATATTTCAACGTTAACAAAAATAATACATAACATACTGTCGGAAATGAATTATAATATAAATGATATAGCACGATCGCTGCATTTCGCTTGCGTGATACAGTAAGAAGATATGGTTCGATTGCTATAAAATACGTAAACAAAGTTTGACACCAGAGCTTTGAAGATCGATTATTCGTACAATTTCAGTTTTTTCTAGATGGTCAGCTCGGTAGTTAAACGCTTTAAAACAACACCGTGTAAAGCGGCAAACCTCCTGAAGCATAGTTTTGTAGCCTATACGGCTCTCGCGTTTTACTTTGTAGTATTCTTTGTTTACTCTTAGTCTCGCGGACGAAATAAATCGTTTGTTTTGTTATATTCCCCGCGCAAACATTGGCATCACGAGAAAGCATTCCAATACTTAACATGCCGTCGGGGATAAATTCTAATATTAAAAATATAACAAGTTCACCGCATTTCGCTCGCTTGGTAGAGTACGGAGATGTTATTATATCGCCAGTAAAAATATAATCAATAGGTTTACCGCAGAGCTTGGAAGAAAGTTATTTGTACAATATCAGCTTTTTATAAACTTCGCCTCGTTGTTCAAGCGATCTAAGATAACACCTCTGTTAGTTGGTCCTACATCTGAGGTACAGGTCCTTATCGTATACGAAACTCATTGTTTGATTTGTAGTATTCTTTGTTTATTACCAGCCCCGCGAACAAATTTTTTTTTCGTTTAGTGATATTATTCACGCAAACATCAGCATCAACTAAAATCAGCATAATACAGGGTGTTTCAAAAGTCTTGGGAACATAACAATTTTTAATAACTCAAAAACTATTAGGAGTTGAAAAATGAAATTGGTACCGTTGGAAAGGTTAAAGTTTCAAGTTTTGTGGGGAATCTTCAAAGTTGCTCAATATGAGCACCATTCGTCACACGGCAGACATCTAGTCGATAGTCCATTTCCTGCCAAACGCGTTCCAGCATCTTGACGTCAATGGTTCCCACAACTGCCGTTACTCGAGCCTTTAGTTCGTCAATATCTCTTGGAAGGGGCGGCACATAGACTTGTTGCTTGACAAAGCCCCAAAGGAAAAAGTCACACGGGGTAAGATCTGGAGACCTAGGAGGCCAGGGCATGAGAACGTCATCACCTCGCCCAGATCTCCCAATCCATCTACCAGGCAGCTTTGTGTTAAGAAACTGCCTTACTCTAAGACTCCAGTGTGGTGGTGCACCATCTTGTTGAAAAATGAAGTCATCAGATTCTGCTTGTTCCAACTGAGCCATTAACCAGTCTTCCAGCATGTTGAGATAGGATTCACCAGTGATAGTTGCCTCTTCAAAGAAGAACGGTCCATAGACACCTTTCTTGGAAATTGCACAAAACACGTTCACTTTTGGTGAATCTCGCTCGTGCTCAAGAAGTTCATGAGGATTCTCAGTACCCCATATGCGAGTGTTATGCTTGTTAACTTTGCCATTCAGATGGAAGGTCGCCTCATCGCTAAAAACAAGCCGGTCATCAAAGCCGTTATCTTCCAACTTCTCTTGCATTGCAATGCAAAAGTCACGGCGAAGTGGCTTATCAGTGTCCTTCAACTTTTGGACCAACTTGAGCTTGTAAGGTACCATTTGCAGTCGTTTCCTTAAGACACGCCAGACAGTTGCTGGAGCAAGCTGAAGTTCCCTGCTGGCTCTTCTCACTGATTTACGGGGGCTCCGCTGAAAGGCTGTCCGAACTTGCTCAACTGCATCTTCTGAAGTTGAAGGGCGACCTGTTCGCTTACTTGGGCACAAACACCCATCTTTCACAAATTTAGCATGCCATCTGACAATGGATTTCCTTTCAGGGGCTTCTGTTTTAAATTTCCTGCGAAATGCACGCTGAACACATGTCCACGATTCAGTCTTTGCAAATTGGAGGACGCAAAATGCCTTGTCTTGTTTAGAGAACGCCATTACTGCACCTGGAAAGATAACACGAAAATCATTAGTATGACCAAAATCTTGATTAAGCAAGCTTTAAAATGGCACCAGTTTCATTTTTCTACCTAGAATAGTTCATGAGATATACGCATTTGTAATGTTCCCAAGACTTTTGAAACACCCTGTACATGTTGTCGAAAATAAATTGCAATGTTAAATATGTACAAGTTCATATGTATAAATAGGCATTCCTTTGTATGTAACACTAACGGAAGTAATTCAGTATATATTCAAGCGAATGAAAGCAGCAGCCGCTTGCTAAAATATTAGTAGCGTTTGTAATCTTATATAAATAGTGATTTTGTCTGTCTGTCAGTCACAATTTGTCCGTCAGTCACATTTTTTCAAACGCAATAAATTTAATCATTTAAAAATATCATAGATCTGAACTACGTTTAGAAATGGAAAATATTGCATTAATAGTAAATAATGAATTCTCGGCAGGTTTTTCATCAGTCCTTGAACCAGTCGGCCTGGACAGGGGCGACGGTCGCAGGCCTGACGAGATGAATGCGTTTGCTTTTCGAGCCAGAAAGCCGCTGATTTGGAACGCCACTTGTTCTGACTCCTTTTCACCAGCAAGGATTGCGGAATCCGCGGTGAAGCCCGGCACGGCGACGCTGCTCGCCGAAACAAGGAAGCGCTGAAAATATAGCTCGCTCACTGATCGTTTCATCTTCCAACACATTTCAGTGGAAACGTCGGGTGTGTTTGGCCCCGAGACTGTTAAGTTTTTTCAGGACATTGGACGGAGGATTTCAACGTCTAGGCACGTGAGTCAGCCTGGTTGTTCCAACGCATCCCCCTGGTTATCGTTCGTGGCAACGCTATGTCAGTAACGGCGGCGTCACTTCCGTTCTAATCGTCATCTGTTGACTTTCACTACTAGTGACGTTCAAAGGGAATTAAAGACTAAAAGTTTAGGTAAATTGGAAACAAAATTGTTTATAAGAAACGTAAATTAGGTTTCATGATGTTTACAAGAAATATGTTTTTTTGTAATATAGTAAATTATATACTTAAAAATGTATACGTAATTGTAGTTTCAAAAGTTGATTTCTTTTAATCTTTATGTGTGCCTATCTGTTCGCCAACCGACTATACCAAGCATCAGCAGCAGCTCCTCCTTAAAGCCTAACTCTTCTTCACTGTACTAGCGAAAGTGAAAATGTGGTAGTGCAAAAAATATTCTGTCTGGAACTCTGGTTCCTAGCCTGACCAACCCTGGCGAACCGGTTTGGAAATCCGATTGACATGGCTCTAGTAGCTCTCAACGATGGGGTCAGTATCAGGATCCGTCGTCTTCTGGTCGTGTCTGTATCTGCACGTGGTAAGAGAAGACGTGTCAGTCGCTGAAACCGCAAATGAATGGAGTGAAAATAGCAACGTTCATTTTGCGCCATTCCTTTCGTATGTCTGTACGAAACTTTCCCCGGCTTCGCATGCAACCACTGAACCTTACTATTCAATGGAAAGGTCTGCAATTGTGCAGAGTAACGAACAGCTGACAGCAACACAGAGGACTTTATGCAAGTATGATAATCCCGAGGCACAACCTTTGTGAGCTGTATAAAAAAGTTCGACTCGCTAAAAAATAAACGAATAATCATCAGCAGCTAATAAAAAGTATTAATATTGAGGCAAGCAAAACAACTGTTTTTTTAAGTGATTTTAATTTTAAAATTGTAAGTCAGAAAGCAATGTGGATCGTATGACGTCATTTTAACAGCAATAGTGGGCTAGGATAATAATTTACTTCAATAAAGTTCCAACAGCCCTCCACGGGAGCCAGACTAAAAGTCGCCCTTTGGCAGTTTTTTGTGCGCGGGTGGGGGGGGGGGTGAAGTCGCTAGTCTAATTAAACCTTATTTTCGTGAATATTGCTTTCTATAGAGGGAAGAGGAATGCTGTAAGACGAGGATATGGCGAGAAGACAAATTACAAAATGAAATCGTGTCTTATTTAAGGAAAACAGACGATTTCGGAAGCGGAAATGAGATTGTCCAAGCGAATTACAGTCCAGCGGGAGATGCAGGCATTAGAAGACGTTAAATTACTCGTACAGTTGGGGGAGCCAGTATATATATATATATATATATATATATATATATATATATATATATATATATATATATATAAATATATATATATGTATGTATTATATATATATGTATATATGTGTATGTATATATATATATATGTATATATATGTATGTATTTATATATATATATATGTATATATGTATGTGTGTATGTATATATGTATATATGTATATATATATGTATATATGTATGTATATATATATATATGTATATATATATGTATATATATATGTAGGTATATATATGTATATATGTATATATATATATAAGTATATATGTATATATATAAGAAAACTATACATAAGATTTGGGGAGCGGGTAAGGTGTTTGTGAATCTTTGATATCAGATGTTTTCAGCAGGCTTACCGGGTGTAGGGTGTGAGATATCCCTTCTGTTTGTGCCCCGAGACCTGCAAACCACCGCACGCTGACAGCAAGTTCAGGCCCCATATTTAGTTCACTGTGATTTGCAACAGAGAAGGGTTATAATTTGTCCGGGCGTTGACAGCGGTTAGTTTTTTGGTTTAAATAAACTCTTACCCACTTTCTCATTTAATACACACACACACATATGTTTTTATGTACTAGTTGTATTACACATCCGATTGTGTGTTTATGATGATCAACATCATGGGACCGTTTAATAATGAGTAAACAGTGAAACCTTTGCACGGATTGAGCTCACACGAAAGAGGTTTTACTTTTTATAATTCTGTGACGAAAAAGCCATATTGATGAATTCTAACGTTGTGTTCGATGAATAGACGCGTTTTTATAATTTATCATGAATAGGAAAAGAACAAGACCGACTCTCGTGACAATGCTATACATGTGTATACTGGTGTAGACACATAAAGTTAACGAAGTCAAGTCTACCTTACTATTTCAAAAATAGAGAAATGGTGTGATGCCATCCAGCGTTGTTGAATTTAAATTATCAACGACTTCTTGGAACAATACGGCAAACGTTATAAGTGCGTTTCTCCGCCGTTATTTTAACATTCTCTTCTCTTCCCAGCATTTTTTCATTTGCTTATGATAATTATGGATCATTAACGAAGAATAAAAAGGTCCGTGTAATCTGTGAGACCTATGGAACATTTTTTTATTATTGTAATACCAAAAAAAAAAACATAAAAAATGAAAAAAAGAAAGGTATAAATAAACAGACGAATTCTGTTATTTTTTTAAATGTTTGCATAAATATATATATATATATATATATATATATATATATATATATATATATATATATATATATATATACATATATGTGTGTATATATTAATATATATGTGTATATATATATTTATATGTATATTTATATACATATCTCTCTCTCTCTTTCTCTCTCTCTCTCTCTCTCTCTCTATATATATATATATATATATGTATATCTATATATTTATATGTATATCTATATATATTTATATATGTATGTATATCTATATATGTATATGTATATCTATATATATATATATATATATGTATATCTATATATTCATATGTATATATATATATATCTATATATATATATACAGGGTGGGCCAAAATAAGTGTCCTATCTTTAAATTTGAATAACTTGAATTTGAATAACTTCCACAAAATAAAAGTTAAACTCACCAAACTTTATGTGTGTGTAGACTGACCCTTCCGAGATTTTTTGAAATAAACAAAACAAATTTTAGCCGAAAAACACTTCTTAAAACTTACAAAAACTAAAGTATTGTTTTTTACACTGTTTTGAGTTTTTTAAGCAAAAATAATGTTTTCTAAATGAGGGTACGTTCCTTAGGGCTAATACGGCTCATGCTTGCTTCGGAAGGGGTCCTTTACTTATTCTAAAAAATAAAAATTAAAAAATCAATAAATAAAAAAGTTATGAATTTTTAAAAATAGGACCCTTATTTTTGCCCACCCTATATATGTATATCTATATATTTATATGTATATGCATATATATATACGTGTATATCTATATATTTATATGTATATATATATATATATATATATATATATGTATATCTATATATTTATATGTATATATATATATATATATGTATATCTATATATTTATATATATATATATATATATATATATATATATATATATATATATATATATATATATATATATACATATTGAAGCAGCATTTTCTCGATGATACAAATATCGTTGAATGTGACATACCACTAATGTCTGGATATCTTTGTGTTAGTCTTTTCGATTAGCCGAATAAGTGTCTCTGTTTAGCTGGAGAGTTGACCGATGAATCTGCTATAATCTATTGCCCATCCGGGTCCATCTTCAAAGGAAATATGGTAAATACCATGGTATTAATCTTACTATTAATAGTTTGTTTTAGCGGAACTATATTGTTAATATGGAACTTAATTTACTACTATAAACATTTGCAACAGAATTTATTTTTGTTCAATAAATATATTTAATTTCGAATAATGATTTATACTACTTTATATTACCTCTTATAAAACGCTATTCTCTTAGTAACATTTTTTTCAAACCAATATAAAAAATAAAGCAATTAAGAGTTTAGATTCGATAATTTTTATACAAATGTAATCATTTTTTAAATATTACTGCCAATGAAAGAAAAACAATTTTGCAATTAAAAGCAAGTAGATGTTTTTTAGCAAAGTCCGCTGTGCGTGATACGCTGTTAGTATTTAGAAAATTATTTTAAGCTTTAATATTGTTATGTATGAAAATGGGTTACTATTAGTGACGTAGATATATTAGAAAAATAAAGAAAGTATACATAAATGAATGGAAAGTTTGATAATTGAAATTAAATCATTCAATACGACAAGTATATTGTAGAGAGCATTTTGAATGGTAGTGAGTCCGTTCTGTGTTTGTAGTCAGTTAATTCAAAAATAGGATTACGTCGATGCCTAATAGATAAAAAATAACGACGGTGAATTAAAACGATATGTAATCCGATATTCTAGAAATCCAAATGAATATGATGGAGAGTCCATTACTAAGTGTATTATTGTAGTGTAATATGTATAAAATTAGCAGTTTAATGAATTGAAACAATTACAGTTACATTTACTAAAGTATCCGTTATATATTTTTTAGGTTTTAATCTGGACAGTGGTATGGAAGGGAATATTTTTGCTACACTCTGTTTAAATTACGTATTTTTTAGAGTCAGGCAAGGCGGCCGTTTATAGTATTTGATGTTTAGGGATGAAAATAGGTAACAAATATCTGTAGTCTGTGACGCAGTTGCTTATCTTTCTAGTGTATTCAAACTTACAAAGGAAAAAATGTGTAAAATGTGTAAACTCGTATACATACACTATTATATGTATACATATATATATATATATATATATAAGTAAACTAGTATATATATATACTATTACTATAGATATATATATAAGTAAACTAGTATATATATATATAGGGAAGGCTAGGATGACCGATGGATCATGGATGGGTAACACGCACTTGACCAAGAGAAACAGGAAAAATGACAAATAAAAAATAAAAATAAAAATCAAAGATACCCACACACCCGCAAACCCACGCATGCGCAAAAACAAATAAAACAACATTTGCTCGAATCGAAAGACATTTCTTCAAATGGATTTTCATATCTGATGAAAGCGGGCCACCGCTTGAAACGCGTTATATATAAAATCATAAAATGGTAAAATAATAAATAAATGTTGAAAAAAACAACAAAATAATAAATAAATGTTGAAAAAAACATTCTACAAATGTTGGTAGCCTTACTCCTTTACATATATATATATATATATATATATATATATATATATATATATATATATATATATATATATATATATACGAGCGTTTCTACTACTGGAATAAACGAGTTTACGTAATATGTATATAAAAAAAATTAATAAAAAATATAATTTAATATTATTTATTTAAAATTAATATATACAAGAGCTGTAATAGAGCCAATATATATATATATATATATATATATATATATGTATATATATATATATATATATATATAAACTAATAAATACGTATTGCTCTTTCTTGTTTTTCCGGTTTTCTTGTTTTAGATGTAACATTGACATTACTAGCTAAACACTAATTCTTCTTATCAGTACATTACGAAGGTGTCTATATGCAAGAATTCTAATTCTTGTTAATTGTATTGTAAATTCTTCTTGGCACGTGAGTTTGCCTTGTGCAGAAGTTAACATAATAAATGCAAGACTTGTGCTTTTTTGTTTTCTGTTTTATTTTTCGGTTCAATCTTTAAAGGATATCATTAAGAAACAGGAGACATCTTCTATAGTCCATAATCTCACGATTGAAAACGCAGAAAATATTAACAAGATTAATCTTCGCTGCATCTCCCGCCAACCAACCAAGCCAAAAAAATATTCCATCGTTGCTGTTCATCTCGCTAGGTGTCTTTATATAAACACACATTACAAACATGGCCAGTTTCATCTTCCCGTCTTTTCTTTCTTGTCTTAATGGATATTAAAAATGACGTGACTCCCTTCTTGAAGCACTTAAACGTCCTTTGTAAACTGTCAAACGACGTCTGCCATTTTCCACTGATGTTTTACGAGCATTGATTGAATTTTCATTTGAATCAAGAATTCTCTTGTTTCATTTTTTTCATTTATTTTCTTCGTTTTCTTTTGTTTCTTGTTTAAGGTTCTTTTCTTAATGTGGCAATTGTGTTGTTCGTTCCTTTCCTTTTGACCGCGTTTACGTTACCCGTTGTTATGGCCGATGTAATACAACTTAATTCTACCTTGCATCATGCTCCATTGAGTATTTGTATTGTTCCCAAATGCTGAGATGTGTTTGCTTTTCCTTCTTTTAAATTAAATTCATTCAGTATAAAATACTAGTGCGTTCCCTCAAGAAAAATTCCATAATTTTTTTTACCATAAACATATGTGTCAGCTAAATATTATTTGAAATAAATAAAAAAAAAAAACATTTTCACCTTTTAGTGTATTTAAGTAACAATTTAAAACTTTGAAAAATAAATTATCTGTTTACACAGTAAAAACAAATTGGCAGTTTAATATTCGTCAAAATAAAATTAATTTTACTTAATATGATTAGGCAGACAACAATTACGTCAGGGCGAGCGATCATTTCTTGTTTTAATTAACTTTGCCTTGCACAGTCTCATCTCTATGGGGAATAGAGATTTCACTTTCACGATACATTAATGTATGTATACTGTAATCGCGATAAGCTGCAACTACTGACCCATATGTTGGGAATAGAGTTAGTCATTTATTGTAGGATTTTCTTTTCCCAATCTCATTTTTAGATCGACGGCGACATTATTTAATTCATGACTTTTTATTCAGTTTTTGAACAATACATATTTGAATAGATCAAGTCTATATTTTGACACACAGCGGAATCAAATAGTCCACAATTACCTTTTTTATCGATTCATTATTGGCGATCATACGATTTAATTTTGAATGGGTGTGGAAGCTGATATCATATGAGCAAGCGAAGAATGTATTATTATACAGTCAGTTAATGCTGTCAGTTACGTGTCCGTATTTACTTCCCCCCATACACTGGTAGAGTTTGACACGAGGTCGTTTTTTATATGGGAAAAATCCAGCTACCCAAGGGGTACCTTGACTTAAGAACAAAACTAAAAATTGCCACAGTCTGGAAATATCGCTCTTTCACCAACTGAAAACGGAAAGGATGAAACGCAGTAACACGAAAGATACTACACATGCGTCCAAATTGTTATGACTTAATACAACCTTATTCTACCTTGCATCATGCTCTACTGGGTATTTTTATAGTTTGCAAATGTGGAGATCTGTTTCTTTCTTTTCTTTTAAATTAAATTTCCTGCTGCTAACAGATAAGGCTGTTTTAAAATATCGGCTTCCTGACCCAAGATGCACCAAACATTGATGTTTTATTTTTTCTCTTTGCAAAACTCAATCATGTTCTGCAAAATCCCCAAAAAAGCAATAATTTCTCTCCGACAATTACCCCTTTCCCTCCGCCTTTCCGTCTCCCTCCTTCGCTCCCTTTCACTCAAACACATACAATTAATAAATACTTGAACATATAAAGAACTTGAAGCATAAAATCGTTCACCAAAATCGCCCGGATTCGGCGTGTAATAAACCGAAAAGGGTTGATATGCCGTAAAACAAAACAACCAAAACAACCAAATGTGATTCATCCAATATAAGAGACTTGTGGAAATTAAACAGTGTTTTTTTTTTACCCTGAAATGCGAGTCAGCGCTTATTATTATGTAATTTGGAGAATTGGGGCCCAATTCTCGAAATTACATCATAATAAGCGCTTTTTATCTACGGTTGAACTAAACATCTTTCTGTTGGATTTACTATATTTTGACCATCTCTAACGCAGTCTCCACGAAATCTCTTTTTCTATCTTTGAATCTTTCTACACCAGACATTTTTCAACGGACATACAAAAACTCTATATTTTTATAACAATTTTCATACACACACTTTTACTTTCAATTACTTTATATTGTTTCTTAATTGTTTTCAAACTTTTACTTTTGACTATTCCCCTGCCAACTTATCCATCTATGTAATTCCTCTGATGATAAGATTTTAATCTTCGAAATGCCTGGTTAAGGAATGAAAAATAAACATGTTTTTATCGCATTGAAGATTTGTAGTTCGCATATCTTCATCTCTATTCCTTCATTTATATTTACAATTGCTCTATCTCGTATATTGAGCTTAAATCATTTCACTAGAGGTTCAATTCTCTTACTATATACTTTTAGTCTCATATTATATATATATATATATATATATATATATATATATATATATATATATATATATATATATATAAACATAAAGGAAACGCAAAATTCCTTCAAAAGAACCATCTGTTAGATGCAGATATATTTTATTAAAATCAAAATAAAAAATAAAAACATTGTTTTTTCTTCTTCTTGACTTTTTTATCTAATATTTCGCTTGATATAACAAACCTCGACAGAGCTTTGGACAAATAA
Organism: Sepiola atlantica; assembly: GCA_963556195.1. Classification (NCBI taxonomy): domain Eukaryota; kingdom Metazoa; phylum Mollusca; class Cephalopoda; order Sepiida; family Sepiolidae; genus Sepiola; species Sepiola atlantica. The sequence continues at coordinate 180,158,167 of OY744522.1, read as the reverse complement.
AAGGTATTAACTTTTTTTTTCGTAATAATCCTTCCTGGTCTTCTAGAAGTGACGTCCGATGTTATGTGGACTAACGGTGCAAATGTCTCTTTTAAATTGAACTTACATCACGCATGGTCGCTGGTAGGTTTAAATTTGGCAAAGTTCATTTTTTAAGCATCTTTAGAATTTTAAACATAAAGAAAGAGGCAAAATGCCTTGAAATAACCATCTGTTAGATGCAGATATTTTTTATTAAAATCAAAATAAAAAATAAAAACATTTTTCTTCATCTTGACTTTTTTATCTAATATTTCGCTTGATATAACAAGACTCGACAGAGCTTTAGACATATATATATATATATATATATATATATATATATATATATATATATATATATATATGTGTGTGTGTGTGCTCTAATTCCACATTTACTGTTTTTCAAATGTAGGATTATTTTATAACATAAAGTACTTTATAGCTCTATAGTGCGTTACTAGAGCTATTTTACAAAGTTTTATTTTTCCTGAGAAATGATGATGGATATATGTTCACGGGTAAAAACCGTTTTCAATCTAGGCAGACACGCGTTTCAGCTAAAAACTACAGATATCATTTTTAAGAATTTCAACATTTTTCAAAATATTTACAGATATACGTCTTACAGTACGTTTCAAAAGTACGTTTCAAAAGTACGTTTCAAAATACATTAAACATACGCTTAAAAATTCGCTTAAAAATACGTTTGAAAATTCTGTATATGGATATCTTTAATGCCAAGTGCAAAAAGTGCAATCAACAAAAAACAATGACAATACTTATTACACTTTTCATATTAAAGTATCAATTTAAATTATATATATATGCATATATATATATATGTAATTGATTAAGTTTAAATGTGTTAATAAAGTGAACATAAGTTTTTCAAGAGTGCTCAATACCAAGTAGAGCATTTATAATATTACATAGACAATAGTATAGCCTTACGTCAATCAACCTACGTTTCAATGCGTATTACTGCATCTTATCAAAGACAAAGCTAAAATAAATTCAAAATTAAAAGTATCTCCATTTTGAATTTGTTTTAACTCTGCCTTTGATAAGATGCGGTAATACGCATTGAAACGTTGGTTCATTTGCTTAAGGCTATAATAGTATATATATATATATATATATATATATATATATATATATATATATATATAAGATATGAGAGTTTATAACTAAAATGTAACTTTTAGAGAATTAGACCTATTGTGAGGTGAGGAAAGCTCAATATACTAGATAGAGCAAAAATATGATGAGTCAATGAAAAATAATTAGACCTGCAAATGGAAGCAAATCAATATCTTCAGTTGTTCAGAACAGAGAAAATCGCATTTTCTTGATATGGCTATTTTTGTCTGATCCACCCATCTAAGAACTGCGAGCTTGGGTGGAATCGTCGTCGTTGGATTTTCACAGATTCTTCTGGATTTACCAACTATATTTGAACTCCATACCACTTTGATTTCCGTTTTTGGTGACTTTTATTTACATTGAGACATACCCGTTTGAACTTTAAAACCTTTTTAAAAAACTTTTTTTCAAATTTCTAATATTTACTGTCCCTATCTGTCAACTTGTCAATCGATACCTCCTCTGATGATAAGATTTTAATCTTTGAAAAGCCTGGCTAAAGGAATTGAAAGAGAAGAAGAAGAAATATTTTCATTTACTAAATGCTCCTTGTTCTGAACAACTGAAGATATTGATTTGCTTCCATTTGCAGGTCTAATTATTGTTCATTGACTCATCATATATATACATACATATATATATATATTCCGTTTGTATTGGCTAGTGCTAGATTACTATCTATCTATTCGCGTATGCGCCGGTCATCCGAAAAGACAAACTTTACTACATTGTATTTATAACATAAAAATTGAAATTAATAGAATACGAATGCCAATAATAATATTGGGTTCGATTTTGTGAACATCTATATACAGGTGTCTTATTTCATTCCCGGGCAACGGAAGTTGTGCTTGCTACTCTACAGTAAGATAGTATATGTCGACCGATGTTAACGAGAATCGAAGTAAGCGCATCCACTTTTATTTTCATAAGTTATTTTCTATATAATTTATTGGCAGAAAATAGAGACTTAAATATTCCTTCGATTGGGGACTGGGTTATGAGTGAAAAACATCTATTTTAATTGTTCTAATAAACAATAATTTTTTATACGTGCGCCTCTCTATCGCTATAATTTGAGGGAACGCATATAATCTGGTCTCGGTGTGCCGAGTCCACATGATATTCCAACGAACTTCCTGATGTTCCGAATAAAGGGATTTGTAAATTTGCTAGTTGAATAAGATTAAAATAAAGTTTTAAATTCAAATTTAATATGTATATTTGGTGCTTATGCAGATCTACGGAGACATTTGTAAAAGAATAAATGAAACGGACTGAGGAATATCCGTTTGATGTACGTACCTGTCATAGGCTAAATATATCCTATACCAAAAATCACGTAAATAAATAAAGTCGTTTTCTTTTATAAAAGAAAACCTAATTCCATCGCTAAATTAATAAGGGGTAATATTGCCGCCATTTTAGCATATTCAAGGGATATATTCAAGGGCTGAACTGGTTTTTGAAAAAGGAGGTTAATAGAAATTACTTAAATATCTGCGCATTTAGGAATTTCACAAAAGTTTGTATTATCTCCCTTGAATATTTCCCTTCAATATACCAAAATGGCGTCGATATTACCCCTTTTATTCATTTATTGATTAAACTAGTTTTTTCTTTTATAAAATAAAAACTACTTTATTAATTTACGTGATTTTTGGTATAGGATATATTCAGCCCGTGACTAGTACGTACATCAAACAGATGTTTGTTTAATTTATTTATTTTTGAATGTCTCCATAGTTCTTGATAAACACCTTCGATTTAGTTTAATGGTGTAATTATGTATTCATTGAATGTAACCTCAGTAGACATGAGTGTTTATTCATTCCCGGGCAACAGAAGTTGCGCCTGCTAGTTTACAATAAAATAGTATACGTCGACGCCAGATAACGAATGAATAAAAATAGAGAAGACTTTCAGAAGATACCATTTGTCTTGCGGCTCTGATGATCTACTTCCATTCTTACTCCCACCGATTCATCATTCAAGATAGATGATTGATTTCAAATGTGTCCGCTGACCTATCCTAACCTCTCACAAATTGTCCAAGATAAATGGCCAGATTCGAAAGACACAACATTGAAATATTTCAAGAAATGCGACTGAAACAATATTTGTAAAAATACAAAGATAGAATTACACAATTGTAGTTTTTATGAGAATTTTAACTTAATCATAAAACACGAAGACTCTAGTATGTCTCTATTATGTTTTTTTTCTATGGCAAAAGTAAAGCACCATTCGTAATATTGAGTATACATCTAAGTGCAACATATATAGATTAATTAACTGATAAATATATGCATATAAAATACTGATATAATACCACTCTTCTCTCTCTCCATATAATAATTAAATATTTAAATATTATTAAGTTATATATAGACAAGCTTGTTTAGTCACTTGAATACTCATAAGTATAGATTAAAACAACTAGCCTATCAATCAACGAGTTCGAACTCAGGAGCCCTTGGTTAGCAGATCAGTTGTACGATTGAGACGTGTAAATGCAATTATTTCTAAAGAGTTCAATCAAGGGGAGGGACTATAGCGTTACGGCGAGGGCAATATATTTTTTCTCCCAATCAAAGTGGTATTCCTTAAAAAAGGCACGTACCTTGATGAATAAATAATTAAATATTATTTATTCATCTTTGGAATAGCTTTTTTCGTGTTTTGAAAACTCATCAGTATAGATTCAAACAATTCGCCTACCTACAAACGGATTCGATCTTACAACCATGAATCTTGTAACCCAAAGTCGTGCCCTATCTTTTTCATATATATATATATATATATATATATATATATATATATATATATATATTTGGAGAGTTTACCAAGATATTTTTTCCAGAGAGGATTCATCACAACGACACAATCTTTTATTTTATTATTCATCTTTTTGTAAAGTTATAGTTCCCTACACGTGTTTCGCTACCTAGCAAGGTGCTTACTAGGCAGTTAATCAAGGGAGACAAAAGTTAAGATATTGACCTCAACAACTGACAATACCCCAGAGAGGATTGACCTAGTTCAAATCACTTAAGAAGGAAAACAAGTTCAAAAGGCAGCTCAAACAACTCGGTAATATCTGGTAGCTGTGATGCGCCCCCACAAGAATCAAGTCCGGTGAAATCCAAAAGAAGGTAAAAAATGAAAAAAAGAGGAAAAAAGGAAGGCGGAATACATATCCTTAGGTCAACCTCAATATAGCCCCCTCCCCCCCCCCCAAAAAAAAAATCAAACCCAATCAAACCCTCCACGTGTAGGCAACAATAACTTTACAAAATAAATAAATAATAAAATAAAAGATTCTTTCGTTGTGATACATCATCTCTGGAAGAAAATATCTTGGTAAACTCTCCAAATATACGTATAAATGCTCTGTACTATATAATCAGGGATCATCGAGCTTGTTTTTAGTGAACTTGTTCCGGACTTTACTGAATATTCTGAGTGAAACATCAAAATCTCTCCCCTCTCTCTCGAGATATATATATATATATATATATATATGTGTGTGTGTGTGTGTGTGTGTGTGTGTGTGTGTGTTAGTGTCGGTATCATTTATATACATTACAATGTGCAGACGTTGCCATCGTATATGGTATTATATATTTTTAACTAGTGTTTTTCATTCGCTTATCATGTGATTTATCGTTTCGTCTCTTTTTCTACAGATTCTACATTTGCTGATCCGCTCAATCTTGTCTTTTATTATCTTGTTCTAAATCGCATCGTTGTATTGATGTCAATAGCGTTTGGTCCAATAAGGTCCAGGAAAATTTAACGGGATGTGTAAAAATAATGATGTGTTATGAATGTATTCATTCAAAAAAGGGAACCACCAGGCAGCCATAGCTCTCGTCCGCGATGTTGTGAAGCCCGATATGGAAGATGTAAACATCAACACATAGTCTTGGGTAAGCCTAGCAGCCAACAGCAACCCTGACCAAACACCTCACGTCAAGGGAGGAGAAAATGGAACAAGTCTCTACAGAGAGGGATGCCTGCATAAAACAAAGCGTCGGCTAGAGCGAATAAGGAACAGACAACATATGCGACCTTAGCTGAACAAACTATTATTCACACATTGACTTTTACGATCGCAGACGTCGATGCTCAAGTTAACCGAACAATTTTGATGTTGCTAATGGTCAACCCTGACAAATGGAGGCCTACAAACAACAACAATAATTATTATTAAAAATAAAGTAAATCATTGTCCAATATCTTTTACCAACTTACCATTTTGTTGAAATGTATACATTCGCCTTTTGATAGAAAAAGTTATGCACAGCTTTCTTCAATGTCTTCGATTTAAATCAGAGAGTTTGTATACAAAACCGCATCCTATCAGAAAGACCAGCAACAAGTTTGAAAAATGTGGAAGTTCTACCGCATCCAAACTATATTCCAGACGTTGCCTAACCTAGCAACGATATATTCCAATACATGTAACACTATATAAACGGTCGCTGATGTAAGTGTTTGAGTGAAGTTAATGCCAAAGAATTACTACTTTGACCCAATGCGAAATGTTTCAATTCATTGACTGACTATTGTTAACAATGATGGTATTTATGTTCAAGTGTTAGTTTTTGCGTGTGAATAAATTTAGTCTTAATGAATCATAATTTTAACACGGTGCACGAACTTTTCTTTCTATCTAATATAGTAATGTAAGGCTTTGTTCGCGTCGGACACCCATTTTATTCATAACTTGGAAATCTTAGAAATTAAAAATAAGCAAAATGATATGTGGTTCAAAGATATACGCAGAGGTACACAAGGCCCCTATTTATTTCATAGAAATGCAAACTTCGTCGATTAGCAAATATTATATATATATATGAATATATTCTCTGCTTTTTCAGTCTGCTATCATATCAATGTTTGCCCCCTGAATTGTTCTCATCACTCTAAAATACTCCGCGCGACATCTATATGTCTGTGCAGGATGTTGCTTAAGTAATTAACAACTTTAATTCCAATAAGGCTGACTGGTCTTGACAATATTTCAGTCATTTTGCTTTAAAATCGGCAGCCGGAACTAACTACTATTCTTACAAAGCTGTTTATGTACTGCTTAAAGTAGAAATGCTTTCCATCTCCACGATAAACCTCTTCGGTCTGACTAATGTTTAAGAATATTAAACTATCTTCAATATTCTGTATTTATCGATAGACAAGCTTGTTTCTGTGTTTTGAAAACTCATCACTATAGACTCAAACAATTAGCCTACCTACCAACGGATTCGATCTTACAACCCTGAATCTTGTAACCCAATGTCCTTCCCTATCTTTTTCATATATATATATATATATATATATATATATATATATATATATATATATATATATATATATATATATATTTGGACAGTTTACAAAGATATTTTCCAGAGAATATTTATCCCAACAAAAATATCTTTTATTTTATTATTTATTTATTTTGTAAAGCTATAGTTCCCTACACGTGTTTCGCTACCTAGCAATCCAGTAGATACCACTCAGTTTTATGTGTACCATGAGTAAGGTGTTTGAATCTGATAAACTATGAAATTATTAATCATCTCAGCGATTCATTAAGTGATAAATCTAATATCAACAGATACATATTCAGCCGTTTTCTTAAGCAATTTCATTCCTGCAATTTCAACCCGTTATTTCCAATCTTCTCATAGTATTATTCTGCATCCGATTAGCAATTTTATTAACTCTTATTCTTGAGTGGCTTTCGGTCCTTAGTAAACCATGCCTCATTAGTATTATTTTCATTTGAATATGAATAGCGATCTAACTCAGATGCTGAAGAATGAAAAGTGAGAATACATATATATGTTGTTCCTTCTTCTAGTTAGATGCGACCACATTAAAAACAATGGCGTCAGCAACAGTGCCAGTGTTATCAATGCAGTTTTGCTATTATACAGGAAAGCAAAACAGATGAATGAGATACGTTGGTATCGATTTGTAGGTAAGCAAAGCCAAAAAACAAGAAGGAAATCTAATGAGGTAACTGAAAGATATGTCTTTGGATTAATGATGGAAAGTTTTCCCATTAACGATTAAATGGAACACAACTCACTAAAATAAATGTTTCCCCGGGACAAAGAGAAGATTTACGATAGAAAAGTGTGCGTAGACTACAGAATTTGAGGTTTAAGATATATATCACCAAAATATATAAATATAGATATATAAGTATATACAAAGGAGTTAGAGGTAAAGATATATATATATATATATATATATATATATATATATATAATAGAGAGAATATTTCTTTTAATATTTTTAAAACCTGGACAACGCACATTATTTGATTTTTAAAATAAATTATTTATTTACTTTAAAATCTTTTTTTTTTTACTTGGGTACTTTCGGTAATAAACAACTTTGTCAGAAGTATAAGCATATTTTTCCTCTTCCTTTTACTCCCTGATTAAGACATATCTATCGTGGGCAAGTTGAAATTCGTCTTGATGTTATCGACGACCAATATTTATATGCCGCTGTGTGTAGCACGCGGTTACGTGAATTAGGTAGTTTGAAAACACACACATTGGAAACGTTGCTGAAATGGAAATGTTCAAAGTAAATAAATAATTTATTTTTAAAAACAAATAATTTGGGTTGTCCAGATTTTCAAAATATGTTTTTAAAATATGCTCCTTATTATTGCCATTTCAGCAACGTTTCGAATGTGTGACTTTTTGTTGTGGTGGCAACCACTCATTTGCATATACGAATAACGTTACACTATAAATGGCAAGCCTAGGTTGGTCTTAGTGTGTGTTACCTAAATGCCACCGGAAGTGACGACGAAGAGCGTACATGTCCTCCCACCAAGACTCTCTGACTCGACACCTTCATTTGTACATACTGTAACTATACCTTTTCTTTAATACACTTATTATTGCATTCTCCTTGTTGTTTGCGTCTTCATTTTATTCCTCACTAATTATTGTTCAACCTTCCAACCACAACAGTTGGCGACGAGATATGAAGCGTCAAATATAACAGTTTGACGAAGAACTATTAAAAAAAAAGTACAATGCAAAGTGTTGACGAGCAAACGGATTTTACGCTAAAGAAAAGTTTCAACTTAAGTGAGAAAAAAAAACTCGAACGTGGCAAAAGCGACAATTTACGCCGTTTTCTGGGAATCCGATTTGCAAACGAATGTAAAAGTGAATTTTTGTTTTGTCGCTAAACGACAAATCTGTTTTGTATTACTAAAGGACCAACTTGCAAACGAAAAGCGGATTTTGTTCTGTCGCAAAACGACAGGTCAGACTCGTATTACAAAAAGCAAGGAAGTAACCTACGAAAAAAAAAGTTCACCAGTGGATTCTAATTACTGCTCCCCGTTAGCAAAACAACAACTAAAGGAATCTTTTAATTAATAATTTGTTTGGCGGCGGTACTAAAAGGAAATACCATAGCTAGAAATTAAAGCTCAAGGAAAGGATTTTTTTTTTAAAGTTGTCACTGGATAACGGATAATACAGTAAAACGTCACGAGAAAAAAAAAATGGAAGACTTATCAAAAATGTTCATGCAATTTTTACAGGCACAAGCTGACCGCGAGGAAAGACAAAATGAACATTTTGCTAAAACACTGGAACTACTAAAGAGTAATCGAGAAAATGTCGACAGTGTTAATTTCTCCCATACAACTATCTTTAATAGTATGGACACATTTAATTATGTGCCGGAGGAAGGAAAGACTTTTGAAGCATACTATACAAGATACGAGGATGTCTTTTAACTGGACTGCAAAAATTGGCCAAATAGCCAGAAAGTGAGCCTCTTACTCAGGAAATTGGGTACATCAGAACACAGCAAATTCATAGATTACATATTACCTAAAAAAACTGCGGAATTAGAGTTCATGGAAGCTGTGAAATTACTAAAAGAATTATTTAATCCAAATATATCTCTTTTTCATAAAAGATGGCTGTGCATGAATCTAAGAAAGATGGACAACCAAGATTATTTGACATACGCATCAGTTGTCAATAAAAACTGCGATAATTTTAAGCTTGCGGAACTAACGGTAGAAGATTTTAAATGTCTAATCTTCGCACAAGGGTTAGTTTCCACGAAAAATGCAGAAATACGCCGACGAGTGTTGTCTAAGCTGGAATCTGAGCAAGATTTAACCCTCCAGAAACTAGCAGAGGACTGTGAAAGGGCCATTACACTAAAAAAGGATTTAAAAAATATAGAAGAATCCGGAGTGGCATATGTAAGAAAAGTTAGAAAACCATACACACCAACCAAGAACTTTACAAAGAAAAGCAATCGAAATGGAACGGGATATTACAATCCTAATAACCATAAATATAGGACAGAATATAACAAGCCTCTTCCTAGATTTAACTGTAAGAGATGTGCAGAAAGCATTGGGAATCAGATTGTCTTTATAAAAAGAAAAAATGCTACATTTGTAAGAAGGTGGGACACAAAAGCGATTGCTGCAGATATAAAGATTACACCAGAAAGAGAGTACAGCAAACAAAATCAAATACAAAATTAGACAAAGCTCGGCGAAAATACGTAAAAGTGGAAATATTTAAAACACCAATAAAGTTACAACTCGACTTCGGCTCCGATATTTCTATTATAAACCTGAATACATGGAAAAAGTTGGGTAAAAAACCAACCATGATGAAAACGAGTAAATCAGCCCGGACGGTAATTGGTGGTGGTATAAAATTTGAAGGAGAAGTTGTCCTTCCGATAAAATTAAAAGGGATTACGAAGAAATTAAAAATATTCGTACTGAAAAATAGTGAAAATCTGTTTGGAATAGATTTAATTGAGAAATTTGGACTATGGGATAAGCCAATCAATACATTCTGTAAAAAAATAGAATGTTCTTCTCCAACAACAGTAAATATAAAAGACGATTTAAAAGAATTATTTCCAGAAGCATTCACGACTAACTTAGGTCGCTGTAATAAATTCAAGGCCTCGTTTGAACTTAAAGAAAACGCCAGCCCAATTTTTAGAAAAAAGCGAAACGTTCCGTTCGCTGGGTTGGAAAAGATTAATAAAGAATTAGACAGATTGGAACAGACAGGAATTCTATCAAAAATAGAACACAGCGAGTGGGCAGCCCCCACCGTATACGTAAAGAAAAAGAATGACGAAGTTAGAGTGTGCGCAGATTTTTCGACCGGGGTCAACTCCCTATTAAAAGATCACCATTACCCTCTACCAAGCCCAGAGGAAATATTCACGAAGTTAAATGGTGGTAATATCTTCTCCAAGATAGACTTGAGCGATGCATATTTGCAAATACCGGTCGAGGAAAATTGCTCAAAAATACTATGCATCAATACGCATAAGGGATTATACAAATACAACCGATTGCCCTTTGGCATCAAAGTAGCGCCTGCCATTTTTCAGCAAGCGATGGACACCATGCTAAGTGGTATTGAGTGCGCATGTGCATACATGGACGACATTGTTGTCAGGAGCAAATCCCTACAAGAACATAAGGAACATTTGAAACAAGTATTTACTCGAATACAAGAATTCGGCTTTAAAGTAAAAGTAAGTAAATGTGACTTCTGTATGAGCGAGATTAAGTATCTTGGACACATAATAAACAAACATGGACGACGTCCAGACCCAGACAGATCTGCGGCAATAAAAAATATGCCAGCACCTGATAACGTAACAACCTTGCAGAGTTTCTTAGGACTCGCAAATTATTATCAATCTTTTATTGAAGGAATGCATAACTTGCGAGCCCCCTTAAATAATCTGCTTAAAAAGGATACACCTTGGAACTGGACGCAAGAATGTCAAACCGCTTTTGACAAAATAAAGAGCGCACTAACATCCGAATTATTCTTAACGCACTTTGACACAAGATTAAAAATAGTCGTCGCTAGTGACGCAAGTTCCTACGGCTTAGGAGCATGCATTCAACATATTATGCCGGATGGGTCTAGAAAACCAATAGCGCACGCTTCGAGAACGCTGATACCAGCCGAGAGGGCATATTCACAAATCGAATAAGAAGCATTGAGCATAATCTTTTCCGTGACTAAATTCCACCGATATTTATATGGTAGACAATTATTACTTGAAACCGACCATAAACCGTTAGTCACGATCAAAAAAAGGATTGCCGGTATACACCGCAAATAGATTGCTGCGCTGGGGTACAATCTTACTTAATTACGATTTCCAGCTACAACATCTAGCATCAAAAAAGATTTGCCATGCGGATGGACTGTCAAGACTGATACCACAGAAACACAATCTGGAAGAATCAGTCATTGCAGCAATTCGGACAAATGTTGAAGTAAAAAATATGGTAGCAAACATCATTAAGGAACTACCCGTAACTTTGTCGGACATTAAAAGGGAAGCCGAGAAAGACGAATACATAAAGGACATAAAAGAGAAAATTATAACGGACACAAAGGTGCAGGAAGTTTTCTCCATATGTAACGATGTGTTGCTGTACAGTGAGAGAGTGGTAATACCCAAAACATTGCAGAATAGGATGTTAAGAGATTTCCATACGGGACATCCGGGGATAAATCGAATGAAGTCGTTAATGAGAAGCTACGTGTACTGGCGTAACATGGACACTGACATAGCAGCAACAATAAATAAATGTAAAGGATGCCAGTTAGCAGCAAAATCCCCACCTATAGTACACAAACCTTGGCCGAAAACCGACCAACCATGGTCGAGAATCCACATGGACTTCGCTGGTCCAGTAGGAGAAAACTATTATTTAATTGTAGTGGATAGTTACACAAAATGGCCGGAGGTAATGCGTTGCAGGAATCCAACAACGAACAACTCAATAGGGTTCCATACACGAGTTGTTTGCAAGATTCGGTGTACCAGACACACTGGTCACTGACAACGGAACGCAGTTCACATCCGCAGAGTTTAAGGAATTTTGCGACACGTTCCGAGTGAAGCACATCACGACTCCGCCGTATCATCCAAGGTCGAACGGCCTTGCGGAAAGGTTCGTGGACACGCTAAAACGAGCGTTAAAGAAATCCATTGGAACACCAACAGAAAAAGCTTTGCAACAATTCTTGCAAGTTTATAGGATCACACCACATCCTAGTACACCATCAAACATATCACCAGCTGATCTACTGTTTGCCAGAAAGGTAAAATCAGCGTTTGATAGACTGTTGCCAAGACAGGCAATTATCCGAAACACTACACACACGAGAAGAAAGAAATATAACTCGGGAGAGCGAGTATATTTTAAGTGCTACAAAAATAACACATCTTACTTGGAATGTGGAGTAGTGGATAAACGCATTGGTGATTGTACATATATGATTAAAGGTCCACAGAGTATACATGAAAGGCACCTAAATCAGATAAAAAAACGTCATATCCAAGATGATGATTATACGACAACAGTCGAAGAGGAGGAAACCATAGATGTCATATACGAATCCTTTAATTTGGAACCGCCTCAATATACACCTGAACCCCGAAGATCAGGTAGGAAGAGAAAATTTAATGAACCATTGATGGTAAACCCAAAAAGAAAAAGATATTGAAATCTGTGTGACTTCAAATCTTGGGAGGGGGGTGTTGTGGTGGCAACCACTCATTTGCATATACGAATAACGTTACACTATAAATGGCAAGCCTAGGTTGGCCTTAGTGTGTGTTACCTAAATGCCACCGGAAGTGACGTTGAAGAGCGTACATGTCCTCCCACCAAGACTCTCTGACTCGACACCTTCATTTGTACATACTGTAACTATACCTTTTCTTTAATACACTGATTATTGCATTCTCCTTGTTGTTTGCGTCTTCATTGTATTCCTCACTAATTATTGTTAAACCTTGCAACCAAAACACTTTTCAAACTATATATATATATATATATATATATATAAAAATGTAAAGTTGGTTTGTTCGTTTCCCATGGAAATATACTTCCACTATACCATTATCACTGAATTTTTTTTATAGCAAATCCTTACATCCGAGCTATGTTTTTATGTTATTAACATAATTTTTACTTTACACATAAAAAAACACTTTTTATTACAATTCGTTCCTACTAAGTTGCACTTCCGGTTTACAATCCGTTTCTGCGAACCTGCATGTCCAACTTCACTTCCGGATTGACCTTCCTCCTCCCGCTGTCACGTATCTACTTCGTACGTAAAAAGTGTTATTATTCTTTTTTTCTTTTTCGTCGGCTGAATTAAATATTTTTCTAGCACCAAACAGTAAACACGTGTGAAGTTAAATATTTTATTAAAATTGTTAAACATTTTTTTGTCTGCGTTTTTTGTTTATTTTTAAATAATCTAACTTCGAGAGACGATCTTTATTTTAAACAACAACAAAACAAAAAAACAGGAAGTTGTGTGAATGTCAATTTTTTTGTTAAAAATGTGTTAATTCGTTTTTGGTTGTTAATATTTGTCTTTTTTTTTCCTTCACCGCACAAGAAATAATGAAATATGTAATAAACACCTCTTCAGTCTCGAAAGACAATGGATACCCCCTGTAAGGGTGTCTGTCTACAGTTAAGCAAGTGTTGCGCAATCTCAACCTGCTCATCACGTGAATGAGTATATAATATAGTACACCCTTTTTATGATTGTAATGAGATTGTAATGTTTCTTGATAAAAACGAAACGGAATTTCTTTTCTGTTTGTGTGTTTACTACAGTTACAGGCTGTAACTTACAGCTGTTATGGATTTTTTGACATTTCGGTGGCAAAAGGGAAATTATTATTTTTTTCTTTTTCGTCGGCTGAATTAAATATTTTTCTAGCACCAAACAGTAAACACAGATGTTATTTTGTTTTGTGTGAAGTTAAATATTTTATTAAAAATAAACACAAAATTGTTAAACATTTTTTTGTCTGCGTTTTTTGTTTATTTTTGTTTAAATTTATTAATCAGTTTTTATGACAAAAGGGGTTTCTTATAAAGAATGAGCATCCAGAGTATTTTAATACTTTGACGGAGAATCCCGAGGCAATCCCAAAAATGGTCGAAGCAGTTTACGATTTGAAATATATATATATATATATATATTTTTTTTTTTTTCATAAATTAAAAAAGAAAATTGGTCATATGTCCCTTCTTACCACAAACTGGTCTGAAAGGTGTGATCATTTTACGTTAAATTGATACAGGAAAGTGATGCCCTACTCTAAAGTCGGTACTTATCCAGATTAGGACCCAAGCTAAAATCGACTTGGCGTCGGTTAGGGTTAGCTTTGGTCCTAATCTGGATAAGTACCCTAAGGTCTAATATTTTTTAAATTCTTTTATTGCGGATATTTTTTTCAAGCTGTTTACATGTAATCGCCTTAAATCTATATATATAAAAATGTAAAATTGGTTTGTTCGTTTCCCATGGAAATATACTTCCACTATACCATTACCACTGATATTTTTTTATAGCAAATCCTTACATCCGAGCTATGTTTTTATGTTATTAACATAATTTTTACTTTACACATTAGAAAACACTTTTTATTACAATTCGTTCCTACTAAGTTGCACTTCCGGTTTACAATCCGTTTCTGCGAACCTGCATGTCCAACTTCACTTCCGGATTGACCTTCCTCCTCCCGCTGTCACGTATCTACTTCATACGTAAAAAGTGTTTTCCTTATTCGTTGTTTGTTTCCCTAAACAAACGTTTACACTAATACTTACCTAACAAACGTGCGTTAATTTCATTTCCTCTCTACTTCGATGTTTTTAAAACCTGCTTCCTTCCTCATTTTCTTCCATTTAATCATGCTTCATCTCTAAAAAAAAAAACAACACTACTTGCATTTCTTACACAACTCTTACTCGCGCGTTATAATTGATTGTTTATTTTAAAACCAGTTATCTTTATAAAATTATTCATTCCTACTGTTTTATTTTTACAGGTAAGATTTAATACATAAACCACGTGCTTTAAGTTCATTTCGCATCTACTCATTTTTTTTACTTTAACCATGCTTCCTCTCTAAAAAAAAAACTCAACGTGCGTTAATTTCATTTCCTCTTTACTTCGATGTTTTTAAAACCTGCTTCCTTCATCATTTTCTTCCCTTTAATCATGCTTCATCTCTAAAAAAAAAAACAACACTACTTGCATTTCTTACACAACCCTTACTCGCGCGTTATAATTGATTGTTTATTTTAAAACGAGTTATCTTTATAAAAGTATTCATTCCTACTGTTTCATTTTTACAGGTAGGATTTAATACATAACCCACTTGCTTTAATTTCATTTCGCATTTACTCATTTTTTAGATTTTAACCATCCTTCAGGTACGATTTAATACTTAACAGACGTGCTTTAATTTCATTTCGTATCTACTTCGTTGTTTTTTAAACCTGCCTTCTTCCGCATTTTCTTACTTTTAACATGCTTCATCTATAAAAAAAACCATACTTGCATTTCTTCGACAACCCTGAAGCGGGTTATAATTGATTGTTTTTTTAATCCATTTACCTTTATACAATTATTCTTTCCTACTGTTACATTTTTACAGGTAAACATGCCCCCCAAAAAGATCAAACTTAGGTCGTCATACTCGCCGTGCAGAAACAAGGCGTCGATTACTTACAAATCAAACTCATGAACAACTGGCATCTGCAGACCAACAAGCTAGACAAAGGATGATTCAAGTACGTGCGAATGAATCAGCATAGCGACGTGCAGCCAGACTTGAAGAGGAACGGTTGCGGGTACAACAATCCCGTCAGGCATCTTCAGATCTGCTTCGTTCACAACGTAACGAACGCGAGAGGCTGAGACTAGCAGATCGGCATCAAACAAGGCTCCATGCTCAACAATCCCTGGATTGGGATCGCCTAGCATTTCATTACAACCCTCATGAGGATTATAGTTTAAGCCACCATGTTCACATAGGCACTATGACTGAAGTGTGTCCCTATTGCAAAGCTCTGAAATTTAAGGGAGAAACTAAAGGATTGTGTTGTGCCGCAGGGAAAATTAAACTACCTCAACTGGCAGATCCACCAGAACCATTAAAAACCGGACAATCTCTTCATCTACACTGAAACGGGAACCACTAAGAATATTGTGTATCCACAAGTATTGGAAAATTAAACCATTCATATTAAATGGCAACTTAAGGAACTGGATCAAAATGAACTCCAAAAGGCCACCTCTTCATTTCAACTAACAGCCACAGCAACGTGTGGCCGGGTACAGCTAGTATATATATATATATATATATATATATATATATATATATATATATATATATATATATATATATAATCATAAGTTTATTGTTATTTTACAAGCTGGAAGATGTTAGACGGTTTGCATAAATTAGCTTCCAAACAATGCCTTCCCTGTCGAGGTCTTTACTTCTTATCACCGTATCTTATGTTTTCCTTAGCTATCCCCTGCGAACTGACCCTGCTACCCTATTGTTCTACACTACGAACCGAAAAATTCTTATTCATTCTTTCTACTTTGCTATACCATTAAAATCTCGTCTTCTACACAATTTCCCGTATACTGTTGATATTTACTCTTCCTAGGAGGTCATCAAACGAAGCCTATCTTTAAGAGTCCCATTACATATTCACTCCATGAAACACATGCGCCTAGCCTTCACTTACCAGGTAACACTTCAATAGCCGATCACACTGCGCACACATATCCGATAGACTCTTTTTTAATCTGATACTGGTATAATCTGCTGGTTAGTAATAGCATACCTTCTTTGAACTTACTCAGTCCACTCCTGATTTGGGAAATCGCGCATTCACCTGACCTTATTTGTGCTCGAATGGTATTAACTAGGTGAAATAAATTCTGAACAATGTCAATATCTTCGCCATCTAAGTATCATTTATCTACAGCTGAGTTCACATCTATCTACATTCTCTCACACTTCTCACAGGCAAAATGTGTTGGATTGACTCTCTTTTCACAAACTGAACATAGGAACTTTCCTCTTCGGTGGTGGGGGTAACATATCTTTGGTATTGAAAGCATTCACTCGCAGATATTTACTTTCCATCCATTCATTTACGTATTTAACATAACAAGTATACCTCCGATTAATTATATGTGCAAGTAATGAATCATCAGCATACAATATCTCTGCTGGACTACTCGCACGAAACTCCTAGGACAAAGTAAAAGCATATATATATATATATATATATATATATATATATGTACATATATACAAACATATATATATATATATACATATATATATATATATATATATATTCATATATATATATATATATACATTCATATATATATATATATATATATACAAATATATATATACAAATATATATATATATATATATATATATATACAAATATATATGTACAAATATATATAGAGAGAGAAAAAGAGAGGCAGAGAGAAAAGGAGAGAGAGAAGGAAAGGGCGTATGCATTAAGTGAGAAATACGATGTAAGAAAAACGATAAACAGGATTTAATCGATCTATTATTATCGAAGTCTTATCTTACCCTAAAGATAGCCTCAACATTCTCGTTCGTTCGTGATATTTCATAGAACCATTATACATCAACGCAATCGAAGCCCCGGAGACACGCTTTAAGATACAATTTGCAACGTTTAATTGAAAATATCTATTTCGCGGAATACCAGCGGCTTCATGCTATGACTTCCTGTAGAATGAGGAGTACGGAAAATACCGCCGAGAGTAAGATTCCGTCTTGGAAAAAGAATATTTAAATAATTCTCCCTAAGGATTGTAGATACCCGAAGTTGGGTTTTTTTTGTGTGTGCATAAATTACGTCGAAGTTTCCTCGAGGCAAGTAATTTATTAAAGGTAATGGCTTGATGTTTGCTGTTAAACACCGTGTCCGTCAACAGTATTGCTTTTTGAACGGCTACATATTTTTACACACATATTAAAAATGTCGAACTTCAGATTAAAATGTGTCACTTTTAAATTACGATAATGCAACTTAAAATAATAAACCTCAAACCTAAATATCTGCGAATGTTGAGAGGAGAACCATACGATGCCTTGTCCGCCCTTTACCGCCCAATCAGTGCAGCTTGAAAGATCTTCCAAGGTACAATAATTATCCAAAACACTATGTAAAAATTGGGGAATTGTCGTATGATACATCCTTCAAAGACACGGAAAGAAGAAGAGAAAATAATAAAAGGTGAATCTCAAATTAAAAATATGAACTTCAAATTAAGAATGGTCAAATGTAAATAAAAAGTAGAAATTCTAATTAAAGAGACCGAAATAAAAATTAACTTTCGGTGTTGGAACTATGAATGGATTAAAAGTGTTTACATCAAATTTTGGAAAAGCACAACCCTAAGCGAATAAAAAAAATCATTTACAACAAATCAAGTTCAAATATTTACAACAAATCAAGTTCAAATTCTAATTTTAAAAAGAGTTCAATTTAAAATTTTAAATGTTCAACATTAAATTACAAAAAGCTCAACCACAAATTACATAAAGAATCATTTCCAATTTTGAATACTCAACTTCAAATTACAGAAATTTTCCTTTTTAATTTTACTAAGCTCAATTTAAATGTTTAAAATCTTAAATGCAAGTTAAAAATAGCTCAACTTCGAAGTTCTAGTAAATCAACTAACGCTGTAACGAGTAAGTTGTGTGAGTACACTTCGGCGAAATCTAAGAAATCGCAGTGAGGGCATTTTAGCCATGAGAAGCGAGATTGGGACTGTCCATGGTCACCTGTGGAAGAAATAAATTACTTCGTCCCAGGAAAAGGTACAACCAGGGTACCCTCAAAAACTACCCACTATCATCGGCAAGATGAGATGCCGGGTACCCGGGCATGTAACCATGTCATTCCTCAAAATAAGAAGGATTTAGAGAAATATGAACATCAGAGGACATGGATGTGAGGGAGGTTGTAAAAGCGGTCCAGGACAGGTCTGGGAATAAAAACAAACCTAAAAACAAATCTCGAATATGTAGAGAAGCCTAGGGACACAAACTGGAATGGGTTTTATGATTAAAATAAGGCTTCGACCAATAGAGGCATTGATCGGCAAACGGTAGTGTCACACACAGCCTAGAACCCACTATTACTATTGCCATTCATATTCTATTATGTTCAATTTTTATGTTATAAATACAATGAAGTAAAGTTGGTGTTTTCGAACGACTAGCGCAAACGAAAATAGATAGATGGTAATTGAGAATTAGCAAATACAAAACAAATGCCATAATCGATTTCTTGTAAAATTCTACGTAGAAAAGTTATTTTTTATCATGGTATCTATGCCTTTGTTTTCAATTGCATCTCGAGAAAAAGAAAAAAAAAGAAACACACACAGTATACACTTTACTTTGGAATAACTAAAAAACGTATTTCTTCTTCTTCGGGTATCAGGTCTGTTTGCAGACATCGATAATCATGGTTCTCTATTCATTTCAATACTTAGTTTCACCATGATGTCGTTTGCAAAGATGTTACCTATAGTGGGTTGCAATTACCTTCTACAGGGGCAGTGCTCTAACAGAGCAAGAAGTCTTAGCCATTGTACAAACATCCGTATCATCTGCCTAACACAAAACGAAGGGTTGACCCGTTTGTAAAATCCATTAAGCTGCTTGCCCATCTATCCATCACTTGCCTGCCATTACTTCACGTACACTGATCGGGGAGGGGGTCTAAGTGAGTACTCGACCTTGCCTAGGGGTCTCCCACAGGCTAGCGGAAGTGAAGGAAGTGCTTTACTGATCCTGTTGTGGAAATGTTTCCACCCCACTACCTAAACAAGAAGTTAATCGAGTATAATGCCAAAATATAAATAAATAAATCTCATATATAAAAGTGTAAAGTAGATACAAAAATTAAACATGACGACAGTTAATAAAAGTATTATGTGACAGTAGAAATGACTTACTTTTTCTGAGTCATGGTATTTTTTTTAACATAGTTCACCCCAAACAAGGCAGGCCGCCACAGTAGACGTAAGAGGCTACTGAGAAAAAGGGTGAAAGTTTGGGGGATCAACCTAAATTGGGACTTGCTCAGCGAGATGTCTGTTTACATTAGTTTTAAATTTCTGTATGTCAGTACCGTCAGGAAAATAGGGGACAGGTAGGGAGTTCCAGAGTCCAGCAGCACGAGGAAAGAGGCTTTTGGAGTAGAAAGCTCTCCGGCATCTGGGGACATTCTCAGTGAATGGATGGTATTTGGAAGATTGTCGGGTTAATCTAGTGAATTAAAGTCGAGAGAGTACAAGAGCAGCAAATTCATCATAGCACAATCCCTTGAAACACTTGTAAAACAGGCACAAAGAAAGCAGAATTGCGGCGATGGGACAAGGGCTTGAGCTTGGTTGATAGTGAGGGACCTATTAAATTGGCGACTCTTTTTTGGACGTTGTCTAAGAGGGCGAGACTAGTGGATGATGCCCCCGCCCAGCTGTGGCAACAATACTCCATGCATGGGCGGATGGTGGCTTTGTAGAGATATAAGATAATGTCAGGTGTGAGAAGTTTACTAGTACGGTAGAGGGAACACACTTTCTTTGCAGCAGCCCTGGCAATGTATTTATTCCAATTCATGTTATCTGTGAAAGTTAGGCCGAGGAGTTTGAATGATGAACACTCAGGTAGGGTGAAATTTGCCATGACAATCGGTGGTTGAAGATGTATCTTGTAGTAATTTAAGGAAAGTAGCTTTGTCTTTGCGGCATTAAAAGTTACCCCAATCCACTACAGACTGTAGATCATTTTCTAAAGATTCATCCATTTTCTCAGATATGTGCGCGTCAGTTTTGCCCACATGACGAGAGTAGAGTGTTGTGTCGTCAGCAAATATTCCTATCTCAGTCTCAATGAGATCAGGGAGGTCATTTACGCAAATCAGGAACAGTAAAGGTCCAAGGATGGATCCCTGGGGTACACCAGCATTTATGTTATGTTGTTTAGATGAAGAGCCATCGAGGACAACCTGGATTTTTCTTTTTGTTAGGAAGGATTTTATTATGTTAAATATTCGTCCAGTAATACTATATGAGTGCAGTTTTAGGAGAAGCCCCTCATGCCAGACCTTGTCAAAGGCCTTGGCTATATCAAGCGCTACCGCCCTAGCTTCACCTGCCTTGTTCAGTGTATGATATATGCGTTCAGAGATGACTGTTAGGATATCTACGGTAAATCCTGCTTGTCTAAGTCCGTATTGATGATCAAAAAGAAGTTTAGCATTAACTAGGTGCCGGACTACTGCTAGATTGATTAATGATTCAAAGAGTTTAGCAAAGATCGGGAGTAGACTGATTCGGCTGTAGTTTAGAGGATCAGTTCTATCTCCAGAATTCTTGAAGACTGGTACCACAATTTTCCAACTTTCAGAGAAACAAAATTCAGCAAGGCATTTGTTGTATAGTTTTGACAGGACAGGGGCCAGCTCAGCAGAGCATTTCTTTATTACTATTACTGGTATAAGATCAGGCCCACAGGCTTTGGAGATGTCAAGGTTTTTTATGATGTCTATGACCTGAGATGGGGTGACGACCAGGTTTCCAAGTGTGGCTTCAGTCTGCATTGGGAATTTAGGGAGAGGGTGGTTTGCTGATTTGTTTGACCAACTTAGGCGTAATGAACTTTGCAATCTTTTTTTAAGGAGACAAATTAATCAGTTGAAGGAAATTAATAGATAGCGAGGAGTAAACAAATCATTGATTCTGATTGGCTGGAAGGTAGACGGTGACTGCTATACTATTAAAACAATCCTAGAATATAAATCCATGCAATTAGCCTGATGTTTTCTATCGAGAATCAAACGTAACTCTTTCTGGTTAGCTTACTTGCTATAAGTTTATTTTATACTTTTATTACGCTCTACTGATATATTGAACCTTGTTCTAGTAAATATAATGCAAAATGTATACGTAATATATTATGATATAAGTATATATGAAATAGTAAGTTATATACATATGACATGCATTAGTATATATGTGTAGTAGTTTTGTATTTGTCTACGTGTGTTTTCGTGTGTGTGTTTATTCAGTGTCAAAAAGGTGCGAATTATTGGGCCAGACGTGTGCCGCCTTTATGCTTGACTCCATATCATGTTGACTCTCATTCGCACGTCAACATTGCCGACTAACTCTTGCGTCACTTAACATTAGATACATTGGAATTATAAGCAATAACACGTAAAGGAAACTAAAACAAAACTAAATAAATAGATAAAACACTGAGTCCACTACTAAGACAAATAAAAAACGTAGTAATAAATAATGTGTCGACTTCAACGCAAGTAACGTCACAAGACTTAAGAAAACAGTCAGCGTAAATCAGTGAACTACACATCACGAGAGAACACGTTCGTGCGTTGTTTTCTTTTGTGTCGACATTGGAAGAAATCCGCCATCTTGTTTTTCTTAAGAACAAAAAAAAATCACCATTAAATTTGCACGTTATTTTTGTAAGTTTATTTTTATTATTTTTATTATTAGTTTCAGTTCGTATTTTATATTTTTTTTCAGCATACGATCATTCATATACCCGAGACGAATATTGTTTTAATGCTAAACTTTCACATCACTTGTTTGCAAGTTCGTTTTATGATCAAATTTTATAAAATGTTGCAAGCATTTACTTGTTAACTGCTGTACACATTCATATATGTTTAAAGATATTCCATGATAACTGCCAGTATACTGAAATCACATGCCCTTAATAGGGTTAAGATGAAAATTCATATACACTAAAATAAAAGTGTAAAAATTTGGGAATTTCCTTGCTTGTGTACATTTAGTGTATATGAATTTTCATCTTAACCCTATTAAGTGCATATAATTTCAGTATACTGGCATTTTTCATGGAATGTCATTACTTATGTAAAGGCTATGTATCAATACAATGGTTTTTTAAGGTTTTTTGGAAATTTCTGAAAAACCAAGGTATATGGTAAACTGAAATTAAAATGCCATCAACTAGACCCTGGAACCTCAATCTCTGCCAAAAATCAGCTGAATCCATCAAATAGTTGATGAGATACAGGGTGGCACATACGTAGGTATGTACGTACATACGTACGTACGTACGTACACACAGATAACATGATTTTAGGATTGAACTTTCTAGATCTCTGGGTTGCCTTGACTAATGATGCTTAAATTCTACACACTCATAGAGCCTATCAAATAAAAATGTTGTGCAAAGTTTTTACTAATTTGGTTTATTGGTTTTTGAGTTATGATTGATCAAAGAAATGAGATTTCCAGCATAGGCCGTTTTTGAAGTCTATTCAGAGATAGAGCGCTCTCGCGCCTCCCTTTATTTGAGGCGAGCATTGATAATCAATATATTAATACGGTAGCGTGTGTATTCGTGTGTCACGCTTACATCAAAAGCGCACCTAGATTTGGAAAAGAATTCAAGTCACTTAATTTTCGTAATATTTTCAAGTATTTCCTTTTTTCGCAACGGTTAGCGACGTAAGATGTTGACGTCGGTTTTTGACGTCGGCCCGACTAGTTTGATCCCAACCAACCTCTAAAACTTTTGTTTCTACATCGAAGGGGTGGGGACGACCGGGTAGACACATATTAATACGATAGCGTGTTCGTTATTTTGTGTGTCACGCTTACATCAAAACCAACAACCTTCCGAATCCTTATATGCTACTCATGAATTGGGGGCAAATTTAATTTAATCTAAAGCATTTACAAAGGAAGGTTTAGTCGTCGCAATATTACCTTCATTAGAAATATTGTATATAAAGAAGTTTTGTAAATTGTTTCATGTATTGTTCATTTTAAAAAATAAATATACGAGTCAAATCTTATCATATTTTATTCCAACATGTATAGGTTAGGAACAAGATAATTATTATTGAAAACATCATTACCTGTAATTTACACGAGTCCCGCTAGTTTGTATTATTTGATTAATCAAGACTACTGTTCTCATTTTAAATGTTATTCTCACAACGTTTCGGCCGATGTAAACTCCAAATTTCTTCAGGCGTATCTTGTAGAACTCGGGAATCTTTATATCGAACTCGGGAATCCGTATGGAATTTTGAACGGAGCCCTTTATTTAATCAAAGCGAGTTTCTTGTTCTCAGTCTGTTAGCCCTGACGGGGTAACAGTCGTGTGTAATTCGTAATTGTATACTGAGTATCTCCCGTATCGACAATTAAACTGTTAACCTCCGGTAGACTGTAACTTAGAATTGATTATTACTTAGCACTTTTATCCGTTGCGCCACAGAAACCTGTTGTAGAAATGCATGAACGCATTAGAAAATAAGGTGCATCAATTCAATCAGCGCGTTTAGCGAAGTAAATTGTAACTGAAGTGTGACAGACCAATAGACAGATAAATCGTCCGACGAACGGACACACTCTCTTATAAAGAGGCGTGGGCATATTTAAAAATGATGTTTCAAACTTAAATGTGACAGACCGACTAAAATGCGGAATGTTCTGTAGAAAAGCTCCGCCACTAATGGAAATATGAGTTTTGTAAAAAAAATAATTCAGCTTCCCCAGCTGGGTGCACTACGCGTAATTGAACTACTTTTGTTAGCCCTGTGTAGTTATATGTCTGTGCTTTTTTTATGGAAATCGCTCCAGACAAGGCAGAACGCCACTTGATGTAAGGAGGTAAAATATACTACTTCAAGGTCAAAAACGTTAAGAGTTAGATGGGTAGATCTCGACCCAGAGAACAGCAATTCTCCCTCTTTGTTAGAAACATCGCTCATAGAATGTGAGGACTAAAGGACAAAATAAGGGAAGCGAGAGGTACGAAGCTGGCGAAAGTTTGGCTTATAGTTTGGTTATGATAAGGTTAGAGTTAGGCTGTATAAGGCAGAATAAGCACCACTATAGAACGCATCGTGGCATACAGGAAAGGTATGTGAGTGTATGTTGAGGGCAAAATATAAGAGAAACGATGCTTTTATGAAAAATAATTACTGATATGAATAGATTTTATATTTTGACTAAGTATTACAACCCGCATTTTATCTGTTTTATTTTGGGGCACCAAGAGTCCTTTTGCGTGGCTTGTTTGCAAATGGTCCAAATGCTGTTTTAAACAGAAGTATTAAATACCAAACGACATACGGACAGAGCTTCTTAGAGAGATGCGTGGATGCATCTTGGGTTACATAACGAGGGCCGGCTTTCAAATGGAAAAGTTTGAGTGACAATTTTAAGAGTCAGAGGTGAACCCAGACGGAAGTCGCGTAATCACGTGATTTCCGGGAACGAAATTTTCTTTATCTTTGTCTGGCAATATTTCAAGCAGGAAAGACGTGGTGAGAGCGCTGTACCAAAATATGGCAGCATGTCAATTGTGACTTAGTACAAGCTATTCGTCTATCTATCTGTGTACCCGTATCTCTTTTTACACGCGTTCGAATGTAAACTGTATATCCGATATGACTGTAATCCTCTTTGTAATAAACAGTTTTGAAAAACTAAACATCGGATTTCGAGTGATTTTATCCATAGAGAAGCAAGGATATGGGTTTCTTGACGACGACACGGGTGTATAATGGGTTATACACGCATCAGTAAGTCATAACTGAACAGTAGAATACAGTGTGTGTATTATATTTACGCGTTTAGCGATGAAAATTCAAACTGAAGCCTGACTTAAAACAAGCGATCGAGCGACTGTATTAAAAATGAACAGCATTGCTTATAGATATGCCATAACATATCTAAACATGATACGCGTTTAAAATTTTAATAACGCGATCTAAAAAAAGAGACCGGGACAAACCGATGCAGCAATCGACTTTTGGGCGTACGGACAGAGCTTCTGTTAGAGCTGCTTAGGCTTATCTAAAATAACGTTGAAAACAAATTCGTATGAATCCGCATGGTCCAATTATTTTGATTGACTTGATACTGCTGTTATTGTTGTAGAGCTCACGAAAATCGTTTCGCGACATGAAGTCTTCGTCGTTGGTTGAAGCTGTTCGTTAACCTGATAAATTGTAGGTTTTTACTTCCGACATCGCGGATAGCAAGGCTCAGCGGATGCATGCGAAGCCGGGAAAGATTTGGCCCTGAACACACAAAGGACTGTTGCACCTGACACGTTTTTGTTTGCCACACGCATAGACAGAGACGACCAGAGGACGACAGATCATGATGCTGACTCCTCCTGGATTGTCACCAGAGCCATGTTAGTCACGTAACTCTGACATTATCACGTTGCCACGGTGACAAAAGATTTGCCGTTCGGGGTACATACGTTTGCCGGCATTGGTTTCTTGTTACTCTTTCTAAAAGCACGAGAGATAGCAAGGTTGTTGCAATTATCCACAGATTCAAATGCTGATATAGAATGGAATGGGTTTGAACTCGGCAAACCCAGTCAGTAAGTCCACATTAGTTGTTTTCTTCATCACCACCATCCCCCCCCCCAAAAAAAAAACGATAGGCAACGCATATATCGTGGTTACGCGACTTCCGTCTGGGTTCACCTCTGACTCTTAAAATTGTCACTCAAACTTTTTCATTCGAAAGCCGGCCCTCGTTATGTAACACTAGATGCATCCACGCATCTCTCTAAGAAGCTCTGTCCGTATGTCGTTTGGTATTTAATATTTCTGTTTAAAACAGCATTTGGACCATTTGCAAACAAGCCACGCAAATGTACTCTTGGTGCCCCAAAATGAAACAGATAAAATGCGGGTTGTAATACTTAGTCAAAATATAAAATCTATTCATATCAGTAATTATTTTTCATAAAAGCATCGTTTCTCTTATATTTTGCCCTCAACATACACTCACATACCTTTTCTGTATGCCACGATGCGTTCTATAGTTGTGCTTATTCTGCCTTATACAGCCTAACTCTAACGAATCACAGAAGGGATAATATAAGTTTTTAAACCTGTAAAATATTCAGGGTTTCCTGTATAGTCGTTATTAGAGTAACGATTATTATTCCCAAACAGTTATGTATACAAGAAATTTCGGACATAACAGAGACTCGGAATGTATAATCTAGTATCAAGGCAAATATTCCAACCTAATAATATCGTCTACTGTGTATAAATAATTTATAAAGAAAATAACGTATAAAACTAGACAACAACAAAAAGTAGAAAAGGCAACGAAGTAGAAACCTTAGCCAAATAAAAAAACATTTCACTAAAAAAGAAATAACCATATACAAGTACGCCATGATGGTTGATACAAGTGTTTGTAAGACTAGTACAGGACAAGCAAGCAAGCAAGAAAAAAGATGGCGGACTGAACAATCAAATTGAAATCTTCTCAAATGAAAACAACGCGCATGCGTGAACCACAGATTTCGTCTCACTAATGGAAGCCATCTGCAATGTTCCAGCATATTCTTGACAATTTTATGAACATAAAATGCTAATTCAATTTTGCTACAAGAGAAACGCACAAAGGCGGACAATTTCCTTTTTTTTTCGTTTTATTACATATACGTATTTTTTTTATAAAATAAATGTTTAGGTTTCTCGTTTTATCATTTGAGAAGTGTTTTGCGTGTACACCAATATCGTTAGCGATACTATCGCTTAGAAATATAACCGTGCTATGCTCTTGCTAGATCTGTATAATTGGGAAATATTAGCTCGATAAATATGGTTAATCAATAAAGAGGACATTCCAGTCGGATGTTTGTAGGAAAAGAAATGTTATTTTGAAGCAAAAGAAATTCGTAATGCCAATTTACCAAATAAGTGAGACAAATGGTTATGGTTGAGGGAATATAGAGAACGAAAAGGAGAGAGAGGGAGAGAAAGATAGGGGCTAGAGAGGGAAAAAGAGAAAGTGAAGGAGAGAGATAGTTATACTACCAAATAATTATTCTCAATTATTAGAAAATAAAAGTGTGTGAATAGGCAATAGTATCTTAAAGAAGTGTGGCATGGTTTTGGTTAAAGACATATAGATACAACATTTCTATTAAATTTACACAATACATGTTTATTTTAATATTTTTTTATTATGCGAAAATGTATGTAGTTAGATGAATATCATTTGTAAATGTTCGGTAGCATGATCACGTTAATAGTACGGTTCCCGTTGGATCTACGAAGTTAAGCGACGTTTAGCCTGGTAAGTACCAGATGGGGGACAATTTGCCAATAGCAGGCGCTGTATGTGGGAGCACGGCTGCACTATCCTGCAAAAACAATTAAAAACTAATGTCTTCAAAATCAGTTCGACTGGGGAGTATACACATGCGATCTGAAGACCAATTATGAATTTGATATTCTCTAGAAACTTCTTCTTTTGAAGGGAGCCGCCCGAAACCGAGTTCGTCCAAGGTCTAGAAACATATTTTATTTGAGTTTTTTATACGAATAAATACACATTGGTATTTATTATACAGTGTAGGTTTTATCGGGGTTATGATGATATTTTTATATCCATGATATATTTTTATCAGATTTTTTAGTCGACTTTCTGACTAGATTTAATGCGGCGGGGGTTGTCTGAATTGCTATTTTCTTTCTTGCTTCATCTCACCACTTGAAATGGTTGCCTCCCGGGTACAGGAAATGGCATGCTTTGTATTCGCTAACTGTTGTGTGACGGGAAGGATACATATGTATTCATATAAAAATAAATCCACATTGGCCTTTGTTATAGAATTGAAGATCTATCGCGCTTAAGGTAATATGGTTTTTATATATTTCATATTTTGTTTCAGATTTTATTCTTATTTGCTTACTGGACTCTGCTTAATGGTGTTTACTAGTTCACTTGATGTAAGTTTTCCAGTATATTTAAAAATTAGATTTTCATTTAACCTTTTAACACAATATAGCTTTATTCTTATTTTATCGTCTGTTTTCTTTATGGAAATCGACCCAGACAGCGCATGAAGCCACTTGATGTAAGAAGCTAACAAGAACAAATCTGATTATCGCAAAGACATGGAATGTCTATTGGCCTTAGACCAATGTTATAGGCAGAAGGAAAACAGTCAGCAGGAAGAGAGCCCCACAGGCTTACGGTTCTTGGACAGAAGCTACTTGAATAGGAAGCTGTATTGCAATGAGGTATCAAAACAGCGAATTGATAGATACCACAGGACCCACGAGTCAAACGAGCTGGAAGAAAAGAAGCGTGGGATAGATCATATAGTTCTGAAGAACACATGGCATAATAGTATTTATAGAAAAGACTGAGACTAGCAACATGTCGTATGTCAGAGAGAGGATACAGAGAAGAAGAAGAAGAAATATACGTTTCTGCACCTGATCAAGAACCTTCAAATGGGACAGAGATTTACCAGCCCAAATGTGACAACGATACTCCATTACGGACACTTGCACGTCCAGTCTGACCCGGAATGGCAATACCTGTCAAGTTTCCTATATACGGATTATTTTGTCATGTTGGCAAGGTGTTAGATTCTACCCTACTTCACCACCCCGACGTACATAAATCACACCCTACACTTATTTATTATCGTTAAGTCTGATCTGTGAGAGAGAGGGTGCACAGACGAAAGTATTAGTAAGTGTAGAAGTTCGTTAAAGCATTTCATCATATTTTTAATCAATTCCTATATGCAAATTTATAAACTCTATTTATGTTGTTGACTTACAGTATAACCGGACCGAAATGAGTAGGGGCCGCATGACTGTTGAAGAATTCGTGTTTTTGTGGCAAGTAGCATTTCGCAATAAAGTCATCGTTGTTTTCAACATGAAAACTTTTTTTCGCCGAAAATAGTTCTTCTTAATGCAGATTATAATATCATCATAATAAAACATGGCCGTTTAATTAAATACTGTGTAAAACGGTGTATGCACCTTTAAATAATTACATTGTTTTTTTTTACATCCCATTTTTTATTCATTGTTTTAATTTGATAAATATTTAGTTATAACATTATTTAATACATGTCCCATATTTTGAAGAACATAAACGCTTAACTTATCGTTCATTACTCTGTCCATAGACGCAACGCCATGTTGTATAGAATATGAATGAACCTAATGTGTAGAAAAATAAAACTTTCTTCGATTTTAATTTTTGTCTGGAATCGCGATATTATTAAACAGTTTTCATTGTAACATAGTTAGTCGCTTTGCTGTGGTCTACATTACATAAGACTAAATGTAAAACACTAAGTTGCCCTTCCGTTGAAGAATTCTCTTAGTATTTCTTGATGCATCTTCTTTAACAGGCTGGTTTATAATTGAAGACTCAAAATATACAAAAGGATCTTTCACCGCTTACTTTATTTGATATTACAATATTTTGTTACGCTCTTCTTTTTTATGTACTGCGAGGGGCTTCGTACTCGCTATCCAATTACAACATCCGCCATTGAAGTTGTAATTACCTTGCTATTCAATAGTTGTTTTTTAATGTCTATTCACTTTGTTTCTTTGTGCAAACCTAAACTAACCAACAATCCACTTTTGTTTATTTTTTCAAATCTCACAATATTGTATTCGAATTCTATCAACGCATGATCACTAAAGTCCAAAACTTAACCTATTATACTTTTTGTCACAATTAGTATCGTAAACATGTATCCCAAATCACGGAGACAATCTCGTTCCATTATTATGTTAAAATAAATCAATGATATAATCGTGTTCTTGGTTAATGTATCCTTCCAATGGATATTTTGTGCTAATGTTCCTATCTACTTAGACAAGTTTTTAATATCGGGAAACCTCAACTCCTCAAAAAGAGGAACTCTGGATTGGTACAAAAATAAAAGTTGCTTCAGTCTAGAAGGATTTCCCATTCACTGACCGAGGATATCACAGCTAAAGTGTAGTTCAGAATAAGTAGAACATGTTAATATTAGCCAAAAGGATGTCTTCTATTCGAATATTGATTTACTCCTCTCCAGGAGTTAGGCACAAGGCCAGTTTTTATCTTACTCCCACAAGTAAGATGTGACCGAAGGTCGGGTCGGGAAAATGGGGTTTAAAAATTGCCTGGGCAGCCCCGTCGGCATTCCCCGTTAGGGGCGCCTCAGGCAGTAAGCAATTAACTTACTCCTCCCCAAAGAGGGGAGGCGAAGCCTGGGAGGGTGGACCTCCTAGAACTGCACAGAACAGACTAATAGACCGGCGTAAATCAAGCACGGAAGGCCCAGACAATACCAGTCTATGGGGTGTAGTATCCAGCGGTAAAGATACTACACTTTGATCTTAGCCAAAAGGCCAAGGTGAACTTGTCAGACACCTGTAAAAAAAAGAGGTTAGTGATTGTTTCACGAGCTCGGATGTGGCAACAATACTCCATGCGCGGGCGAACGGTGACACCCAGGGGCGTACTCTGGAAGTGTACAAAAAGTGATGAGTACGAACGCATCGATATTCTACGGAAGGATCGCCTTAAACGATCAGAAATAAACCAATTATCTACCGGAGAAGGAGATGATGCATGGAAGGATGCACCGTTTAGAACCGTACTGGTTCACACATCAGCCCAACAAAAGAAAGAGCGGACTGTTGAGCTCTTAGGATACCATAATTTTGCTAAAGTTAACCCCGGCCGGTATGCTAACCAGAGCCAGATTGAAACATTTACAAATTGGTGAATGATGGATTAAGTGTAAATGAACGCTCGACTATATTTGCCTTGTGTCTGTCTTAGAAATGATGACTTTGTAGATGTTATGATATCGTTGATGCGAAAGGTGTTTTTGTGCTTTTGCTCGAATAACTACGATTAACAAAACGGGTATCGTGTCTTAAACCGTCGTCCCTAACCCTAAAACCCGTTAGTCATGTTTTACGTCGTCTCCCCCTTATTTGCCTCGTGTCTTTGCTTTTCGCCTCTCCCAAATTACAGCGTGCATACGGCATGTCATGTGTGTAATGAACGCAATGGTGCCGCGAACTACCAGCATTTGCGGAACACTAATATTTACTTAAGACCCCTGACCCGCCTTTCCGTCGACACCCCGAACATCACCAAGTCACACGACATAGCACGTTCTAATCTTTGCTTAATGGGTCCATTAGATGCAGCGCCCTTTCTCACGCGATTACGGTTCGATATTTAAAATTTAAATGTAGCAAAGCTGTTATTCATGGGAAAATAGATTTTTTTTTTTTAATTTTCGTAAACTATATGGGATAGCAGAGACACCCGGCTTTGTCTGGGAATAAAAATTGTCGTTATATATTCGAAGCCGAAATCAAAATATATAACTTATATTTTTTTAATTATTTTAAATAGTTAAAAGTGGAAAAGTTAAACACTTTTTGTATCAATTTTTCTTAGCACTTAAATAATCAGTCCGACAATGTCGGGCTGAAGTATGGTTCTGTTCGGCCCTGAGAGGTTTACCTTCTTTGGGATAGTTTTCTCTGAAAAGGTATTGCTTTATTACTAGTCGCGTAAGGCGCCCCTGCCGGAGAATATATACGGGGCTGCTCAGGTATTTTTCTATGGCATATGTAACAAAACCGAAACACACACACATTATATATATATATATATATATATATATATATATATATATATATATATATATATATATATGTATATGCATGTTTGGTTGAACAATAATGGAAGCGTTGTTTATTCAAGTAAATAAACCTAGTATCAACCATGCTCGTTATGAGGGGGGCGAAGGTATGTGGAAGTGTTGTTGAAGTGGTATTAAAATGTTTTTTAAAAGCGTCTTCTAAATAAATTCACCAATCTTTTATTTTGCATACTCATTCATCCGCCTGAAGATGACCGACGTCGGTCGAAAACGTTCGCGAAAATATGGCGATTTTTTTATACAACATGAACGGCAATACCAAATCGGTCGTGCGACGAATCCAAAAAAAAACAATCATAAAATAAATAAACAGAAGCTGGCGCTATTGTTGAACCAAACATGCATAAGAGAAGGAATGCTGCTTAATTACACTAATATATATATATATATATGTGTGTGTGTGTGTGTGTTTGTATGTGAGAAAATCAAATCCATGATCAGATTAGATATAAAATCCTTATACACAAAGGTATAAACATTTGTATACCTTTATTGTTAACATACCGAACGAAAGCAAAACAAAATTGCCAATCTCCACAGATAAGATTACAAAATCATGCCGATATATTAAAATGAAGTATTTTTACTTCCGATAAGAATAATTCTAAATAGATGTTTAAAAACAACCGAATCGGGTAAAGCTGCTATGTTTCGTAGAAGTAACTTGTAGATTTGAAAAACAGACTTTAACAACTTATAAAGTAAGTGAACGTCAAGAAGGGTATGTAATATATATGTAATCTTTACCATCTTCTATATAACATTATGTAAAGGACGGTTGCGCTAACTTTTGGCAGTAATGATTATTAACCTGACACGATATCTGAGGAATCTTAGTAGGCCTGTAGGTTCTTTTACACCATATTAAGTCTTTGCAAGTTACCTAATACTGACTACATATGTTTCCTTAATATTTTTTTCATGAATCTAAAATATAGTGGAATCTAGAACGATGAAAAAATACGATACATAAATCACTTAGCGTATGAATGGAAAGTCGACCTCTGGTCATCTATTTGGTCGCAAATTCCAGTACTCGTTGTACAATATTTAAATTTAGAAACGTACATTAAACAATGTTCTCAGAATGGACCAGGTTAAATAATTCAAGTTAAGTGGCGAGATCAACAGTGTAGATAATATGCGTACCTTATCACCTCCTCCCCCGTACCTTTGCAAAAAGATTATAAATGTGATTTCGCTGTTGTGTTCAACGTGAAACTCGAACTAGAATACACCTTTTTAACTTTCGGACTAGGATCAAAGTGTAGTATCTATTCTGTTCAAAGATTGCACAATAATATTATAGAGTTTCCCTTCGCGCCGGACGTTTATAGAATGGATATATGTCAAAAACTGCTACATAACTAGATATATTATGAAACTACATTAAACAGAGTACTTGGATAAGTCTGTTTTAGTTTGAACACAGTGGTCCAATGATATCGGACGTCTATAGAATGGAAATATTTTTAAGCACGGCAGCAATATAAAACAGATTAAGAATAAAACTGAAATGTCCAAGGGTCCTGCTCGTTATACATTGTTTCTGGGTTATTTTCTCCAACATAATATGGCGTAAATATCTTTATACTTCGTTCCATGCAATAATATACAAATATTAGCTTGCATTCATATACTTTGATAATGTTTATACTTTTTTGACAGTCACACCAAAACATTAGTTGATGAAGACCGAATGACATCACGAAAAATATTATCGCGTATACTTTTGTTTTTATTTATTAAACCAAGTGTTTCGTGTTCGTTTTAAGTGGGCTGTTTTACGACATATCAACCCTTTTGTCGAAATTGTTGTTTTGGATGGAATACTCAAGGATTTCAAGTTTTAAATATATTCAACTATTTAAACAAGTGTGGTTATTTATATTTAAATCACCACATGCAGTTTGAGTGGTACCCATGGCAGATTATATGTAACAATTATTTAAGAAACATCATAGGTACTCATGCTTTAGACCCAAATTGTACAGTGGTATAATGTTGACTAAGGGGTGACTTTATACTCCCTAAATGCCCCCAAAATAAGACCTCACCACTGGATGTTGTTAAAGGTCACACGCTATACATTCATAGAAAGAAACAAATAGTTTTGTTGTTATATTAAATTAAATTTTGAGAGTCGGAATTTATCTGACAATCTATTAATCAAAATCAAAAAAATATAATGCGAGAATCACATTAATTATTTTTGAAGAGACTCCAGCTCCATAAAACCAGTATCCATATCTAGGGGAAATGGCGCGATGAGAATCTCGCGTGTATCTCACTTGAGTGGCGTTTCCCCAACGCTGCCATTTCAAAACCGTGGATCGTAGTTCTACTGCCATTGATTCCCCTTTTTTCATTCGATGTTACGCCGACATTTCGCTAATGTTTACGTCTCATTGTTTTTATGCGGCCATTAACGAAGTAGTCGAGTGTTTTACGCAGGAATTTAATTGATTCGCAGTAAATCATCAGAGTCTATGTTAGATAAAGTGTTTACCAGGAATAATTTATGAACAGCGATAAGTTTATCAAGAGGCTGGTTATATAGATTGCAATTGCATACAACTATTTCTGTTGTTCCTCTTATAATTTATATATATTCTAATGTATCTCTCTCTCTCTCTATATATATATATATATTATATATATATATATATATATATATATATATATATATATATATATATATATATATATATATATAGGTAGAAGGATGAAAAGGAATTAGAAAAGCGACGGAGGTAGATCTTTTTTAAATTCAGTTGTTCAATGCAAAGTATATTCCGCAGAAAAGCAATTTATTCAATTAATTTTTTCCTTACGCCAGGTTTTTCAAAGATCAGAATCTTATCATCAGAGGAAATTGCTGGGATAGATAAGTTGGCAAAGGCTAAGATTTAAAATTTGAAAAAGTAAAATAAAGATTGTGGGAAAAAAAAACAGGCAAAAAGTTGCCCGAATGCAAGCAAGTGTCCGATTGCAAAACAATCCGGTATCAAATCACTCTCTCCGCTGGACTTTGCATTGAACAACTGAATTGAAAAAAGATCTGCCTCCGTCGCTTTTCTAATTCTTTTTCATCCATCTACCTATCTATCTGCTCTATACAGTATATTGAGCTGTATACTTTTCATAATAGGTTTTACCTTACCTAAAAGTTCGCTTTTAGTTCTCCACTTTATATATATATATATATATATATATATATATATATATATATATATATATATATATATATATATATATATACATACATATATATATATATATATATTCTTCTGCAGGAGGTTCGACACAAGGTCAAGTAAGGTTTTGAAAACAAGTTCACTTGCTGAGGCGCACTTTTGCCTACGAAATATGCTTGGGTAGTGCGCCGGCATTCCCGATAGCGGTACTTGAGCGATTAGTAATACATTAACACCTTCCCGGGGAGAAGGCAAAGCACATAATACTTATAAGGAATAAAGCCATACCTCCGTATGACAGCAACATAGCCATTGTCGCACTGATTGCCGAGGGCAGTATTAAAATATAGTTATGGCAAGTAACCTACACAGAGACGTTTGGGTTTCATTCCGGGGGGAAATCATCAGGCTAATTGCGTGGATTTATAATTTACGATTGTTATTCTATCTAACGAATGGATACACTTGTTACTAACCAATTAGAGTTCTTGGAGTTATTACCCTCTCATTATCGATTTATTTAAATCCGCCAATGTGTGTCACTTCTTTTGTTTAAAAGTGATTTTGCTACTCCTCAAGTTCCTAGCTGAAACAGAATGTACTCGGATCGTCTAATTGTTTTATAGGGGCGTTCGGGCCCTATAGGCTCAAAAGAAACAAAGCAGTTTATGTTTCACTAGAGGAAAGGCAACACTAGGAGCGAGAGGCCGATTGCAGAACAGGAATATTATAATCCGAAGTACTTTTTCGCCCATGTTTAATTCTACAGTTGTCTGAATAACTAAATTGGTAAACTAAAGGACGAACGGGGTTCTTATGTGGACGAAAAATCTGCAAAACAGACGATGGACAAGATGATCAAACGTTCTATAGAGAAACTGAACCGATGCCAAAGTTTGTTATCTCACAAGACGTCGTTCAGCGAGTTTTTCGATCACTTAATGAAAATAAGAGCCATGGTTCAGACGGTCTGCATCCAAAAGTATATCAATCACTCATTGCTGATTACCTCACCGGCTATTTAACCTATCCGTTCGAACTGGTTATATGCCAGAAGACTGGCGAACAATGAAAATGTTGCATCTTCAAGAAGGGTGACAGAGAAGACTCCGTTATATACAGGCCAGTCTCACTCAATTCCCTCGTCTGCAAGTTCTTTGAGACTTTTCTCAAGTCAGCCATCATGCCTTATCTCCTAACGCATCACTAATCTCTCAAGTCTAACACGAATTCGTACCAAAGAGATCCTGCCTCATAAATCTATTTATGATGGAGGAGTGGCTCACTTAAATCATGAATGATGACGATGCAGCAGACATTACCTTTCGTGACTTTATCAAGGCTTTTGATTCAGCGAATCATAGACTTCTTTTCTACAAGCTCTAGGTTTATGGCTTTCAACCACATGTTGTCTGATAGATCGGAGCCTTCATTGCTAGCCGTACATTTCGGGTGCAGGCCAATGGCTCTTTATCTGGTGTTTCTAATACGTTTAGTGGCATCGTCAAGGTACGGTACTGGGTTAGATTTAGGGTTGCTCTTCCTGGTGTGCATCTCCTAAAACATTCTTTTTGCTGTGGACATCAAGATAATTGCTTCCAACAGTGACTTTGAAGATCTCTGTAGATGCCTTGATCAAGCTTGTAAATGGTAAAACCTATAGGATGTGTATCTTAATGTCAACAAATGCCACCACCTTCTAGTCAGTTCTGTACCCAACATGCTATTTGATTTCAAACCTGGCCGATTGATGCTGGACGAAACGATGCAGTCTGAAAACGTTGGTGTTTTCGTCGATTCTTCCTTTACCCCAACTTCCAAATGCATCCATGCGGCAAATAAGGCCGGCAGTGTGAACTTTCTTTTCTACCGTTTCTTTGCGTCCGTCACAGTCGGCATTTACCTACAACGATACATATCACTGATGCGAGCCATTCTGGAATATGGCACGCAAGCTTCACCGCCTATTTCGTTCGGGGTATCCAGCATTTGTAGCAGGTTCATGAGACTTGTGACGTCGATGGTCCGTGAACTCCACATCAAGTCATATGAACAATGATTGGAGGCTCTCAACCTGTACTCACTGGAGCCTTGGCGGCTGAGTGGAGACCTCATAGTGAGCGTTAACATTATGCTCAGAAACTACAATGTGCCTCGTGATCACAGCTTCTTTCACACCAGCTCAGCAGAGCGGGCTTTGTGGAAACTCAGAGAAGCTGTACCTTAGACTATTTCGGCTAAATCGTCGAAAAGAGTCTTATTCGGTGTAGGTCGCTGCACCGTGGAGTTGAACAGACTGCCACAAGCCCTGGTCGGCCTATAGACGATCAAACAGTTCAAGGCAGCGCTGGCTCCATGGTGACCGCTGATTTCTGAGTAATTACCCCTCACATTAGCAGCGGAATATACATAGGGGAACGGTTCTGACATAAAACATCAACCAGAATTAAAATATACCATTCGAAAAGGTTTTCGCCTCAGAGCCAAGTCATGGTGTCCAGGGAATCCAGCAAAAGATATACCATAGTCACTTTCGTCTTATTACAAGAAAGCCAGCATTCTCTGTCCGTGATTCTGCTTCGTGGAACAGCCTACCAGAGGTAGTGACGATGTTTATTATATCCAGTATTAAAATCGCCTTGGACACACATTTCAGAGGGTATATAAATGTACACATCTCTATCTGTACTTTTTATATGGCTTGTTGCACTTTCCTTATTTTGCCAATAAATTTGATTTGATTTGATTTGAAATATTAGCATGGTTTAGTCCATCTAAATATTTTCCATTTGACTATGAGCGCTTTCCTTAACGTCCCAGTAATGGTTCGGTAATTGTATTTTCTGTCTCTGTTTATTTTATTATTGAATCTGCTTTTATCATTATTAATTTTTTTTTTTAATTCTAGTGCGGTCTAGCCTATATATATTTTTTATTATTCGGGTTGACATGTGTATATATTGTGGCTAGGTAGATTATGCTTTTAGTTAAGAAGCTATTTTATAACGGGCAATGTACGTAAATTTAACAATTACATTTTTCTCATAATAACCTTTCTTTTACTTTTTTTTAACTTAGTTCAAGCCAAACAAGTTGCCACTGTAGATGTAAGGTTCTATTGAGAATTATGGTGAAAGTTTAAAAGGGTTATCCTAAGTAAGAAGCTGTGCAGCGAGATGTTCGTTCACGTTAGTTTAAAATGTCTGGATGTCGGTACAGTCGGGTAAATAGGGAGCAGGGAGGGGGTTTCAAAGGCCAGCAGCTCGAGGACAGAAGCTATTGGAGTAGAAGGTTCTCCGGCATCTGGGAACCTCCACAGTGAATGGGTGGGATTTTGCTGATTGTCGGTTTAGTCGAGTGTATTTAGGTCGAAGAGGCAGCAAAGCAGCAAGTTCATCGGAGCACATTCCATTTAAATACTTGTAAAACAAGCACAAGGATGCAACATTGCGGTGATGGGGCAGGGGCAGGGGCTTGGGCTCGGTTTATTATGTGGGGCATATTAGATTAGCGACTCTTTTTTAGACTTGTCTAAGAGGGAGCGACACGTGGATGCTGTACCAGCCCAGATGTGACAACAATACTATTTTGCTAATTACTATTACTGTGGTCAATCTGCATGGTACGACTTC
Source organism: Sepiola atlantica (assembly GCA_963556195.1). NCBI lineage: Eukaryota > Metazoa > Mollusca > Cephalopoda > Sepiida > Sepiolidae > Sepiola > Sepiola atlantica. The sequence continues at coordinate 180,118,640 of OY744522.1, read as the reverse complement.
TGGCAAGTTTGATCATTTTTTTCACGTTTCTTTTCTGAATCTAATGTTCGTACATGAAAATCCATAGAAAGTTTGCTAACATTTATACTAATTGATATAGATTTTTCAAGACACCTTTTCCGTACACCAAGTCGTACACCAGTATGTGTACGTAATTAAACAACGAAACCTTCTATGAATACATATATTAATATGATAAAGACTTAAATATATATATAAATATTGGTACAGAAAAATTAGTACAACTCTTCAGCTTCTGTTGTCATATGTTTCGGAAATGTGAAGGCACGTGCCACTCTCGTTTGGTCGCGTTATTTGCTTAGAGTGAGCCGGGTGGCTAAGTTCTTCTGTGCTTGAAACCGACTGTACGAATGTTGTCATAATTTTACTGTACCAAAATAAATAAATATTACGCTCATAATTTTTAATTTTAATTCTCAATTAATCGAGCAATCTGCTGGGATTTTTCCTGCTATATTACAAAGAAGTTATATATATATATATATATATATATATATATATATATATATATATATATATATATATAGAGAGAGAGAGAGAGAGAGAGAGAGAGATAGATAGATAGATAGATAGATAGATAGATAGATAGATAGATAGATAGATAGATAGATAGATAGATAGATGCATATAGTGCTCTTCTAATATGTAACTTACCGAGTTGTTTACAAACTCCAAATTGTTATCTACCTGTTAACCCTAACCCTAACACTTTCTAATTAATTCTAACCCTGACCTTACTAGAAAAGGCTAACCTTAACTAACAAACCCTAACCCTAACCCTAGGTGCAAGGTTTAATTTTAGTTAAGGTTAGGGTAATTTAGTTAGGATAAGTGTTACGGTTAATATTTAGATCACATATCAGAATGTAGACAACACGGTGGATCACATATTTGATTAGAAACAATTCGGTAAATAACACTATTCGATAGATAACATATTGGAAAAGCATCGATAGAGATACATACATACGTATATACATATAGAAATCATCGATGTATATGCATGCACTTTTTATAGTCTGTTTACACGTGCAGATATGCGTGTGTGCGTAGATAGATATTTGTTCAAGCGACAAGTTTTTTTTTTCATCTTCCCGCCTTTACAACCACAATAATTTATTGGGCTTATTCGTTGGGGGTTTATTTGTATTTGCTATTTTCTACCTTAACATCCAAAATTCGGTTTCGGCAATTCAATTAGTATGGTGCTTACGTTCGCTTGCTTTTGCCAGGGGAGATAACCTCTTACCGATTCATCGATAATGGGACATCATCTTTAAATTTAATTATTTTACACCTTTTCTTCATGTTTTGCTAAACTTGTATTTTCCTCCGGTGAGAAGGCTACATTTTTATACATGAATGCATAAGTTAATATACCTTACCGAATTGAATGAAAATGATGTATATATATATATATATATATATATATATATATATATATATATATATATATATATATATATATATATATATACATATATATGATTGATTGATATATGTAGATATTTATAGACATATATATATATGTATATATAATGACATATTTATATATATATTTATATACATATGTACACATATAAATATAAATATTTATATATATATATATATATATATATGTATATATATAATATGCATATAAATATATATATAAATATATATAAATATATATATATGTATTTATATATATATATAAATATACATATACACATAATTTATATATATATATATATGTATATATTCACATGTCTATACAGATATATACATATATACGTATATATATATATAGATAATATAAAGTATATGTATACTAAAATATGTTTATTCATACCTTGTATAAATATGTATTATTCGTCTCTCTCTCTCTACATATAATTAATATATTTAAAAATATACAATTTATTTATTCATATATATATATATATATATATATATACATGTATATATAGAAGTATATATAGAGAAATATTACACTCATCTAAATATATGAAGTCATATATATATATATATATTGACATATGTGTTTATAAATATATATGACATACAACACACATCATAGACCTTTGTTTAGAACGAGTATACGCAAATACCTATGTATGTGTGTTCATGTGTGTACTAAGAGCTACAGGTGGTGTTTTCCACGTTAAGTAGTTTTCAAAATCAATAATTGTTTTTGCCCATTCTCGCATTGCATCGCCGAAATACATATTTCTACAACTCAAGTCATGCAATGTAGATTTCATTTTAATGTCGTATCACGTGTGCGAGAAGAAAGGTGATTTTTCGATTTAAAATAACATACGGGACAAAATCGGAAGGAATCGAATTAAGAAAGGTGAGCATACGTTTAATATCATCTGTTTACCTTCCATTTAAATCGCAGAATAATAACAGGTTCTCGTGGCGTTGAAGAGACACATAAATATCGGCTGTGTCTTTGCAGATTAAACGTTGACACGAATGCAACGCGCGTGAATGAACAAGTTACGGTATTTTGACAAAAATGATTCGAATGTTTTCTGCCATTGCTTTCCTCAGATTTATCAGACTCTGGGAGGTGGCGGTGGCCAAGTGGCTTACAACACTGACTGACAACCCGGATGTGCCAAGTTCAAATCCAGTTCGTTCCACACAAACATTTTCTAGTTAGAATGTTGGCAACCTTATCAGACTCTAGAGGTGACGGTGGCCAAGTGGCTTACGACACTGACTGACAACCTGGATGTGCCAAGTTCAAATCCAGTTGGCAGAAACATTTTCTAGTTAGAATGTTGGCAACCTTCACGTAGTCCCTCCCGTAAGTACCCGATGTCTTTCTAGAAAAAATCTAACTAGGAATATATCGGGGAAACCAACTCCTACAATAGATTCAACTGATTGATACGAAGTGAATGAATAAATGAATCAGATTTTTATAAAGTATACGCATAGGTTGTCAATGTAAAAAAAATTGTGAAATTTTGTAAAAAGCGCCGACCCCATGAGTACCATTACTACCTCCGAAATCAGAAAAAATTCGGGTTGCAGCAAAGCAAAAAAAGAAAATTGAGAACTTACGGAAGAGGATGGAATCTTTTCACGTCATTGAGTATTTGCATAAAGCATAGGTTCCCTTTAATTTCTGCTTCAACATAAACTCACACAGATATCTGTCCACCTTTCCACGATGCGTTTAACAGTGGTATTTATTCTGCATTTTGTACAACGCAATTGAAACGTTAAATCTAACCTAATCGTCGCGCTAATCCTAACCCGACGCAAGTCTAGATACGACTCGTAACGTGCGTCAAAGGCGTGTGGGACGTTTTGCTATGATCGGCAGGTTTTATTTTGTATGTCACATTTTACCATTAATGGCGGGGCTGTTCTACTACAGACTCTTAAATTATGCTCTCGACTCGACAAGTAACGGCGAGTCCTCAATCCGTACCTATATCCGAACCTGTCACCGATCGAACACTATTTACGGTGATTTGGGGTTAACGTATCCTCATTTTTAATGCATTCAAACACCTCTATAAGAGACTCTGTATTTTATCTACATCGTTTTCCCTTTTAAGGTCAGGTGTGGTTTTGAAAAGCCAGCGCACTAGAATACGCGTACTCTAGCTGTCTAAACTCGCACGAGCAGCCCCGTCGACATTCGCCGGTAGGGGCGCCTCAGATGATTAACAATAAACGTATTTATTCCTAGAGAGAAGATAAGGCCTGGGAGGGTAGATTTCCTAGAAATGTACAGAACCCTACCTTAGCTTTACAGCAACAAAGCCACTGCCGGACTGAGTGTCAATGACGTATCTCCGACAACCAGTATGAACACATACTCAATCTGTGCCAGATATCGGGTGATTAAGTTTTAAACAGCATTTTCATCCATTCGTCCCGCTTCAGTTTGTAAATAACATTTTGAGATCATCCTCGCGTTTATATAAAAGAATAGGTCTGTTCGTCGGTTATTAAGACGGTACGTCACGTTAAAGTCATAAAATAGTTTCCTCATCGCTACACGCGCAAGTTGAATGGACGCCTCTTATGAATATGTGTTCTTGTTATTTACTGGACCAGGCTATTTTGTTCCCGTATAGACAATTTGATTTAACAGAATTATTTTTACACAAAATACCCTCTAGCACTATTCTATATAGTCACAGAAAGCACTAACTAACAACAAATTATTTTGTAATATATTTTGAAGTTGCCTCTTTTTACTTACACGTCACCAGTTATTAAAGCCAAAAGCCACTCGAGGATAAGCGTTAGTTATATCACGTTGAGGTTTGATAGTAGGGAGACATATTTAAAAGGTAGCAACAAAAATTAGCCAATTCTCAGTGCGTCTCTCTCCTTCAACGTGCCCCGACAAACGAATAAGAACCTGAATGAAAGAACAGTTTATCGATATCATTTGTCTGATCCATAAGACATAGAGATTTGGTATCTGTCTGTCTGAAACCGAAACTGTACTATTACTTCCATTAATAATGGAGATTTTGTATCTGTCTGTCTGAAGCCGAAACTGTATTATTACTTCTATTAATAATGGAGATTTGGTATATGTCTGTCTGAAACCGAAACTGTACATTTACTTTTATTAATAATGGAGATTTAGAATGTATTTGTCTGAAGCGAAAACTGTACGATTGCTTCCATTAATAATGGAGATTTTGTATCTGTATGTCTAAAGCCGAAACTGTACTATTACTTTTAATAATAATAGAGATTTAGAATATGTTTGGCTGTAGCCAAAACTGTACTATAACTTCTATTAATAATAGAGATTTGGTATATGTCAGTCTGAAGCCGAAACTGTACTATTACTTCTATTAATAATAGAAGAGTTTGTATGTGTCTGTCTGAAGCGATACTTTAGTATTACTTCTATTGATGATGAAGATTTGGTATATGTTAGTCTGAAGCCGAAACTGTACTATTACTTCTATTAATAATAGAAGTGTTGGTATTTGTCTGTCTGAAGCGAAACTGTAGTATTACTTCTATTAATCATGGAGATTTGGTATATGTTAGTCTGAAGCCAAAACTGTACTATTACTTCTATTAATAATAGAAGTTGGTATTTGTCTGTCTGAAGCGGAACTGTAGTATTACTTTTATTAATAATTGAGATTGGGTATATGTCAGTCTAAAGCCGAAACTGTACAATTACTTCTATTAATAATAGAAGAGTTGGTATGTGTCTGTCTGAAGCCGAAACTGTACTATTACTTATATTAATAATTGAGATTGGGTATATGTCAGTCTAAAGCCGAAACTGTACAATTACTTCTATTAATAATAGAAGAGTTGGTATGTGTCAGTCTGAAGCCAAAACTGTACTATTACTTATATTAATAATTGAGATTGGGTATATGTCAGTCTAAAGCCGAAACTGTACAATTACTTCTATTAATAATAGAAGAGTTGGTATGTGTCTGTCTGAAGCCGAAACTGTACTATTACTTCTATTAATAATTGAGATTGGGTATCTGTCAGTCTGAAGCTGAAACTGTACAATATTATCTATCAATAATCAACTATTATTTCTGTTAATAATGGAGATTTCGTATCTGCTTGTCTGAAGACGAAACTGTACTATTACTATAGTTTAGTGTTCAATTCATTTTACTATACTATTCCAGACGAATTTGCTATTTTTAATACTTAATTCAGGGGTGTAATATAGTATCTGTTCTGTTTCCATGGGACCATCCTCCCAGGAATAAACTCCTGCTTTGATGACGAGTTTAGTATATGTTGTTAGTTCATGCGACTATTCTCCAAAGAATTTCCGCCTTCTTTTTTTGAGGTATTGCATATATGTACGTTCGACATGATACGACCTTCCTAGCAATTATCTCTTCCTTTCGTGGTGGTATAAATATAGTATATGTCCGTTCGTCATATATGCTGGCAAAAGTAGTCAACCAGCATCGAAAGCTATGATTAATTCACAGGACGACCTGAAACATATTGGAAACATTGGATTGAAAATTACCATGTTGTAGTGTGTAGGGAATGATTCTCGCGGTAGGTGTTCAATGGGTGAGAAATTCTCGGGAAGAAACTATATTCATGGAAGTTCCACTTGATTTTAAGTACACTGAAGAAGAAACCCGAGTGGTTTGCAGTGTGGGTAGCAAGATAAGTTCTTGCTGAAAAGGTTTAACGACTAACGAACCAGAGCTTCAAGTTCGGTCAATCACATAGCATGGGAATACTGATAGACTGGGGAAAGAATACCAACGCCATTTCTGTGAGCAAGTGTCTGCAGAGAAGAAAAAAGATCATCCCCTACCGCATTGCGAAGTCGATTTTGTACTATGTTAAGGCGGGAAAGAGTGCTGTGAACAGCACATCCCCAGATCGTATGTATATATATATATATATATATATATATATATAATTATTATTTCATGTAACCACATAAAATTTTATCAGGAGATATAATCTTTTATGTATCAATTTTCAGGATTTACTTCAACAGTGCTCAATACGTCAGTAAAGCCAGGTAGTAAGTTATGAAAATATATTCATGGCAATTAAGCTACACAGAGGCTTCTGCGTTTCATCCCCGTGCGGAATCGTAGGCTTAAATGCACGGAGTTTGTGTTACCGGGGGTTTATATATATAGACGTTGTGTTTAGTCTAGCTAGTTAACTAATCAGATTCTTTGTTTTTCTCTTAGTCAATCGTTCGGTTTCTCACAAATAAGTGTTCCGTTGATTTTACTTCCTATTTCTATTGTTATGTTTTTTATAGGGGGCCTATCCCTGTTTCTTTTTTGTGTCGAAATAATGGGTTCTCTTATTTTTACACGTGCGTGCTTGTGTTTCTATTTTAGGTTTCAGTTTAGTTTAGCTTTTGATTGATTCATTTGTTCATTTATTTATTTATCATGTATTTTTAACCTAAGGTAAATTTTATTCTTTGTAAGCAGTTGTTTGCTATTTCATCTCTACAGTTTAATAGGTTTTGTCTTTTTTAAGTTTAGGATTAAAATTTCGCATTCAAACATAATCTACACGTGGTGTCTAAATTTCTAAATCTCTACATGTACTTGCCTGTCGTATTATTTTCTATTCGATTACTGGTGAGCGTCCGCTTTTTTGAGCTCCCGATAATAGTTCGCTAGTGCTGTTTAAATTCGGCGTTCTTTTTTGTTTTTAAATGTGTTGTTATGGTCGTAATTTCTGGTCTTAAAATCAGGGAGGTCATACCCACGTAGTAATTTATGTTATTCTCTCTTTCTTTGACAAATATTGTGGCTTGGTAAACAATACTTTTAGTTATACAGTTTTCATTTCTATTTGTGTGATTACTATTAGGGTTTAGGTTATTACTATTTGTAGTGCTAATAGTTGAGCTCTTCTTAATGTTATTTTTGCTATATTGGTCACATTTTTACGGAAATTGGTTATTTTTTCTTCTCTACTGTTCTCTTTTAGTATGTTGTTATTGTGTTCCTTAATTATCATTTCTAAGTTTTCGCAGGAGCTGTAGAACGGTTTTAAGTTATTTTTATTGGATATGTTATGCTGGGGATTAATTACAGGAGAGTGTTTTTAAATTAGATGTAAAAATGTCTTGCCCAGTATCGTTTTTAGCATCTGATTATAGGGCGACATATACCAGATTATTTTTTTTAATTATATTATAATTATTATGTATATATATATATATATATATATATATATATATATATATATATATATATATATATACGGACATTTTTTAATAACAAAATAATTTGCAAAAAAATAATCTGGACAAAAAATTAAATCTCATTTACGACACGTTTTTCTCTTGTTTCTTTAAGAGAACTGGGATCTGACCAACTCTGTTGAGAAGCCATGAGATAAAATACTGTTTTGTTTTTTAATTCCCGAAATAATTTTTCATAGTAAACAACTGATAATCCCTGACTAGTGTAAATTTTTGGAAGACAACTAATGTAGTAACTGTAAAAAGTAAATTGACTTACAAGCAAAGTAGTTTTCCACCGAAGGACTTGGGACTAAAATTGTTTTTTTTTTCATAAAGTTTTAATGGTTGAAAATCTTCCAAGAACATATATCGGCTCAGTTCATGTTTGCTTACTTTGCTTCAGCAATGATTGATCTCACTACTTCTACGTATAATTTTCTTTAGAACATCTTTTTACAACTTGTATCAATATTAGACGTAGGTCTGCTGAAATAGCCTTAAAACAGAATGCTAAACATAAAATTAGTTGAATTATAAAAGTAAAACATTCCAGTAGAAGTTAAAGATTAGAACTACATTTTCAGATATGATGTCATAGACCGGAAGTAAGAAGTGACACAAGGATAACAAAATAGTTCTCTTTGGCTGGCAAGCTGATCGGAGTCAGACGTCTTTTTCGAAGTTCTATCCCTCCTCTACCTCCCCTATGAGCGGGCGATGAAAAGTTTACGTAATATATAATTTTACAGTGCCGTAACATATAATAAATAAATCAGCATAGACCATGACGCTAGAGAGCAAGAATGTTGCTGGTGTCTTTTTTATTTCCAGAACCAAAGAAAACTAGAACAAAAAGCGATTGTTTTGCTTTTTGTTTGACATTTTCTCTGTTTGTTTTGTTTTTTTTACATACCAATTATTGAATATCAGTATGCGATAAAATGCCCGCTCAAATTTCGTATTACGAACATTGATTTACATATTCTACGTACCTGATATTTTTTAAACCACGTGCCATTTAAATTGAATTGACTACCGAAAAAGCCCGTAATGACTAATACTATTGTTTGATGTCCCTGATTGTAACAAGAATAAATATAATTGCTAAAATCAAAAGTCATGATACTTTATGACAACTTACATATTCATTTATGTGGAACAAGGGTATGCATGGAAGTGGTAAATACACGGCACTGATCGGTCTGATTTGCACAAATAGCATGATTGGATTTGAGTGCCTGAAATTAATGTAAAATCGGTTATTTCCACATATGTTTAGATTATGTAAAATTTAAAATTGCATTAGAAGTGAAAAGATTAGAATTGGAGATACGTTGCAGGATATAACACCACAGACAGGAAGTCGCCGGAGACATGTAACGAATAATCTTCTTTGAGTTTCAAGCGAAAGAGCTGTCTTATTTTGAACAGATTACTGTATGCTGAAAAAGAAAAAGAACATCCCGAAAGCATTGGTAAGCTCCAGATAATCGTGTTCTGTTATTATTAATCATTTTTACAGCGGCTGTTATTAAAAAGAAGTAAAAAATGAAGAGAGAAGAGAACAAACCACTGCTATGTGTTATCTAACCAACATTACTAAAGCTGTTTATTTGATGAGCTGCTGTCCGGATTATCTGTTGGAATGGAATAACTTGTCCACCGTAACGCTACACACATGCGTGCGTTATATAGCACACTATCTCTTAATGTCGTCCCTTGGTAATCGTTGCTTTTTTCTACATGATTCTTATTTTTCGCTTGTGATGCTATTCTTCGATTTCATTTTTGTTAACTTGTTATATAAATATATACCTACCATCTTATGGGAGTTCTAGAGTATCACACGTCACAATAGATTAAAATACATAAGCGTTTTTAACATACCCTTGCTGCTCGTTCGTTCTGGCACGTGTTTTTTTAATTTAATCCTACCGACTGAGGAAATGCGCCTGCAAACAAAATTGTTCAACCCACTCTAAAAAAAAGGAAAGGACCAAGAAGAGACGACGGTTGAAGACAACAATAGGTTAATTCGCCTAGGATTGTCTGTTCTTAATTACTGACAAGTCGGTCGAGGATACAGAGATAGAGAAGTGATTACTTATTACTTATTAATCACATTTTTACAGGACATTTCACAATGCATGTGTTCGAACCATAAAGTTTCGGATCGAACTCCTTCTCCCCTCTGTCACTTCCTCTTCGGGCCGTGTGATGTCATGTCCGCTTCTGTTAATTCCTGCAGTAGGTCGCGCTAACCTTCAAGCACACTAAGCTGACCCCGAGCGACCCCTATTTGTTGTCATTCTCAACGAACAAAATTATATATGTTGAAAGTTTAACAAACTTCCATTCTCTTTCCGTGTCTTTTATCTTTGAATTTTATTTTTCAAGGCGGCATAGATCGTTAGACCGGATGTTACAAAACTTTTTGATTTGTGACTTTGTCGTATTAAAGTAGAGTTATGTTTCCTGTGAAGTGTTTCGCCTTTTAGGCAGTAAATAGTCCACGTTTCCACTCTATTGAAAAGAGTTGAAAGGAAAACTGTTATTTAGACAATGCAACCTACGCGGATTGTAACATGTAATTTTTTCATAGTTTCCATAGAAAAGTTTCCAATTGTTATTTAAATGGCAAAATATAAAAACAAATGCTTCTTCTGTATTATTTTGATTATTCGGACTACTATTCTCATCTTGGATGTTATTCTCACAATGTTTCAGCCGAAATAACTTCCGGTCTTCTTCAGTTATCTCTTATGAAACTCGGGAACCCTTCTTTCGAATTCCGTAATCTGTAGGGAATTTTGAATGGAACCCTTTATTTGATCCACGGGGGTAGCATGCTCTCGTTCCGTGACCCATGACCGGGTAGAAGTCTTAAGTAATTCGCAATTGATTTCTCAGTATCGCCTATTTGTGGATTGACCTAATAATAGAATTACGAATTACTAAGGATTCTATCCGAGTTCGACAAAATACAGCTGAAGAAAGCCAAATGTTACATCGGCCGAAACGTTGTGAAAATAACATCCAAGGTAAACAATAATCCGAATAATCCAAATAATCCAAATTATCAATCTTCATCTAAAAAAAATCCAAAATGCCTATTCTAACATGATTCAAAAATAAATACATAACCACGCCAAAAGTCGAGATATATGAATCGGAATAACAAAACCGGTTGAAAATCGGTATTCTCAAAATTCAAAATAATAATTTGCAAATAAATGTATTTATTCTCAAAATTCAAAATAATAATTTGTAAATAAATGTATTTATTCTAATTTCTGTTCAAGTTGTTTTTTTGTTTTTAATTTAAAACAAGATTTCTTTGTCCGTAGCCGTTACTTATTTTTCGTTGAACTTGCTCCAGTTTGTTACGGGGTTCAGGGCGGTCTCTTCTGCGCATGCGTTATATAACACAATGTCCCTTAATTTCGTCTCGGGATATCAATCCACCTGACATGAATGATAAACTTTCTTCTTCACTCTTCACATATCTCCGGATAATAAATCTTATCAAACGTTATGAACTTTTAGCCAGTGAAACTTTCGCTTCGCTAAAGCAACCAACGATAGTTCCTTCTCTTTCTTTACCTTTTTTTTTTCTTTTAGTAACACACACCGACGAAAGTGTTATCGAAAATGTCAAAAATCGGTAGGCCGACTTGCGAAAATTTATAGCCAACATGGCGTCGTTATCGCTGGCCTCGTTTTCAGAACGCTGTTGGCATATTTATGATTTTCTTGACATGCGCAGACGCGTACCACACATGATCAAAGTGAGCGGCGGATCTAATTTATCTGAAGACCTCTTTCCGACGGTGCAAAGCGAAAAGGAAGAAAAACACACATACGGAGAGATAAACTGATAATTGTACAGCCACTTTAAGAAGGTTTAGTTTATATTATATCATCAAAAGTTATCGGCCACATCGATTGGATTTATTTGCATAAGTGATGGCGAAAGGCCGATGAGTAGGATCTTTGGATTGTAATTTTTCTTTTCATATTTGACCACTACTAACAAACCTTGTATTTGTCATTATAGACTGATATATATATATATATATATATATATATATATATATATATATATATATATATATATATATATATATATATATATATATATATATAGTCTCGGAAGTTTCTCAACCATTAAAACTATATAAAAAAAAATATATCAAAAAAAAATTTAAAAATCTTATAGTGGAAAATCACTCATGTAAGTCAATTTATTTTTTACAGTTATTATATTAGTTATTTTCTAACACTATTTTAAGGGATCATCAGTTGTTTACCATGAAAAACTGTTTCGGGAATTTATATATACATATAAGATAGATGAAAGAAGAGTGATAAACATGTACGAATGTCCAGATTTATTTCAAACTTCAATTGTTCAATGCAAGGTGTATTCTGTAATACAATTATGTTTATTATTCTTTCCTTGAGCCAAGGCTTTTCAAAGATCGAAATCTTATCATCAGAGAAATTATATAGATAGATAAGTTGGCAGTGGAAAAGCCAAAATTCAACATTAGAAAAAATATTAAGAAATGGAGAGTGAAAAAAGTTCGTGTAAAAAAGATGTGGGGTTTGTCGAGTTGAATTTTGCTTTTCCACTGCCAACTTACCTATTTATATAATTCCTCTGATGATAAGATTTCGACCTTTGAAAAGCCTTGGCTAAGTAAGAATAATAAACATAATTTTATTACGGAATATACCTTGCATTGAACAATTGAAGTTTGAAATAAATCTGGACGTTTGTACATGTTCATCACTTTTCTTTCATCTATCTTCATAATTGCTCTATCTCGTATATTGAGCTTAAACCATTTCACTGTAGGTTCTATCTACTAAAAGTTTACTTTTAGTTTAATATTTGAGTATATATATATACATATATATATATGTATATATATACGTATATATAGATATATATATATATATACCTAAAATATTATTTTTTTAATAATATAATGTTTATATTCATGAACTATTAAATCATATATATATATATATATATATATAGTATTATGAAAATATATTTATGGGAAGTAAGTTACACGTAAATGTTTATGTTTCATTTCCGAAAGAAATCATTAGGCTAATTGCAATTAGCCTAATATATTATTATTATTATTTTTGTTATTATTATTATTATTATTATTATTATTATTATTATTATTATTATTATTATTATTATTATTATTCCCATCAATATATTTCCATATTATGACTAAGTTATACTGACTGTTGAAATTGATACTCAAAATATAATATTATTTCTAAAATAATATGTGTATATACATGAAATAATAAGGCATAAATTATATGTACACGAAGTATTTAAGAGAATCTAGGAATATGGAATTAAATTGAAGAAGGAAAAATGCGACTTTTTCATGGAAAAATGAAATATTTGTCAAATTATAGACAAAGATGGTAGAAGATCAGAATGAGTGCGATAAAAAATATGCCGGCTCCGAAAAACGTGTTGTTACTAAAAGGTTTTCTTTATTTAGCAAATTATTATCATGTGTTTATTCTAGCCTTGCACAAAATTGCGAGATCCTTTTAATGAGCTATTAAAATGTAAATCATTTCGTCTAGACGACAGAAAGCCTAGCGGTATTTTAACAAAAGAAACAATATACTCACATCTGAATCATTTTTCATGCATTGCAACCTAAATCTCGAAATAATTGTATATCAGCATGCTAGATCGTATGGAGCTTACATATAACATAAGATGGAAGACGGGCCGCTAACAGTATTCGTCTACGCGTCTCGTACGTTACTACTTGCAAAACATATTACTCACAAATTAGAAAGTATTGAGTATATTATTTTGCAGTCACCAAATGTTATCGTTATATTCATGGAAGACATTTTGTCTTGCAACCCGAGCATAAGCCCCGATTAACGATGTATGGGTTAAAATGGTGTACCAACGCATACTGCAAACGAACTGCAGAGATGGGGAATAGATATTTTCAATTACAATGACAAAATGGAGTTTTTCTCATCGTCAAAACTTAGTCATGTGAACGGATTATCTAGACTTACACTAAAATATGCTGAACCCTCTGAGAACACAGTGGTTTTCCCCCCTACAAAATGGGTTAGAAGTAAAAAGAATACGTTGTGTAACGCTATTAGCAAGCTTTCTAGAAGAAATAAAATAAAAGGCGTTAGACGACAATTTTTATAAGAAAATGAAAAAAGAAAAGAAATAAAAAACACTGACAAATCTCGGAAGTGTGTTTAATCTGTGATAAAGTAATGATGTATGGCGATCGAAATTCATGTCGGTCACTCGAGAATTCTGAGAATGAAAAGTCACATGAGAAGCTATGTCTATTTGAAAAGTTTGAACAATGACATAGACAATACGGTGAAACTATGCAAAGTTTTTGATTTGGCAGCGAAGACATCTCCAATAAAGTTCATACCTGGTCGAAAACTTAACGACCGTGATCTCGGATCCACATAGATTTTGATTGTTCACTAGCTGCTTTTTTATTACCTAATGCTGGTGGAGAGTTTCTTAAAATGACGGAAAATATGTAATGTAAAGACGACAACAGAAGTTACCATTGTTCGCCCCATTTTGTGTCGTTGACTGTATTGTATCAGACAACAGAAAGCAACTAACGTCTAGTGAATTCTGTCAAACATTTGTAGTGGTGCATGTTACGATCGCGTCATACCATGCGAGAAGCAATGGACTAGCGGAACGGTGGGCACGTTCAGAAGAGCGCATAAGAGGGGTAAACTTACCGAAATGGCCATGCAAGAATATTTGCAGCTATATAAGATATCTCCAAATAACAATGTTCTATCTTCAATTTTGCTACAAAAAGTAATGTTTGCAAGGACGATTCAAATATTGGTTGTTTGATTATTGTCAACGAATACGAAACCAGGACGCGACAAAATATGACAGAGGGGCGTTTCAAAGTGGGGGAAACAGTTTTCTCTGCGGTGTTAAAAGACAATACATCTTATTGAAAAACAGGTTTGTAGATAAACGAATGTGGAACATGATTTGCATAGTAAACGGACTCAATTTTAACCACAGAACATATATGAACCAGATAAGGAAACGATATTAATACTCCAGAAGACGCATTTTTTGAGATACCAATCTCGCAAACAGGTTCTGAACAGCGAAGATAATAAAAGAAAACTTAAGATTACGGGCTTGATTGTAATAAATCATAAAATTAAGAAGTATTGACCCCATACAGAGCAAAGCTAAATTGCGGGAGGGTCATGGTGTTATGGTGATTTACCCTATTTACTGACATTATGGACTCTTCTAGACATTTTGCATAGAGGAGCCTACGATAGGGGACGAACATGCTTTTCTGTAACATACAATTCTGCACTTCTGTAAATGCACAGTCTTGTAAATATACCATGTTGTCTTATTTATTATCGGCATTCCAAGGCCACAACAAGTAAGCTACAAAGTAAAATTCAGAGATTTACATTCTACAATATATTTTTTAATCAGAAAGTGTCAAGCTCAACTTACTACCAATTAGTTTTATTGCCTATATTAAGACTGCTAACTCTGCATGTATCCTGATAAATCAGTAAATGTCCCTATCCCCATAATTTGTTTGATGTGCTTTAATTTTTAGTGGGTCAAACTAAGAAAAGTCAACTCTAGTTACAATACGTTCAGCCGTGCTGACTTAGTTAGCGAAACCACTAGATGTATTTGTTAACTATTGCCTTGTCTGTTTTAGTTCCTACTATACACACAAATATATGCGATAATTTTTTTCTATATTATAACCTCTCCTAAAAAGTTTTACACGTCATTTATTTTTTTTTAATTGCTTTTTAAAGTCGATTTAAATGTATAACATATTTTACTAAATCTTTACATGCACTTTTTATTCTAATATTATTTATCCCAAAAGTAACGTTAATTCGCTTTCAACTGTTTGTTTCTACATAGCTCTTACCATTTTGTCATTTTTTACATCTTTTAAATTTAAGATTTTGTTCTCGCATAATATACATAATATAGTTAATAGAGACAGGTAGTTTGCTTGTAGCATTGTTTGGAATAGTAGT
>OY744522.1:180065308-180097808 GCA_963556195.1 Sepiola atlantica | reverse complement strand
TTTAAGTTGGTACGTTTCTTACAGAATTAAAGTTTTTTGCGTAAATTAATATAATATCTAAGTATTTGATGGAAATATATGCAAAAAATCACTTGTAAATATATTTTAGAAGTTTAATTTTTTAACAGAGTATTTAAAAATAGTTTGTTTTACCGGTAGTCGTACTACTATTAGCTATTCGCTAAAGAAAACTCAGTAGGTAGAAGCAGAGCGGTGGGAAATAGATAAACATTTTTAATAAACTCAGAGAAAAATTATATTCCAATTTTAAGCTTAAGCATAACAAATCAATTAAGATACTATTTCAAATTAAAGTATCGAAGACCAACTGACAGACAGAGATTGTTATAAGCATTCTTGGACAAATCTAAAATGATATTCCGCCAATTCAATCTGTGTGTTTGGTAAAAATATGCTATTTCTAAACTTATGAGTGGCAGACCCCAAAAATGACATTTTAAACATTCTATTAAAAAATTAAGCCTATCTGACGAAAGAAAATGCTATTTCAAATTAAAACATTAAATATTTACAGGCATTCTATTTTTAAAAATCAGTCTGATAAACCTTTGTAAAATGCTACTTAACACTTAAACATTGAAGATTTACTAGCATTCAGTTTAAAATTTTAGCCTTACAAACTTTTGTAAATGCTATTTCAAACTTAAACATTGAAGATCAATAAGACTTCTATATTTAAATATTAGGTCTGACAAACCTTTGAAAATGCTACTTAACACTTAAACATTAAAGATTTACTAGCATTCAGTTTAAACATGTAGCCTTACAAACTTTTGTAAATGCTATTTCAAACTTAAACATTGAAGATCAATAAGCATTCTATATTTAAATACTAGGTCTGACAAACCTTTGAAAATGCTACTTAACACTTAAACATTGAGGATTTACTAGCATTCAGTTTAAACATTTAGCCTTACAAACTTTTGTAAATGCTATTTCAAACTTAAACATTGAAGATCAATAAGCATTCTATATTTAAATACTAGGTCTGACAAACCTTTGAAAATGCTACTTAACACTTAAACATTAAAGATTTACTAGCATTCAGTTTAAACATTTAGCCTTACAAACTTTTGTAAATGCTATTTCAAACTTAAACATTGAAGATCAATAAGCATTCTATATTTAAATACTAGGTCTGACAAACCTTTGAAAATGCTACTTAACACTTAAACATTGAGGATTTACTAGCATTCAGTTTAAACATTTAGCCTTACAAACTTTTGTAAATGCTATTTCAAACTTAAACATTGAAGATCAATAAGCATTCTATATTTAAATACTAGGTCTGACAAACCTTTGAAAATGCTACTTAACACTTAAACATTGAGGATTTACTAGCATTCAGTTTAAACATTTAGCCTTACAAACTTTTGTAAATGCTATTTCAAACTTAAACATTGAAGATCAATAAGCATTCTATATTTAAATACTAGGTCTGACAAACCTTTGAAAATGCTACTTAACACTTAAACATTGAGGATTTACTAGCATTCAGTTTAAACATTTAGCCTTACAAACTTTTGTAAATGCTATTTCAAACTTAATCATTGAAGATCAATAAGCATTCTATATTTAAATACTAGGTCTGACAAACCTTTGAAAATGCTACTTAACACTTAAGCATTGAGGATTTACTAGCATTCAGTTTAAACATTTAGCCTTACAAACTTTTGTAAATGCTATTTCAAACTTAAACATTGAAGATCAATAAGCATTCTATATTTAAATACTAGGTCTGACAAACCTTTGAAAATGCTACTTAACACTTAAACATTGAGGATTTACTAGCATTCAGTTTAAACATTTAGCCTTACAAACTTTTGTTTAATGCTATTTCAAACTTAAACATTGAAGATCAATAAGCATTCTATATTTAAATACTAGGTCTGACAAACCTTTGAAAATGCTACTTAACACTTAAACATTGAGGATTTACTAGCATTCAGTTTAAACATTTAGCCTTACAAACTTTTGTAAATGCTATTTCAAACTTAAACATTGAAGATCAATAAGCATTCTATATTTAAATACTAGGTCTGACAAACCTTTGAAAATGCTACTTAACACTTAAACATTGAGGATTTACTAGCATTCAGTTTAAACATTTAGCCTTACAAACTTTTGTAAATGCTATTTCAAACTTAAACATTGAAGATCAATAAGCATTCTATATTTAAATACTAGGTCTGACAAACATTTGAAAATGCTACTTAACACTTAAACATTGAGGATTTACTAGCATTCAGTTTAAACATTTAGCCTTACAAACTTTTGTTTAATGCTATTTCAAACTTAAACATTGAAGATCAATAAGCATTCTATATTTAAATACTAGGTCTGACAAACCTTTGAAAATGCTACTTAACACTTAAACATTGAGGATTTACTAGCATTCAGTTTAAACATTTAGCCTTACAAACTTTTGTAAATGCTATTTCAAACTTAAACATTGAAGATCAATAAGCATTCTATATTTAAATACTAGGTCTGACAAACCTTTGAAAATGCTACTTAACACTTAAACATTGAGGATTTACTAGCATTCAGTTTAAACATTTAGCCTTACAAACTTTTGTAAATGCTATTTCAAACTTAAACATTGAAGATCAATAAGCATTCTATATTTAAATACTAGGTCTGACAAACCTTTGAAAATGCTACTTAACACTTAAACATTGAGGATTTACTAGCATTCAGTTTAAACATTTAGCCTTACAAACTTTTGTAAATGCTATTTCAAACTAAAACATTGAAGATCAATAAGCATTCTATATTTAAATACTAGGTCTGACAAACCTTTGAAAATGCTACTTAACACTTAAACATTGAGGATTTACTAGCATTCAGTTTAAACATTTAGCCTTACAAACTTTTGTAAATGCTATTTCAAACTTAATCATTGAAGATCAATAAGCATTCTATATTTAAATACTAGGTCTGACAAACCTTTGAAAATGCTACTTAACACTTAAGCATTGAGGATTTACTAGCATTCAGTTTAAACATTTAGCCTTACAAACTTTTGTAAATGCTATTTCAAACTTAAACATTGAAGATCAATAAGCATTCTATATTTAAATACTAGGTCTGACAAACCTTTGAAAATGCTACTTAACACTTAAACATTGAGGATTTACTAGCATTCAGTTTAAACATTTAGCCTTACAAACTTTTGTAAATGCTATTTCAAACTTAAACATTGAAGATCAATAAGCATTCTATATTTAAATACTAGGTCTGACAAACCTTTGAAAATGCTACTTAACACTTAAACATTGAGGATTTACTAGCATTCAGTTTAAACATTTAGCCTTACAAACTTTTGTAAATGCTATTTCAAACTTAATCATTGAAGATCAATAAGCATTCTATATTTAAATACTAGGTCTGACAAACCTTTGAAAATGCTACTTAACACTTAAGCATTGAGGATTTACTAGCATTCAGTTTAAACATTTAGCCTTACAAACTTTTGTAAATGCTATTTCAAACTTAAACATTGAAGATCAATAAGCATTCTATATTTAAATACTAGGTCTGACAAACCTTTGAAAATGCTACTTAACACTTAAACATTGAGGATTTACTAGCATTCAGTTTAAACATTTAGCCTTACAAACTTTTGTTTAATGCTATTTCAAACTTAAACATTGAAGATCAATAAGCATTCTATATTTAAATACTAGGTCTGACAAACCTTTGAAAATGCTACTTAACACTTAAACATTGAGGATTTACTAGCATTCAGTTTAAACATTTAGCCTTACAAACTTTTGTAAATGCTATTTCAAACTTAAACATTGAAGATCAATAAGCATTCTATATTTAAATACTAGGTCTGACAAACCTTTGAAAATGCTACTTAACACTTAAACATTGAGGATTTACTAGCATTCAGTTTAAACATTTAGCCTTACAAACTTTTGTAAATGCTATTTCAAACTTAAACATTGAAGATCAATAAGCATTCTATATTTAAATACTAGGTCTGACAAACATTTGAAAATGCTACTTAACACTTAAACATTGAGGATTTACTAGCATTCAGTTTAAACATTTAGCCTTACAAACTTTTGTTTAATGCTATTTCAAACTTAAACATTGAAGATCAATAAGCATTCTATATTTAAATACTAGGTCTGACAAACCTTTGAAAATGCTACTTAACACTTAAACATTGAGGATTTACTAGCATTCAGTTTAAACATTTAGCCTTACAAACTTTTGTAAATGCTATTTCAAACTTAAACATTGAAGATCAATAAGCATTCTATATTTAAATACTAGGTCTGACAAACCTTTGAAAATGCTACTTAACACTTAAACATTGAGGATTTACTAGCATTCAGTTTAAACATTTAGCCTTACAAACTTTTGTAAATGCTATTTCAAACTTAAACATTGAAGATCAATAAGCATTCTATATTTAAATACTAGGTCTGACAAACCTTTGAAAATGCTACTTAACACTTAAACATTGAGGATTTACTAGCATTCAGTTTAAACATTTAGCCTTACAAACTTTTGTAAATGCTATTTCAAACTAAAACATTGAAGATCAATAAGCATTCTATATTTAAATACTAGGTCTGACAAACCTTTGAAAATGCTACTTAACACTTAAACATTGAGGATTTACTAGCATTCAGTTTAAACATTTAGCCTTACAAACTTTTGTAAATGCTATTTCAAACTTAATCATTGAAGATCAATAAGCATTCTATATTTAAATACTAGGTCTGACAAACCTTTGAAAATGCTACTTAACACTTAAGCATTGAGGATTTACTAGCATTCAGTTTAAACATTTAGCCTTACAAACTTTTGTAAATGCTATTTCAAACTTAAACATTGAAGATCAATAAGCATTCTATATTTAAATACTAGGTCTGACAAACCTTTGAAAATGCTACTTAACACTTAAACATTGAGGATTTACTAGCATTCAGTTTAAACATTTAGCCTTACAAACTTTTGTAAATGCTATTTCAAACTTAATCATTGAAGATCAATAAGCATTCTATATTTAAATACTAGGTCTGACAAACCTTTGAAAATGCTACTTAACACTTAAGCATTGAGGATTTACTAGCATTCAGTTTAAACATTTAGCCTTACAAACTTTTGTAAATGCTATTTCAAACTTAAACATTGAAGATCAATAAGCATTCTATATTTAAATACTAGGTCTGACAAACCTTTGAAAATGCTACTTAACACTTAAACATTGAGGATTTACTAGCATTCAGTTTAAACATTTAGCCTTACAAACTTTTGTTTAATGCTATTTCAAACTTAAACATTGAAGATCAATAAGCATTCTATATTTAAATACTAGGTCTGACAAACCTTTGAAAATGCTACTTAACACTTAAACATTGAGGATTTACTAGCATTCAGTTTAAACATTTAGCCTTACAAACTTTTGTAAATGCTATTTCAAACTTAAACATTGAAGATCAATAAGCATTCTATATTTAAATACTAGGTCTGACAAACCTTTGAAAATGCTACTTAACACTTAAACATTGAGGATTTACTAGCATTCAGTTTAAACATTTAGCCTTACAAACTTTTGTAAATGCTATTTCAAACTTAAACATTGAAGATCAATAAGCATTCTATATTTAAATACTAGGTCTGACAAACCTTTGAAAATGCTACTTAACACTTAAACATTAAAGATTTACTAGCATTCAGTTTAAACATTTAGCCTTACAAACTTTTGTAAATGCTATTTCAAACTAAAACATTGAAGATCAATAAGCATTCTATATTTAAATATTAGGTCTGACAAACATTTGAAAATGCTACTTAACACTTAAACATTGAGGATTTACTAGCATTCAGTTTAAACATTTAGCCTTACAAACTTTTGTAAATGCTATTTCAAACTTAAACATTGAAGATCAATAAGCATTCTATATTTAAATACTAGGTCTGACAAACATTTGAAAATGCTACTTAACACTTAAACATTGAGGATTTACTAGCATTCAGTTTAAACATTTAGCCTTACAAACTTTTGTTTAATGCTATTTCAAACTTAAACATTGAAGATCAATAAGCATTCTATATTTAAATACTAGGTCTGACAAACCTTTGAAAATGCTACTTAACACTTAAACATTGAGGATTTACTAGCATTCAGTTTAAACATTTAGCCTTACAAACTTTTGTAAATGCTATTTCAAACTTAAACATTGAAGATCAATAAGCATTCTATATTTAAATACTAGGTCTGACAAACCTTTGAAAATGCTACTTAACACTTAAACATTGAGGATTTACTAGCATTCAGTTTAAACATTTAGCCTTACAAACTTTTGTAAATGCTATTTCAAACTTAAACATTGAAGATCAATAAGCATTCTATATTTAAATACTAGGTCTGACAAACCTTTGAAAATGCTACTTAACACTTAAACATTGAGGATTTACTAGCATTCAGTTTAAACATTTAGCCTTACAAACTTTTGTAAATGCTATTTCAAACTAAAACATTGAAGACCAATAAGCATTCCATATTCAAATATTAGGTCTGACAAACCTTTGTAAAATGCTACTTAACACTTAAACATTGAGGATTTACTAGCATTCAGTTTAAACATTTAGCCTTACAAACTTTTGTAAATGCTATTTCAAACTTAAACATTGAAGATCAATAAGCATTCTATATTTAAATACTAGGTCTGACAAACCTTTGAAAATGCTACTTAACACTTAAACATTGAGGATTTACTAGCATTCAGTTTAAACATTTAGCCTTACAAACTTTTGTAAATGCTATTTCAAACTTAATCATTGAAGATCAATAAGCATTCTATATTTAAATACTAGGTCTGACAAACCTTTGAAAATGCTACTTAACACTTAAGCATTGAGGATTTACTAGCATTCAGTTTAAACATTTAGCCTTACAAACTTTTGTAAATGCTATTTCAAACTTAAACATTGAAGATCAATAAGCATTCTATATTTAAATACTAGGTCTGACAAACCTTTGAAAATGCTACTTAACACTTAAACATTGAGGATTTACTAGCATTCAGTTTAAACATTTAGCCTTACAAACTTTTGTTTAATGCTATTTCAAACTTAAACATTGAAGATCAATAAGCATTCTATATTTAAATACTAGGTCTGACAAACCTTTGAAAATGCTACTTAACACTTAAACATTGAGGATTTACTAGCATTCAGTTTAAACATTTAGCCTTACAAACTTTTGTAAATGCTATTTCAAACTTAAACATTGAAGATCAATAAGCATTCTATATTTAAATACTAGGTCTGACAAACCTTTGAAAATGCTACTTAACACTTAAACATTGAGGATTTACTAGCATTCAGTTTAAACATTTAGCCTTACAAACTTTTGTAAATGCTATTTCAAACTTAAACATTGAAGATCAATAAGCATTCTATATTTAAATACTAGGTCTGACAAACCTTTGAAAATGCTACTTAACACTTAAACATTAAAGATTTACTAGCATTCAGTTTAAACATTTAGCCTTACAAACTTTTGTAAATGCTATTTCAAACTAAAACATTGAAGATCAATAAGCATTCTATATTTAAATATTAGGTCTGACAAACATTTGAAAATGCTACTTAACACTTAAACATTGAGGATTTACTAGCATTCAGTTTAAACATTTAGCCTTACAAACTTTTGTAAATGCTATTTCAAACTTAAACATTGAAGATCAATAAGCATTCTATATTTAAATACTAGGTCTGACAAACCTTTGAAAATGCTACTTAACACTTAAACATTAAAGATTTACTAGCATTCAGTTTAAACATTTAGCCTTACAAACTTTTGTAAATGCTATTTCAAACTAAAACATTGAAGATCAATAAGCATTCTATATTTAAATATTAGGTCTGACAAACATTTGAAAATGCTACTTAACACTTAAACATTGAGGATTTACTAGCATTCAGTTTAAACATTTAGCCTTACAAACTTTTGTAAATGCTATTTCAAACTTAAACATTGAAGATCAATAAGCATTCTATATTTAAATACTAGGTCTGACAAACATTTGAAAATGCTACTTAACACTTAAACATTGAGGATTTACTAGCATTCAGTTTAAACATTTAGCCTTACAAACTTTTGTTTAATGCTATTTCAAACTTAAACATTGAAGATCAATAAGCATTCTATATTTAAATACTAGGTCTGACAAACCTTTGAAAATGCTACTTAACACTTAAACATTGAGGATTTACTAGCATTCAGTTTAAACATTTAGCCTTACAAACTTTTGTAAATGCTATTTCAAACTTAAACATTGAGGGTCAATAAGCATTCTATATTCAAATATTAGGTCTGACAAACCTTTGAAAATGCTACTTAACACTGAAACATTGAAGATTCAAAAGTATTAAATTTAAACATTCAGCCTGACAAACCTTTGAAAATGCTATTTCCAACTCAAACATTTAAGATCAACAAGCATTCTATTTCCATATTAAGTATGAAAATGTTTTTAAAATGCTACTTCGAACTTAAACATTGAAGATTCACAAGCATTCAACATAAACATTCAGCCTGACAAAGCTTTGAAAATGCTATTTCCAACTCAAACATTTAAGATCAACAAGCATTCTATTTCCATATTAAGTATAAAAAAAATTTTAAAATGCTACTTCGAACTTAAACATTGAAGATTCACAAGCATTCAACTCAAACATTCAGACTGACAAAGCTT
Source organism: Sepiola atlantica (assembly GCA_963556195.1). Taxonomy (NCBI): domain Eukaryota; kingdom Metazoa; phylum Mollusca; class Cephalopoda; order Sepiida; family Sepiolidae; genus Sepiola; species Sepiola atlantica. Next base: position 180,089,058 of record OY744522.1, on the reverse strand, counting down.
TGAAAATACTACTTCAAACTGAAACTATGACGATTCACAAGCATTCTAATTCAAAATTAAGCCTGAAAACCTTTTTGAAATGCTATTTCAAACTTAAAGATGGAATACTAACAAAATATGTATTCGTAACATAAGCCAGGCAGACCGAATTAAATGTTATTTAAAATCTAAACAAACGTTTTATTTCAGAGTAAAGTCTGACAGACGTATGAAAATGATATTAAACAGGGCAGACTAACAAACATTATATTTCTAAACTCGTGAAAATCGTATTCAAAATTAAAAATGACAGACGAATGAACATTCTATTTCAAACGTTAACTTGATATACGAATGAAAGTGCTATTTCAAACTTCATCATGACAGACTAAAAAACATACTACACATTGTTTGATTGATTTACATATTGTATGGATATTTTTTGCATTAATTAACGTTCATTTTCTCATTTCAGGGTGGCCAGAGACAATAGCTTTTTAAAAACTTTTTAACGACAATGAGACGTTAAAAATCACCAAATGAAAGAGAGAGAAAGAAATTATGATAAAGGAAACGGCTAAAGGGATCTCCTCCCCTGGTGTAATTGCCTGAAAATTATTTTGTTATGTTGATACTGTAAAAAGTTTTTTGAAGGGCCATTCCCCTATGAAAAAAAAAACGATCAGATGCTGGAATATTCGAACTGTCCTACAACGAGGGTTCGAGGAATATTAGCCGTCAACTCCGTAAAAACCTGGACAATCAAGAGAATCCATCTTCGCAGCAGATGGGTGTCCTAACGTGCCAAAATAAACAAGGAATGAAATTCTTTAAACAATGGCTTCTGTGAAAATTACACTGCCAAACCCTCTTCTCACACCAAGACACAAACATTGAGAATGAAATGGGCGAACAAATATATGAAGATGGATATGAGTAAGGTTTTTTTCACTGATGAGACCCGGGCAACCTTTGATAGACCTGATAGCTTGATAAAATGATGTTTTTTTCGGTGATTAGATTCAACATTGTTTGGGACGACAACAAAAGGATGCAGAAAGCATATAGGCGGGTAGCACTGGAGATAGACTTATTGGTCCTATAGGCGTACCCGAAAGAAGAAAAAATTACGTCAGTTGCCTATTGCAATATCTTGAGAGAATCTCTGGTATCTTGGCTAGATTACATAAATCTTGTCCTTCTTAAGGATCTTTGCTTTTATGGACAAAAATCATTCGTCTTACTCTGCCGATGCTACACAAACATTCTTAGCATCTTTGGGGCATCAAAAGCTCAAAGTTCATGATTTGGCCTCCATGCTCTTCAAATATAAACCCAATTGAAAACGTTTGGTCTATCATCAAATAAGATAATAGTAGTCGATTTTCTGTCTAAAATGAACTTATCGGAACCCACTAATAATGCAGCAAGGACAGTGATACCAGCCACTATTATGAAATGGACTGATTTAGTAAAACAAGACATTTCCAAGTGATAAATCCTCATTGTGATTATGTGGATGAATAAGGTATTTGTTCATTTTTATTTATCTTCCTTCCACAGCGGTAAGATATGACACAAGGGCGGGAAAGTAGGTTTTGAAAAGCCAGCGCCCGAGAAGATGAGTACTCTGGTCTACAAAAAATGCCTGAGCAGCCCCGTCGGCATTCCCGGTAGAGGCGTCTTCGGAAGTAAGCGATAAACTTACTCCACACCAAAGAGGGGAGGCAAAGCCGGGGAGGGCGGACCTCCTAGAACTGCACAGGACAAACCCACAAACCGGCGGACTCAAGACTCGTAGGCCAAGATGACACCGGTTTATAGGGTGTAGTGTCCATCGAAACAGATACTACACTGTGATCCCAGCCAAAAGGCCAAGGTATTTGTTCATTATTTGTATTGAACTATGTATTATTATATATTTATTTATATTAATTAATTGTTAAATGTAACCGTCATTCATCTTTATTTTATTTATTTATTCATTTGTTCACTAATAAAAAGAATTTCTGGTTGTTTTAAATGAAAGGCTATTACCACTGGTCGGTAAACAGTCAGTGATTTCAACAAATATTTAATTTTTCTATAATAGCTCATGCCTATTTTTCAGCAACACTTATATGACAGAATGCTTAATTACCTGTGAAAATATTGTCGAAATTGAGTCATGGAAAATTGAGAAATAATTATTTGCGTTAGAAAGCTATTATCGTTGGTCGCAGTGTATTAAAAACTTAAGCTTGGCAGACTATAACAATATTATTTCAAACTTAAAAATGACCGACTAACTAACATTATATATAAAAAATAAGCCTGACAGACCTATGAAAATGCTATTCTACAATAAAACCTGAGAGACTAACACGCATTTTATCTTGAACATAAGCCTGACAGACTATGAAAATATTTGTTATCTCGTACGTTAATGTCGAACTATGGTTTGTAATGATGGATTTTTGTCTCACAGGCTTGGTCCAGATGAAGGTCGGTTTAAGAGAGAACTTTGTGCAGGAGGTCTTCCCATCTCGTCATCGGCCTACCCCTCGGTCAGTTTCCGGCGACTTTTAGCGCAAGACAGACTATAAAAACGCCATTTGAAAATAAAAATATGACAGACTAACAAATATTCTTATTCTAAATTAAGTCTGATAGACCTATGAAAATGTTATTTCAAATGTGAGGTTGACAGATCAAAGCACATGCTATTTCAAACTTACGAGTGACGGATCGAAGTTAAGCGTGACAGGGTGATTGAGAGAAGTTGTTTCTCATAGAGATGCTTGGACAAATTTCAAATTATATGAGGCCATTCCATCTGTGCTTTTTAAGCGTCAGCTTCACGGACAAAGTCTCCCAGAGCGATGTATGGACTCATCTCAAAATTATTCAAGAATTTTTGTTTTTTTTAACATATTTGAGGATTGAACTTAATGACCGACATTTTTTAATCTAAAGTTCAATTTCGTGTCTAAAAAATAATTTTATTTACTTACATCATATTTTTTACATTTTTTTTTGTTGTTTTTAATTTTCTTATTCAAAAGATAAAATGGACGATGCATTAAATTAGGTCAGGTAAAATGCAAGTATAAACAAAATTGTAGATTTAATTAAAATCTGTCATCGTGTATTTCATAAAGTGTTCAGTTCATGGCAACAAAAACTAAAATCTAATTTATATTTTCGAGGTTTCGTTTATAAAATCGCGCGCATTTCCTCAACTCTTGATGATGATATATACTAGTTGAAACATTGCCATACTTCAGGCTACCGTGTCTAGGAAGACACATAAGGGTCGTATCTGCATTACATTCTTCATATAGACTATTTAAACCGAAGACTAAACATTATAAAATATTAAATTGTTCGAAAACTAATTTCTGAGTTAAAAATAATCAAATGTATTCATTTAGTTCATACTAGGCTTATTTATCGAAATCTTTAACCATATAAATTTGTTTTAGTTCAGATGTTTCTAACTTTATTTTGCGTGTGAGTCTCCTGAGGTGTTTTTATCATTTGTGGGCCATAACCTTAACCCTAACCCTAAACCCTAAACCCCAACCCTAAGCATAACCCTAACCCTTAACCCTTAACCCTAAACCCTTGCCATAAGCATAACCCACACCTTAACCCTAAACTCTAACCCTTACCTTTACTCTAACCCTATATATGCATATACTATTTTTTAAATCAAATATTTGTTTCTAGTTTAGTAAAAACAAAATAAATGATTTATGTTTGTTATATTCATGACATAAAATCCAAATGCACATCTTGAAAATATCAACAAGAACACGTACATCCAATAGTTTGCAAAACAAAATAAATAGAAACCTTTTTCATATGCCTACTGTTAGCTTATGTGGGCCCCAAGGGCTCTATGTAGTCCCCGGTTCGGAATTTCTGATTTCGATGGTCGATCACAGTTGAAATTTGATATCAAGTGTCACATAAATTTCTCTGAAATTTTGGCGTATATTTTTTTGTGATTGGGTTCAGAAATTAATTGTCAGAAGTGCATGACCATTGTCTACCTTCCCCATATTCAAATCTTCTAGTATAACTATTGAATTTATTTTAGTTATTCGGGCAACATATCTCATATTGAGTGCTATCATCACAACGTTTCGGCAGCTGTAACCTCTGGCCTTCTTCAGGTGTATCTGTTCGAACTCGGGAATATTTCTGTCGGAATATTCCCGAGTTCGAAAAGATACACCTGAAAGAAGGCCGGAGGTTACAGCGGCCGAAACGTTGTGTCAATTCACTTGTTTACTTTTCTTCCTCATGCTTTGGCGTCTGTTTTAGAAGCGGTATTACTAAGTTTGAACACGTGCTATATAAGTATACGCACTTGTTCTTTTTTTCTCTTCTTTATTAAGGGTTCATATGTTTCAAAATTGTATTCTCAAGCGAATTATTTTAAGTTTACTCAAAATCACAAATCACTTGTAAACGTGTTCATAAACACTGCGAAATGATCACCCTAAACTTAAAGGGATATTAGAGGGCATAATATAGACACCACTATAACATTGCGTTGAATATTCTTAGATCCACATAAATTTCGCGTCGTTTTTTAGTCGACAGAGACAGCTGTTGTTGAAACGATGATTCTCAATAAATGATCATAAATGATGGCGGTATCAAACATCAGACTGGTATTTCACCAGCAGAAACAGAGTTGATTTTCCTTTTCATCGTCTCTGGTTATAATAATAAAAACCTAAATCCTCTTAATCCTGATTAGTTTAATAACCGATAACAATACACATTTAAAGAAAAAGCATTCTTGCTCAATGGCGACATGCTTCTAGTTATTTATTTTTTTAAATTCTTTTGCAGTACTATTAAATCGCACATTCCAACCGCCCGCTCCATAGAAGGGCGACTCGTAAACAGAGCTCCGTAAAGACGAACATTATTATCATTACATCGGCCAAAAAGAACGAATTCTCTTTTCTCTTGGTAATATCTTAAAGCCTAGTCTTAACTCTATTTTTAACACTTTTCTAATGAAAATCTCTATTTCTTTTGCGTAATTTAAATTCGTGTGAAATTCCATTTATTACCACTAGTTTTACACATGCAGTTTAATATCACTACACAACATTTCATTTAAATATTCCAACATTTCCGATTTGCATTAAATAAAATCTACATTTATCAGACACAAATTAAGCAACTGGTGATACCAGATCAGGCTGCCCTGTGGCTCCCTGAGACGAAATTCACCTACATTGACGTTTTTTTTTTTTGTTTTTTTTTTTGTAAAACTTAATTATGTTCTACAAAACCAAAAACAAAAACAACAGCCCCTCTCCCTTTCTCCCTCCTCTTTTTTATTTTATTTTTAGAACTTGAAGCATACATTTTTTACTATAATGACCAGATTCGGCATTAAATAACCCAAAAAGGGTTGATATGCCGTAAAACAAAACTACCAAACCAAAAACGATGATTAAACATTTGAAGATATAAAGAACTTGAAGCATAAAAACTTTTACTATAATGACCAGATTCGGCATTAAATAACCCAAAAAGGGTTGATATGCCGTAAAACAAAACTACCAAACCAAACTACCAAATTAAGCAAGATTCTCTGAATTTCTATTGTGTAAGACCCATTAAGTTTTACTACGCCAGAAATTTGTTATTGCTAGAATTAGTATAATTTTTGATCAAAATTAAAATATGGATTCTAAACATACAGTTTTGTAGCATACATATCTTGATTTTAATATTTACCTGATGACATAAAAGTGGTGCAAAACTGTTCCTTTCAATGAATTAATGCACTTACTAACGTTTATTCCGCTAGTTATTTTTTGAAAACATACTTCACCCCAAACAAGGCAAGTTACCTCTGTAGGTGTAAGAGGCTATTGAGAATCAGGGTGAAAGTTTTAGGGGTTATCCGAAATTGGGAGCTGTGCAGCGAGATGGTTGTTCCCATTAGTTTTGTCTGGTAAAGGTTTGATTCTCTTACTTTGTATTGTCCTTTTGGTTTTAGATAGAGTGGGGAGAGCAAAGTAGGTGCTTGTTTGTTGCCAATAAGCTCACACAACCAGACCATTAGTCGAGACTTGGTCCATAAGGGTTGACCTCGGCAAAGCTCACCGGGGATAACTGTAGGGTCTTATTCCATGCGCGACATAGCAAGAACAGTTAGCCACGATGTTATAGAAAAATCTGTCTAACCTGTACCCGAAACTTGTCGGAACAAGAGCAACCCAGACTACTCATGTGAGAAAAAATAAAATCAGAACAGATTTTTTTTTCATTTTTTCTTTGGTCATTTGATCATTAAAAACATGTTGTGATTTTATTTTTATTAATAAATATCTCATCCAAACATGATTTCTAGGCTTTTAGACTCATTTATCTTAATTAAATTCTTTAAAAGATGTTTTTTTTTTTATATGAACCTTCCCAATTTCATACACATAACCGCGTGCATGCGCATAACTGACTATTGTTTAAAAGTAAGTAAGCCATAAAAAACAACACCACGTCCATTTTCCATTCTGGCAGATAAGTGCCAACATCAACGGAATTGTTACAATCATATACTCTGACGAAGCTAGGAATACTACCGAAATGATTAGTCAAAAGATCAAAGTAAAGATGAAAAAAATCTGTTCTGATTTTTTTATTAATAAATATCGCATCTAAACATGCTTTCAAGGCTTTTAGCCTCATTTATTATATATATATATATATATATATATAATTTTTATATATATATATAGAGAGAAAGAGAGAGAGAGAGAAGTAAATGATGAGAATAAACTGTCTATGATAGGTTATATTTTAAAGATATATTTTATATCTTCATTTTTTTTTATTTATATATATATATATATATTAGTAGTAAGTTTTTGAAAGGCTGTGGGCAATGCAATTCCGGGTAAGATGCAAGTTGAAAGGAAAGGAACAAAAACAATAAAAATAAATCGAATACGATATAAGACTTACTATTTATTTTTCCTTTTTTTTTCCTTTTTTTTTTTTTTTTTTCTTACATAACAGCAAGAGTGTTTTAGCTGTCCGGGTGATTAAAAATCACTATTTGATATTTCGGGAAAAGACATCCCTTTTTCAAAAATAATTAGACCAGAAGAAGAATAATATTTTATTCTTCTCCGACTGTGTAGAGAATAATACAAAACAAAATGGCTGCCAGATATAGACCGCAGCAAAAAACAGTTTCACAGGGAATATAAATTAAGTTATGTTAAATATATGATTGGTGTTTAGAATATTAGTGTAATGTTGGTTAGGTGTATGGTGTTCGATAAACTGTTATTTTTGATAATATATATTGTATCATTTTTTTTATTTTTTATTTTTTTTTTATATTTGAATATTTACTTTGTTTTATCTTCGTATTTTTATTTTGTTTATCTTTCTATCGTAATTTAAGAATTTTAATATAAATTAAAGTAATTAGTCTCATATTTTAAATATTCTAGATCTATCTACTTATCGATTTCGATTATCATCTATTAAAGAAGTGTTATTAATTACTAATTGTGAGTTTCGTCAAATTAGATTAACGAATTAACTTATTAACTTGAGATATTTATTATAAGATAAAGGGGAGTAACTCTGGATTTTTTAAAATATTTTTTTTATAATTAATTTTTTAATTTTTTTTTTAATTTTTTAATTTTTAAAAATTTTTTTTTTTTTTTTTTGGTGGAGATCTGTATAACAATATTAGTATATATATACAACATATATACACAAATGCATATATACATATATATATACATATCTATGTATTATTGTTTGTTTAATTGTTTATCTATATATATTCATCAATTTCTTTACATATTTGTTTGTTTGTTTTTTTTTTTTGTTTTGTTTTGTTTTTTTTTATTTATTTATTTTTTTTGTTTTTTTATTATTATTATTTACTTGTTTAATTTATTTTATGAATTATTTATTTAATATTTGCATGTTATTTGTATACATTCTATATGTGTTTGGATTTATTAATTAATAATGCTAGGTTATGGAGTGACTTATTTTGGTGGGTTAGACGAGTATGCTGAATATGGTTTTTGGTTTGTGGTTGAAAGTGTGTAAGGATGGAAGTTCATATGGGGAGGGGCCTGTTTGATTGTTTGGGTGTATGGTGAGTTTATTATGGGAGGTGAGTAATGATTGAAGTGGTGGAAACGGACTCTGTTAAGTGTTAGATATGGGGGTTGGTTGGTGGATGGGGCGTAGATATTATAGAATGAAAGGTGAGTAGAGCTCGTGACGTTGATTGAGTGAGGGGTTTAATCTGGAGATGAGGATTGATTCTGTGATTCTAAGGTCACCGATGTTTCTGACAGACGCTAAGATGGAGACGTGAATATCGCGCTGAGTGTTTGAGCAAATCTCTATGTGTTTGTGGAAAGAGGATATACGGGTATTCAAGTGCTCCTTTATGCGCAAGTGTAGCAGTCTTGTAGTGTTGCCGATGTAAAATTTTTTGCATTTATTACACTGTAGTTTGTAAACACAGTTAGTGCGAAGGCACAGACCTGTGTTGGAGATAGGGCAATTGGCCAGGGAGCAGGGTTCGGGTGTGTGGTTAGTGTGTTTATTAGATAGATGTTGGCGTAAGGAGGTGCCAGTATGTGTTAGTTGTATGTTAAGGTTTTCCTTATGTATTGCCTTGCGGATGGAGGTGGTGATCTTATCGCTGAAGAAAGGGAGTTTTAAGAAGCATGTGTTAGCGAGGGTGCGGTGTCTACGTGTTTTGGGCTTATTTAGGTGGGCTATGGTGGGGGCGGGGTAGCCATTATTTTGGAGGGTTTGGTGGAAGTTTTTAGTGTGTGATATTTTGTCAGCAGCAGAAGAGCATTTATTTTGTATTCGGGTAATTTCATTATGGGCATAACTTAATTTGGCTTTTGTGGGCAGGGCAGACTTATAGTGTATGAAAAGGTTTTTGCAGGCAGGTTTCCTATAGAAGTTAGTGTGTATAGAGCCATCTTCGGTGATGTTAAGGTTGAAATCAAGGAGAGAGAGTGAGCCGGACTCGTTTGGGTGTTCTATGGTGAATTGTATGTGGGGGTCGGTGTTGTTGAATGTGTTGAATATTTGTGTGGCTTCGTCTTGAGAGGATGTAAGGATTAGAATGTCATCTATATATCTGGAGAAGAATATATAGGAGAGGCAGGAGTTAAGTGCTCGTTGTTCTAACCGGTTCATGTAGGTGATGGCTAAGAGACCGGAAAGGCTAGAACCCATGGGGAGGCCGGAGATTTGTTTGAAAGTGTGCTGCTGAAAGGTAAAGTATGTGTTGTCGATGATGATGTATAAGAGATTGTGAATGTCAGTAGGTGTTAGTCCGAAGAGCTCTAGGTTGTCAGAGGAAGATATGTGGTCGGTGATGAGGTCTATGGCTGGGTGTGCGGGTATTGAGGTGTAGAGGGAGATTACGTCTAGGCTAAATATATAGTTGTTAGTTTGTAGTTGTTGGTGTTGGAGTGAGTGTAGTCTGCTAATTACTTGGTCGGAGCTGCTGACATGTGCGGGGTAGGTGGAGAGTAGTGGTTTGAGTAGTTGAGAGAGAAGCCAAGAGATTTTATAGAGTGGTCCTTCAATACTAGAGACTATAGGTCTAATTTGTGTGTGTGTGTTGGTCTTGTGTGTTTTAATGAGGTGGTAGAAGGTGGGAAGTCTGCTATTTTTGGTGGTGAAGTTGATTTTGTATTTTTTGGGGAGGTTACGTGTGAGACAGATTTGGGACCAGGTGTTGTTAATGGAGTTTTGGACTAATGTGGCTGAAATGTTGGGGGCGGGGGTGTATAGGTTGTTGTTGTTAAGATGTTCGAGAGCGAGTATGTTGTATGAGTCTTGAGAGATGATACAGAATTCCTTACCTTTATCAGAGGGTAAGTAAACTAGGTTTTTATTTTTCAGGTTTTCTAGGGTAAGGCGTTGGGATCTGGTGATGTTAGGGGTGATGTGGGGTTGTTCTTGTTGGAGTATATCAAGGATCCTCTGTTTTAATCTAGAAAGTTTTTGATCAAGTAGGTGGTTACTAGGTGGTGGGTGTAGTGGGTGGTCAAGCTGGTAGACAGGGAAGGAATTAGTAGTGTTGGTTGTATTATTAGGGATGTCTAGGGTAGGTTGATTAAATGCTGTGAGCCATTTGAGGTGATAAGCTGTTCTACAGAATTGAGTCTCGATCTTAAGTTTTGTGTGGTCGTTTAGCTTTTGGGTGGTGATGAATTTGGGGCCAAGGCTGAGAAGCTCAGTCTCGGCAGTAGTAAGGGAGCCGGTGAGGTCAGTGACCATGGGGGGGCTAGTGAGGTGGTTGTTGGAGTTGTAGGTTCTGGTGGTCCTAGTGTTCTTGGTGATGTGAGGTTGAGAATATTTCTGGGAAAGCCAAGTGAATTTCCGTTTAAGTCGGTTTTTCTCGAGGTTGAAGCAATGGTGATAGGCATCATTGACAGCCGTAGATATGTTGTGTGTTGATTGTTCTGTGGGTGTGGATAGTGAGGAGTTGATCTCTGTGATGGTGTTGATGAGTTGATGAAGTTTACAATGGAGGTATTGGATAATTTTCTTGATACAATAGTTATGTATGAATTTTCTGGCTGGGTAAAGTATGGGTAGGTGGAGGCAGGCAGGTAGGTGGATGTTTTGTATAGTGTTGGGTGTTATGTTGTGCTTGAGGCATCTTTTGAGGAAGCGGATCTGGCAGCTGGCTTTGGCACGTTTCTCCGAGAGTCGGAATAATTCTCTGGCGTATGCAAACTGTGTCTGGCCTAGACGAAGTGTTAGTAGAGAATGGTAGTTTGCTTGAAGCATTGCTGGGTATAGTAGTAGTAAGTTTTTGAAAGGCTGTGGGCAATGCAATTCCGGGTAAGATGCAAGTTGAAAGGAAAGGAACAAAAACAATAAAAATAAATCGAATACGATATAAGACTTACTATTTATTTTTCCTTTTTTTTTCCTTTTTTTTTTTTTTTTTCTTACATAACAGCAAGAGTGTTTTAGCTGTCCGGGTGATTAAAAATCACTATTTGATATTTCGGGAAAAGACATCCCTTTTTCAAAAATAATTAGACCAGAAGAAGAATAATATTTTATTCTTCTCCGACTGTGTAGAGAATAATACAAAACAAAATGGCTGCCAGATATAGACCGCAGCAAAAAACAGTTTCACAGGGAATATAAATTAAGTTAAGTTTTATTTTAATATTATGTTAAATATATGATTGGTGTTTAGAATATTAGTGTAATGTTGGTTAGGTGTATGGTGTTCGATAAACTGTTATTTTTGATAATATATATTGTATCATTTTTTTTATTTTTTTTTTTTTTTTTATATTTGAATATTTACTTTGTTTTATCTTCGTATTTTTATTTTGTTTATCTTTCTATCGTAATTTAAGAATTTTAATATAAATTAAAGTAATTAGTCTCATATTTTAAATATTCTAGATCTATCTACTTATCGATTTCGATTATCATCTATTAAAGAAGTGTTATTAATTACTAATTGTGAGTTTCGTCAAATTAGATTAACGAATTAACTTATTAACTTGAGATATTTATTATAAGATAAAGGGGAGTAACTCTGGATTTTTTTAAAATATTTTTTTTATAATTAATTTTTTAATTTTTTTTTTAATTTTTTAATTTTTAAAAATTTTTTTTTTTTTTTTGGTGGAGATCTGTATAACAATATTAGTATATATATACAACATATATACACAAATGCATATATACATATATATATACATATCTATGTATTATTGTTTGTTTAATTGTTTATCTATATATATTCATCAATTTCTTTACATATTTGTTTGTTTGTTTTTTTTTTTTTTTTTTTTGTTTTGTTTTGTCATCAACTCATCAACACCATCACAGAGATCAACTCCTCACTATCCACACCCACAGAACAATCAACACACAACATATCTACGGCTGTCAATGATGCCTATCACCATTGCTTCAACCTCGAGAAAAACCGACTTAAACGGAAATTCACTTGGCTTTCCCAGAAATATTCTCAACCTCACATCACCAAGAACACTAGGACCACCAGAACCTACAACTCCAACAACCACCTCACTAGCCCCCCCCCATGGTCACTGACCTCACCGGCTCCCTTACTACTGCCGAGACTGAGCTTCTCAGCCTTGGCCCCAAATTCATCACCACCCAAAAGCTAAACGACCACACAAAACTTAAGATCGAGACTCAATTCTGTAGAACAGCTTATCACCTCAAATGGCTCACAGCATTTAATCAACCTACCCTAGACATCCCTAATAATACAACCAACACTACTAATTCCTTCCCTGTCTACCAGCTTGACCACCCACTACACCCACCACCTAGTAACCACCTACTTGATCAAAAACTTTCTAGATTAAAACAGAGGATCCTTGATATACTCCAACAAGAACAACCCCACATCACCCCTAACATCACCAGATCCCAACGCCTTACCCTAGAAAACCTGAAAAATAAAAACCTAGTTTACTTACCCTCTGATAAAGGTAAGGAATTCTGTATCATCTCTCAAGACTCATACAACATACTCGCTCTCGAACATCTTAACAACAACAACCTATACACCCCCGCCCCCAACATTTCAGCCACATTAGTCCAAAACTCCATTAACAACACCTGGTCCCAAATCTGTCTCACACGTAACCTCCCCAAAAAATACAAAATCAACTTCACCACCAAAAATAGCAGACTTCCCACCTTCTACCACCTCATTAAAACACACAAGACCAACACACACACACAAATTAGACCTATAGTCTCTAGTATTGAAGGACCACTCTATAAAATCTCTTGGCTTCTCTCTCAACTACTCAAACCACTACTCTCCACCTTCCCCGCACATGTCAGCAGCTCCGACCAAGTAATTAGCAGACTACACTCACTCCAACACCAACAACTACAAACTAACAACTATATATTTAGCCTAGACGTAATCTCCCTCTACACCTCAATACCCGCACACCCAGCCATAGACCTCATCACCGACCACATATCTTCCTCTGACAACCTAGAGCTCTTCGGACTAACACCTACTGACATTCACAATCTCTTATACATCATCATCGACAACACATACTTTACCTTTCAGCAGCACACTTTCAAACAAATCTCCGGCCTCCCCATGGGTTCTAGCCTTTCCGGTCTCTTAGCCATCACCTACATGAACCGGTTAGAACAACGAGCACTTAACTCCTGCCTCTCCTATATATTCTTCTCCAGATATATAGATTACATTCTAATCCTTACATCCTCTCAAGACGAAGCCACACAAATATTCAACACATTCAACAACACCGACCCCCACATACAATTCACCATAGAACACCCAAACGAGTCCGGCTCACTCTCTCTCCTTGATTTCAACCTTAACATCACCGAAGATGGCTCTATACACACTAACTTCTATAGGAAACCTGCCTGCAAAAACCTTTTCATACACTATAAGTCTGCCCTGCCCACAAAAGCCAAATTAAGTTATGCCCATAATGAAATTACCCGAATACAAAATAAATGCTCTTCTGCTGCTGACAAAATATCACACACTAAAAACTTCCACCAAACCCTCCAAAATAATGGCTACCCCGCCCCCACCATAGCCCACCTAAATAAGCCCAAAACACGTAGACACCGCACCCTCGCTAACACATGCTTCTTAAAACTCCCTTTCTTCAGCGATAAGATCACCACCTCCATCCGCAAGGCAATACATAAGGAAAACCTTAACATACAACTAACACATACTGGCACCTCCTTACGCCAACATCTATCTAATAAACACACTAACCACACACCCGAACCCTGCTCCCTGGCCAATTGCCCTATCTCCAACACAGGTCTGTGCCTTCGCACTAACTGTGTTTACAAACTACAGTGTAATAAATGCAAAAAAATTTACATCGGCAACACTACAAGACTGCTACACTTGCGCATAAAGGAGCACTTGAATACCCGTATATCCTCTTTCCACAAACACATAGAGATTTGCTCAAACACTCAGCGCGATATTCACGTCTCCATCTTAGCGTCTGTCAGAAACATCGGTGACCTTAGAATCACAGAATCAATCCTCATCTCCAGATTAAACCCCTCACTCAATCAACGTCACGAGCTCTACTCACCTTTCATTCTATAATATCTACCCCCCATCCACCAACCAACCCCCATATCTAACACTTAACAGAGTCCGTTTCCACCACTTCAATCATTACTCACCTCCCATAATAAACTCACCATACACCCAAACAATCAAACAGGCCCCTCCCCATATGAACTTCCATCCTTACACACTTTCAACCACAAACCAAAAACCATATTCAGCATACTCGTCTAACCCACCAAAATAAGTCACTCCATAACCTAGCATTATTAATTAATAAATCCAAACACATATAGAATGTATACAAATAACATGCAAATATTAAATAAATAATTCATAAAATAAATTAAACAAGTAAATAATAATAATAAAAAAATAAAAAAATAAATAAATATAAAAAAAACAAAACAAAACAAAAAAAAAAAACAAACAAACAAATATGTAAAGAAATTGATGAATATATATAGATAAACAATTAAACAAACAATAATACATAGATATGTATATATATATGTATATATGCATTTGTGTATATATGTTGTATATATATACTAATATTGTTATACAGATCTCCACCAAAAAAAAAAAAAAAAATTTTTAAAAATTAAAAAATTTTAAAAAAAATTAAAAAATTAATTATAAAAAAAATATTTTAAAAAATCTAGAGTTACTCCCCTTTATCTTATAATAAATATCTCAAGTTAATAAGTTAATTCGTTAATCTAATTTGACGAAACTCACAATTAGTAATTAATAACACTTCTTTAATAGATGATAATCGAAATCGATAAGTAGATAGATCTAGAATATTTAAAATATGAGACTAATTACTTTAATTTATATTAAAATTCTTAAATTACGATAGAAAGATAAACAAAATAAAAATACGAAGATAAAACAAAGTAAATATTCAAATATAAAAAAAAAAAAAAAAATAAAAAAATGATACAATATATATTATCAAAAATAACAGTTTATCGAACACCATACACCTAACCAACATTACACTAATATTCTAAACACCAATCATATATTTAACATAATATTAAAATAAAACTTAACTTAATTTATATTCCCTGTGAAACTGTTTTTTGCTGCGGTCTATATCTGGCAGCCATTTTGTTTTGTATTATTCTCTACACAGTCGGAGAAGAATAAAATATTATTCTTCTTCTGGTCTAATTATTTTTGAAAAAGGGATGTCTTTTCCCGAAATATCAAATAGTGATTTTTAATCACCCGGACAGCTAAAACACTCTTGCTGTTATGTAAGAAAAAAAAAAAAAAAAAGGAAAAAAAAAGGAAAAATAAATAGTAAGTCTTATATCGTATTCGATTTATTTTTATTGTTTTTGTTCCTTTCCTTTCAACTTGCATCTTACCCGGAATTGCATTGCCCACAGCCTTTCAAAAACTTACTACTACTATACCCAGCAATGCTTCAAGCAAACTACCATTCTCTACTATATATATATATATATATATATATGTATATATTTCGAAACTCTAATTAAAAATGATGATTCCAATTCAATATATAAGCGTTTATTTTTCAAAATATCACATACATGGTGTTCCATTTCTGCATGCTCTTAAATTAAACTCAGTAAAAAAAGACTTTTAGTTACCACCATCTGCTTTACAGGAGCGATTTTATTTTCTGTTATCTTTTTTCTTTTTCTTTTTCGTTTTCTTTTTGTTGTTTTCCTCAGTCAGTTTATTTTCCAGAATACTTACATACAAACATTGTTTTTTTGTTAGTATGTTTATAAACGCTATGATTTATTTAGTATCTTAAATATTTAGAATACCTTATTTATTTATTTGGGTAAAAGTGTATTTTTACAATGTTTAAACATTCTTCTTTTTATTATTCTATCACTAATTTTTACAGGTTTAGCTTCTTTTTTTTCCTTGAACAACTTCTTTATCTAGTTTTATGGCTATACGCCTACCAGTTTTATTTACTTTTTTATTTTGGTTCTCGGGGAGTTTGGGTTTGGAGAAGAAGGTTCCTTTTTCCAAGTAGAGAATTCTCCTTTGATCCCGCTTACAAATTTGAAAGAGGCTGCGAACATCTTGCTAACACGTGCTTACGTTAATCGTCGTCCAGACGGCAACAAGCGAGTCACCTTACAATCTCGTCACGTCGCTGAAAAACAAGCAACTGATGCAGGTGATCACAGCCTACGTCCACCCCGCCGATCCAACAACTACCAAGTCACTAACCTCTGACATTCCAATCAACTTGTTTGGATATCTTAGGGGTGGAGCAATGTGTCGTCTTTCAGAGATACTGTATGTTTTATATTCAGAGAATGTAGCAATCGTGGTAGACACCAAGATAAATATACGTTCGCTCGTGTTCGCACCCGCTATTTATCCAGATATATTACTAAAATATTCATATAAAATCATAGAATTACGTCAGTAATTTTATTTTTCATATATAAATTATTATTGTCATTTCTGATGACCTAAAGAAAAAACACCCATCGTTTTTTTTTTATTATTATAGAGTTGATACCGGTGGTGTAAGTATCAGAGGATTGTCTGAATAGCTATTTCATTACTTGCTTCCCCTCACTAATTGAAATGATTTCGACCAGAGGTTAATATAATGCACGTGTTTTAATATAGTGGAAGAATACTGCCCCAGGACGGGTAAAAGTAAGTCTTTAAACAGAAAAGTGTTTCAGCACTTTTATATCACTTACCAATATTAAAATCAACATATAATGATACTAAACCTTATGTCTAGAATCATTATGTTCTTTCTTTTATCAAAATCTATTATATGAGTTTAGTACTTAGAAAATGTCTAGAATTTAAGGCTTTAGTTTAAGGTCTCTTGGGAAGAATACATTCAGTTAATATTGCTTAAGTGGTGTCTAATGACTATGGACGAAATTACAATGCGAATCTGAAGTATTGGAATCTTAAAATAGGACCTTGTGCACATTTTGTATCCTTTAAACCCATTAAAATACCACAAAAAAGTTGAAACCGTGGTATATTTATTAATAAATGTCTAATAAATATTGTATAAATTTCTCAAAACTGGAAGTATCTGACTTAAGTGTGACAGACCGATTAAAATGTTTAGTCAAATATTAGCGTCACCGAAAAATACTGTCTAAGGAAAAGCAAAATGTATTTTCCAAACAGAAAGGATTTACACCATATATGTCCCTTGGCAACATTTTAAATTAAGATCTAATGATACTAAACCTTATGTCTAAACTCTTTATTCTTAATTTCCATCAAAATTCATTACATGATTTTAATTCTAAAAAATGTCTAAACTTAAGGTTTAATAAGGAATTATTGCTTAAGTAGAGTCTAATGGCCATTGATAAAATACAACGCAAATCTGAAATATTTGCATTTTCAAATTGGGAAGTTGTGCCCATTTTATGCTTTCATAAAAACAGTTTAAATCTCCACAAAGAATCTGAAAGCTACTAATATGTATTCTTTATGTCTAATACATATTTTTAAAATTTTATTAAAATTGGAAGTGTACTATTTTTTACGACGGGCTTCTACACCTTTGCATTAAACTAAATTAAACTAAATATATGGCTTATTATGTGATCAATTTCTACTACCAGCTGTGTTCGAAAATTCATAATGATCAGGTAATTCCTTTGGGAGTAAAGAATTTTTTAAAAAAAGTAATATGAAGAGATATAACTAATAAAAGAAACAAAACAAAAATGAATGTAAAAAGGATCCCGGGCAACGCTGAGTAAGTACAACTTTTTGATAATAAAAAAACACGAGTTCAATCAAAAAGTTATAATTCAACATTAAAAGGTCTGTGACTTATGTGTTAAATATATTGAACAAAAGTTTATCAAACCAAAATTGAAATTTATTACAAAAAAATGTTATATAAAAGGGGTAAACGTCCAACATCAATAACATTTCAGGAATGTAACAACAAATATACATAATAGTTAACTAATAAAAATTGAGTATAAAATAGGGAGGCAAATAATAATTAATTAATTAAATGTCTTTTTTCGAAACCAATATGCAATTATCATTAAGTTTCATCGGATCCCTGCTGGCTTGGCGGGCTGACAGCAGGCTCTAGGTGTTTTCACGAAAAAAATAATAAAACAGTCTTTTCACAATAGCACTTTGTTCACCGGGTGATTTCTCGTATTATATAAACAATTGTAGACCATCCAAGCGACCTCTTTATTATGTACGAATAGTTCTCGTTTATATTTCGGTTATTGACCTCCAACCCGAGTACTATGATGTATATGAATGTAGACATGTTTCTGCAAATAAAACGAAGCGTTGTTTAATATATTTTAGTTTTAAAAAATGTGTCTTCGTTTGAACGCGTTAGATAGAAAAGAAGTTTTGTTTTTTGCAAATAAAAACTAGACGCTGTTTAAGCGCTGCTTAACCGGTGTTTCGTACTGTATTCGTTCAAATAAGTTTAATACGTTCGTACATGTGCGATTGTAAAGCTAATATTTTGGTTGTTGTCGAAAATATTGATTTGATTTACTTGTATTTTGTCCTAGTCGGTTTTGAGCGATGTTTATGTTTGTAATTTTGCCAATTAAAATAAGTTACTTGTGAATAATGCGGTTATCAATTCTAACAAAAAATATTGTGTCTAATACCGAAACCCATTTAAAGCAAAGATATCTAAAGAAACAGCATAGACGGTTGTTAACGAAAAAAAATGGTTCTCCGTACCTCTCCATCTTATTTTTCTAATATCATTAAATATAAATTAAGATCAGGGATGAAGAGACCAAACGAATCAAACAGAGACAGAAAGAGAGTTAGTTAAATTTAAACATTAGTAACTCGTTTTTTATTTAACAGAGGGATAACTCTGGAATGTCCGCGTATTTTCTGGTATGCTAACTTTGTACCAAAAAAATTAAAAATAGCGCCCTAAGCAGATTATTTCCTCGTATTAAGTTTTTTTCTTTATTTTTTCCATTGTTTTTGCCCACAATGACTGGTGTAGTTTTTTTTCAAGACTTTTCAATTTGAGAACTTTTCTTTGTTAATTTTTTTATGATGATCTTGAGGTGTAGTATAGCCGATATTGATATAATAATGTTTATGACTCACCTCCAGGGAAACGAATCGTAACTATACATCTCACAGGAATGCTATGTTTTTTTGAAAATGTGAAAAACTAAAAATAGAAAATAAAAACATAATTATTGGAATATAAAATGAACCTGTTATATATATATATATTACTAGAAAAATTAGTACAACATTCGTACCGTCTGTTTCAAACACAGAAGGACTTAGCCATCCGGCTCTCTTCAGATGACAACAGAAGCTGAAGAGATCCGGATGGATGTGTGCTTGAAACCGACGGTACAAATGTTGCACTAATTTTTCTGTACCAGAATAAAGAAATATGACGCTCTTAAATTTTAATTTTTAACTTTAATTATCAATTAATCGAGCACTCTGCTGTGATTTTTCCTGCTATATTACAAATAAGTATATATATATATATATATATATATAATTACGAAATTAATGATGAAAATAAAAGTTAGATAAATTGTAATAGATATTAATCTGTCAAGTATTCAAACAAGCAATATAAAAATTTATTTTCCTTAACCCATGGATTTTCAAAGATAAGATATTTTCATCGAAGGAGGAAACTAAGTAAATAATGTATTCCTGGTTAGCATGAATTTGAAAATATAAAACGTTTTGAGCAAAACACATCTTCAATGAAACTTGAGTAGGAAAATATAATGTGTCCATGTAAATATCCAAGGGAATAAACAGAAGATGCAGATATAAGGCGACTTTTACTGATTTTTCTAATCTGATGAAAACAGCTTATCTTTGAAAATCTCTGGATTAAGCAAAAGAAATTGTTTTATATTCCTTGTTTTAATACTTGATGAATCAATACATATCGTAATATATCTAGTTTTATTTTATCATTCATTTTCTTATTTTATTGCTCCATCTAGTGTATCAATCGTTTACTTATTACAATAGGATCTAAGATAAAGATATAATATGTATCTTTCTATATATATAAGTTGCATCATTTACTGCACTGATACTCTTTTTTCTTCAATAACTTGTAACAGGCTGTGATCGACAGCTGATGTTAGATTTCCTATCGTAGCAACTTATATGTTACTTGTACAAATTTGTACTACGTGCCAGAATTGCTGATTGTTGTTATACTGTCTATCATTTTAATAGTGATCTGTCTTACGGATACTACATCGGTTCTCAATTGGATTTAAATCCAATTTCTTTGGGGGCCAGTTCATGTACGAATCTCCTACACATTCCTTTTCTTATTATCATGTTTTGGTAAACTTGGAAGCGTGGTGGGGTGCGTTGTTTTGAATAAATATCAACGATTTACGTTTAGCTAACAGTTGGTTATGTAACTTTTAGAGTAGGTTTTCAGATCGTGCTCGACGTAAAAAAGACTCGCAAGCCAACAATACCAGCCCATATCATGCTCCCATCCCCATATTGTTTCTGTTACAAATATATTCTTAGATGACGTTGCTTACACAGCAAACCTAGTGGCTAACCATCAGACCCATAAGGAGTCAACCTAAACTCGTTTGTGAACAATATTTCCTGAAATCAGGTTTGAAATATTTTGTAGCCGACTGAACTTTATTTTCCTCATGTTTCCTATTAGTTACAAAATATGTCGATCTTCTTGACAGATTTGTATTTCAATCGATCGCTGTAGAGACGAGTAGAGTGATAAGCTCTGCCACGCGTGACTTCCTCGGAAACCTTGGTCTATTAATGACGCGAAACACTGGGGACAATTGTCTTGGTTTACGAGCGCTTCTCTATCGCCATTATTCGTGGAAACGCCTTGAGTCTGCTCTTAGCCTGCCAAGCGAGCCGAACATTCGAAAAAATAACTATTGACTGTGATACCAATATATATAAGAAATCGGGATTTCTTGAAATTAAACTAAACAATGTCCAAGTGACGAATAAGGGATTTATTAATTTTTTATTGAATTATTAATCTTATAGTTTACTTTTTTACCGAATGGATCAGTGTAATATATTTGTATCTACTTTTTTATTTGTGATTGAAAAATTATTCTTTACATCAACAAACTTTCTTAATATGTTGCATGTTGGTTCTCTTGAAACCTTATGAAGTTCAGTCGCTCGAAATAGTAATCAGCTACTAGCATTCGGAGTTCTAATGATTTCTCATCGGATATGTGGGAGATCTCTATTTGTTAGCGTCTTGAATTTATCTTGAGACTTATTTTTACTCGGTTGAATTCCATTCTGACATACTTTCCTTATTTGTTCGATGATCCCTTTTTGTTAGATCCATAGGAATTAGAAGCGAAGACTTTACTAATTTCAGTTGGTATGTAGTTCTATTTGAGATGCATTAAGCTTAATTTTAGCGCTTGCAATAATTAAAAGTTTATTCAATTTCTGTCTGAAATGAAATATTACTGGTTATTTTTTTACGGTTTAAACAAAATGCATATGATAAAACATATTACATCATCAGATGTCGTATATAAAACATTATAGTATTAAATAAATTCCAAAATGGTGCTTCCATATAATCTCTAGACGCACCTAAACTGTGTCCATCGCTTTATTGCAGATTACAAAATAATCAATATTTCAGTAAATATAAGTTATAAAAAGCTGAAAATTACACCATCCAAGGACTGTATTAAGGTGAGATAAATCCTAAAAGTTCATCAAAATTCATGTTATATTTAAAAAGTTATGTTATTTTTTTAATATTCAAGGAATTCTCACCGTCCATCGCTTCATTGCAAGTCTTCTAAGATAATGTTTTAGCTCAATAAAACAATACCAAAGCATCATAAATTTATATTGAACACATTTTCTGGGGAAAATTAACAAAAACAAAGGCACATCCTGAGATTTAAGTGTCAAACAAATGAATTATTTGTCCACATATCCCCCATGTTTTGAAATTACATTAAACAACCTTTTGTCCACCGAGGAGGTCAATTGTTTGATCTGAGATGGAGTAATGGTTCTGGCAACGTCGACTATTTTGTTCCAAAGGGCATCCTTCGAAGAAAACTGCTCTCCTCCCTCATAAACTCCTCGTTTCAATATTGACCATAGGTGTTCGATGGGGTTAAGGTCCGGAGAACACGGTGGCCAGGGCATGAGGGTTTCTCCAACAAAGCCCTGAGATCCAAGGAAGGATGTAGTTGCCCTAGCAGCATGAGATGGGGCATTGTCATGCATAAAAATAATCTTAAAACGACGTGACAAGGGAAGATCATCTAGCCATGGTAACAAATTCTCATTTAGAAAGGCAGTGTAGGCATTGCTGGTGAGCTTGACACCTTCTGGCACTCGGAATGGTCCACATAGCTTATCCCCAATAATTCCCGCCCAAAACATTATGCCTCCACCTCCCTGTTGGCGACGAAATCTATAAGGCGTTGGAGTTCCATTTGGATTCCAAACTTTGGCTCATCCGTCCGGTCCATCAAGGGTAGCACGAGCCTCATCTGTAAACAGAACATTTTGGCAATCCATTTTCATATATTTTTGTGCCCAAGCCAATCGTTTTTCTTTGTGGGTTTGGCTCAATGGAGGCCTTGGAATAGGTTTGATGTTCCTTGCCATTTCATTCAGTACATTGCATCGGGCTTGTCTGGACCTTGGTATGACTCCAGCCCTCGCAAAAATTGTTGCACTGGTGCTGTTTGGGTTGCGCACAATCTCTCTACGAATTTTTCGAAGATCCCGATCAGAAAGGTTCCTCCTTGTGCCCTTATCTTTCCTGGACTTGATGTTGGGGTTCTTGACGAATGTAGCTAAAGTTCGGGGATCCCTTTTTAGTTCTGTGGCTAAATTTATGATCGAGAGTCCTTCTGCTAGTCCTGCAATAATCCTCTGCTTCTCGGTAGCTGTTTAACGTCCTTTTTTTGGCATTTTATGAGACCTGCAATAAAGCAATGGACGGTGAAAATTCCTTGAATATTAAAAAAATAACATAACTTTTTAAATATAACATGAATTTTGATGAAATTTTAGGATTTATCTCACCTTAATACAGTCCTTGGATGGTGTAATTTTCAGCTTTTTAAAACTTATATTTACTGAAATATTGATTATTTTGTAATCTGCAATAAAGCGATGGACACAGTTTATATATATAAACTTAATTATTAATGGCAATATATGTATCAGCATATACTATTAGTGCCCTTATAGTTTGCAGTCTCCTTAAAAGATTCACCTCGATGATTGTTTATTAGTAACAATAGAGCAAATATAAATCAGATTTTTTGGTTATGTTTTTTGGATATGTAAAAAATTAAAAATAATAAAATAAAAACATGGTTATTACAATATAATATAAACTTGACTTTTATATATATATATATATATATATATATATATATATATATATATATATATATATATATATATATATATATATATATATATTTAAAGTAAATATAAATTATATTTACCTACAGATATCGATATTTCATGCTTACGCAATTTTCAGTGTAGGGATGTCAATTCACGTCGGAGCGCTAAAACCCGGTTTTTATAAATCTTTTCTCCTCGGCCGGCAAGAATCCACATGATAATT
>OY744522.1:180045308-180062808 GCA_963556195.1 Sepiola atlantica | reverse complement strand
ATCTTCTTCTCCCCTTCTTCTTTCTCTCTATCTCTCTCACCCTTTCACTCTCTCTCTTACTCTCTCTCCTTCGTCCTTTACTCGTGATCCATTTTCTCTCTTTCTTTTTTTCTTTCTTTTTTTCTTTCTTTTATGAGAGTTGTCCTTAAAACACATATCTCTATAATATGGCAGATTTTAATTAACTTTAGCACGACCGGAATGTGTCAGCTCCAAGTGTTTGGTAGTTATTCGACAAATGTCAAGAGAGTGAGAGGTTGCATTCGCCGGGCAAGAATGGAACTTATGTGTCAAGGGGGAGATAACTCTTGTACACAAAAATACCGAAGGATAAGTAAAAAAAGGTGCGAAAAGTAGATAATTATTTAACTGTTAGAAAAAAGTAAAAAAGAAAAAAAAACAAAACCGTAAATAATCGCAAATAATAGTTTCAAATACAGATTTACTTTTGTCTATAGAACTTATATTTTTACCGTTTAAATTGCTATTATCTATCAAACATAAAAGACTACTTCGAAAACGTGTCCATTGTGTCGGGTGAATAGACAAATAAAATGCTATTTTAAACTTAGACGGACAATTGGCTAGGAAGAAAGTGTTGTATCTGTTCCGATTGATACTACACCCCATAGACCGGTATTGCCTGGGTCTTCGGTCTTGATTTACGTCGGTCTATCGGTCTGATCTGTTCTGTGCAGTTCTAGGAGGTGCACCCTCCCAGGCTTTGCCTTCTCACCCTTTGAGAAGGGGTTAGTTTATTGCTAGTCGCCTGGGGCGCCCCTACCGGGGAATGCCGACGGGCTGCCCAAGCAATGTTTAAAGGTCAGAGTGCTCTTCCTCTAGGGTGCTGACTTATCAAATCCCACTTTCCGACCTTGTGTCACCTCTTATCGCTGTGGGAGGTAGATAAATAAATAATATAAATAAAAACTGACGAACAGTTTAAGATGGCATTTTCTCGTAATGATCGTTGCCTCGTTTTATTAATCAAAATCTAAATTGCTACATTGAAAGGGAAACAACAAAAGAAAAATTAACACAGCGTTATTAGCACACAAACAAAATAGATCTCACTCATCCGGTATTAATTAATTGAAAAGACAGAACGAGCGAAGTGTAGTGTCTGTTTTGATACTGCACTTGATCATTTCTCTTCTAGGTCAGTGAAGTAGAAATCCTTCTAGACTGAGGTAATTTTTATTTTTATCCTGGATCTGGACATCTCCACATTTAAACCGACCATGTGTCTAAATCCGCGCTCGTTGGGATACAAGTAAATAAAGACATACGTTTGAAATAAGTATTACAAATTGAAGCGTGACAGACCGGAGAAAATGCTATCTCAAGCTTATGCGTGACGGACAAATGAAGTGCTATTACAGACGTAAACGTTAGAGGCCAACGAAAATGCTATCCAAACTTAAGCTTGACCGATGAAAATGTTATTTCAAATATAAGGATCCGACGAACGAAAATACTATTCAGGTTAAATCCTTGAATGTCATTTAAATTTAACGTGACAGATCGACCGACCGACATACATTCAATATAGCGTGTTCTTATGGATGCACGGCCCATTAAATAGTGATATTTTAAACTCAAGTGCGACAGACCGACGTAAATGTTATTTCAAATTGAAGCGTGACAGATCGATGAAAATGCTATTTCAAACGTGAGCGTGACATAGCAACAAAATTGCTATTGACAGACTTAAGTCTGACAGGCAGACAAAAATGTGATTTCAAA
Source organism: Sepiola atlantica (assembly GCA_963556195.1). Classification (NCBI taxonomy): domain Eukaryota; kingdom Metazoa; phylum Mollusca; class Cephalopoda; order Sepiida; family Sepiolidae; genus Sepiola; species Sepiola atlantica. The sequence goes on along the minus strand of OY744522.1, from coordinate 180,061,062 downwards.
TGTTAGCGTCGCAGACAAAATACTGTTCCGGACAAATAAAGTGAATGGCCCAAACAGAACACATTCATGCCTTTGAGCAACATCGAAATAAAAATACACTATTACTTAACCTTATATCTAGAATCCTTATTCTTATTTTCATCAAAATTCATTACATGATCTTAATTTTAGAAAATGTCTACAATTTAAGGCTTTAGTTTAAGGGGTTTAAGTAGAATAAATTCAGGAAATATTGCTTAAGTAGAATCTAATGACTATGAATAAAATTCAATGCAAATCTGAAAAAATTGAATTTTAAAATGGGAATTTTTGCCGATTTTATGCTTCCTAAAAGATGTTAATAGACCCCTAAGAATCTGAAAGCTGTAAGTATGTATTAATTGATGTCCAATGCATGATGTAAAGATTTTACAAAATGTCAAAGAATCTGAATTTTTACGAAGGACTTCACCCCATTTTCTATCCCCTTTGTATAGAACTAAATGAAACTACATATATCGAACATTATAACACCCCTTTACACATAGCAGCTCTGTTTCAAAATCTATGTTGATTGGGTAATGAATTTAGAAGTAAATCATGAACCTACAAATATATAAATATATGCGTATACTTAAACCTACCCGTGAATCTTTTTTAAATACCGTGTTTTACGTGTTGCTAGAACTTTCATTCAAATGACGATTTTAAGTAAAGCTAAGTTGTTGCTGATTAATAACGAACCCCGTTTAAATAGAAAATATTATGAATAACTTCAAAATACATTGTAATTAAACAACACTTTAAAAATAAACTGTATTAATGACAACCATATTAAGTCGAAAAGAATTTGAAAAAGTAATATAAAGATACAAAAAAGTAATATGAAGATACAAAAAAATAATATAAGCTACAAAAAAGTAATATTAAGATACACAAAAGTAATATGAAGATACAAAAATGTAATATGAAGATAAAAAAATGTAATATGAAGATACAAAAAAGTAATATGAAGATACAAAAAAGTAATATGAAGATACAAAAAAATAATATGAAGATACAAAAACTAATATGAAGATACAAAAAAGTAATACGAATATACAAAATCTAATATGAAGACACAAAAAAGTAATATGAAAATACAAAAAGTGATATGAAGATACAAAAAAGTAATATGAAGATACAAAAACTAATATGAAGACACAAAAAAGTAATATGAAAATACAAAAAGTAATATGAAGATACCAAAATGTAATATGAAGATACAAAAAAGTAATACGAATATACAAAAACTAATATGAAGACACAAAAAAGTAATATGAAAATACAAAAAGTAATATGAAGATACAAAAAAGTTATATGAAGATACAAAAATGTAATATGAAGATACAAAAATGTAATATGAAGATACAAAAAAGTAATATGAAAATACAAAGCTAATAACGGAACCGAATCAAAAAGCGTGGCATACTAACGAAAAGGATATCCGGACATAAGTGGGACAGACCGATCAAAATGTTATTCTCAAGTTAAGCGTAGTAAAACTACGAAAATGCTATTTATACTTCAGCGCGAGAGAGAGACAAAAATGCTATTTCATCATACTTAATACAGACTGAGCGACGGATGCATCCTCTTATAGTGACCTTTGACCGTATTCAAAATATGTGTCCATTACATCAGCGCGTTTAGCATGCTATTTGAAACTAGAACGTGACTATAATGCTATTTCAATCTTAAGTGGACAGGGTCTCTTATGAAAATGAACGCATTTCCATGCTGACCAACCAAAAATGGCATACATAATAAAAATCATAATCTGTTCTGTAATAAAACCATATTTAGTACAAATGAACTTCAATCTATGTCTGAATTGTTTACCAAGTCGTGAACATCCATATTTTATATTCTGCGATAATTCAATTCGCTAACCTAATTTTGTGTAACCTACTGATTATCACTTTAAACATTGTTGCAATTTAAGTTATAAGTTTCAAATGAAACATTTAATAATTATAAATATTCCACCTACAAAAATTAACTTCTGGTAAAACGAGAAACCTATCGTCATGACAGTACAGTATTATCAACATATAATTCGGGGCAATAATGAATTTTCCTTGCGTTATAGCCACACATTTTTATACTATGAAAAAAAATCATATTCACCAAAACGTCGGTTATTTTATATTATACTAGCCGTTCCTACCTGCTGTTGCCCGGGAGTTATCAATTTTATTTTTGCGTAGCTCTTTTTATTTTTTCTTATTTTTGTAGTCGATGGCGGCCAAGTTATAACGAAATAGCATATTTCGGTCGCCTCAAAGGAAAACTAGTTAAACATTTTCAAGTTAAAAAGAAAAGAGAATAAAATTTGATTTTCTTTTGTTGTATACGAATTAATATTAAACGAAAGAAAAAGAAAATACATATGAATAGATCATTTACAAACAATATCGTCAAAGTTAAGTAGACGTTAGGTTACACAAAATACTCCGTGGCCTTTTGGCTAAGATCAGAGTGTAGTATCTGTTCTGATGGATGCTCATATGTAGATTGGTACTGTCTTAGCCCCTGGGTCTTGATTCCCCCGGTCTGAGGTACTGTCTTGTGCAGTTCTAGGAGGGCCACTCTCACAGGCTTTTTCTTCTCACACTTTGAGAAGGGGTTAGTTTATTGCTAATCGCCTGAGGCGCCCCGAGCGGGGAATGCCGACGGGACTGCCCAGGCATTTTTTGATGGCCAGAGCGTTATTATTACTCTAGGGCGCCAGCTTTTCAAATCCTACTTTCCCGACCTTGTGTAACATCTTACCGCTGTTGGAGGTAGATAAATACCAACTCCTCCGTGGCTTTTTGGCTAAGATAAGAGTGTAGTATCTGTTCCGATGAATGCTCACTCTGTAGACCGGTACTGTATTGGTCTCCGGGTTTTGATTTCCCCGGTCTGAGGTACTGTCCTATGCAGTTCTAGGAGGTCCACCCTCCCAGGCTTTGCTTACTCACCTTTTAGAAGGGGTTAGTTTATTGCTAGTCGCCTGATGCACCCCTACCAGGGAATGCCAGCGGGGCTGCCCAGGCATTCTTTGACGGCCAGAGCGCTCTTCTTTCTCTAGGGCGCTAGATTTTCAAGTTCCACCTTCCCGACCTTGGGTTAAATCTTACCGCTGTGGGAGGTAGATAAGTACCAAGTAGACGTTAGGTTCAAATGTAAATACATTAAAAAGGGAATAGAAGGGTCTGGCTTAGTTTTGTTAAAACCAAGAAAATAGAAAAGAATAATTGACATGTAACAGTGTTCCCTTATTAGAATATGTAAACATTAGAAATGTCGAAACGTACCGGACCATTGTTGACGCGTTTGACGCCAGATTATTACACGAAGAGAACATTTTCTGTTCTCACTCTCACTCTAACTATCTATATCTTCCCTCTTTTCTCATTCTTACTGTAAGTGTTACTTTAGCAACTCAGACGTCTCAAATAAAAATGAAATTAAAGTAAAAAATAGGTAAATCTTATTTTCTAATATGCATACCGATGACTGTCTGCTTTAAATGTCGCCCGAATATTTAGCTTCGCAGCAAACTGTTTTCTTTGGAACAGCGAAAAGAAAGTCAATAAAGTATGAAACAGATAGATCTGAAAGGGGAAAGAAATTGAATAAAAGGAAATAGTTGTTTTAACGACAAACCAGAAGAACACACTAAACAAAGTCCGCAGCAAACGGTGTCCGGCTAGATTCAGTTCCTGATGTAAAACTTCATCCGTAATATAATTTTCGACGAGAGTTTCCGTTTCCCAAGTTTATCAATTTTTTTATTAAATTGTTAGGTGAAATTACAGAATAGTAAACAGGCGCCCTGTCCATGTAACGAATAGCTTTCAAAGTAATAACGTTATTTTCTCAGCACGGTCAGTAAACTATATATATCTTTCTAGAAAACCATTTTTAACATGGGGAAGGTGGGATGGAGGAATTTGTTAAATATTCCGTACGTTCACTTAACAATTTAATAAGTAAATTAATAAATAAAAATTAGTTAAAAACTTGGTTAACCACAAGAGTAAACTACCCAAAACAGGAAGTTTTTAATATCAGGAATTGAATCTGACCGTACACCGTTTGCTCCGGACTCTGAGTCAGTGATTCTTCTGATTTGCTGTTTTAACTTACATAATTCTTGCATTTTTATATGCAAAAACGATAATTCTGTAACATTATATGTTAATCCTTAAGCTAACAAATAACTATCCAACTTTAAGAGAAATGTATTTACACACTTTATGACAACATAAAGTATAAATATGAGTAGTTTTGTAATGGTATGGGGTTTCGGAAAAGCAGAATATCAATTGAATATCACATCAATTTGTATCTTAATATTAGTTTGCAGAGAAAGTAGTTATAATAGAAATATGAGAATATCGTGTATAGCGACGCCATGTTTGTTTCTATTTAAATTTGTTTATTCGCTAGTGTGTCATCTAGCCAATGAAAACCGCAGAAATCTAATTAACAATCGGAGTATCTAAAGAAATAATCTCTTAGTTTTTGTAAGTTATCTTATTTATTAATACTAATCATAGCTGGCCTCTTTTTTATTTATTTACTTGTTCTTTTTAGGACATTTTAATGAAGGATACATATCTATTGATGTTCTATAATAATAATGATAATCATAGTTATTATTATTATTATTATTATTATTATTATTATTATTATTATTATTATTATTATAATTATTATTATTATTATTATTATTATTATTATTATCGTTTCACATCAAAAGTATGAGCAAAAATAATCGTATACTGTATATCTAGTTTGCATATGTAACTAAAAAGCATCATATTTAAGAAAATCATTCCGTCAAATATAAATATTTGTCTATAGATATAGAGCCAGCAATATTGATATTAGTATTTTAAGAATTATTCCCACAAAATGTGATATTACTAAAGATAGATAGCATGATAGTGATATATACATATAAATTGCTTTGTTACTATAACTCATATATATTTATATACATATACATATTGATATTGTAATATCAACTTCCTAACAAATGTATATATCATAACAAAATCAATATGTTCATATGTTCATATATATATATATGTACATATATATATATATATATTGATTTTATAATATACACATTTGTTAGGAAGTTGATATTACAATAGCAATGTGTGTATGTATAACTATATATATATATATGTATATATATATATATATATATATATATATATATATATATTGATTTTATAATATACACATTTGTTAGGAAGTTGATATTACAGTAGCAATGTGTGTATGTATAACTAATATGTTAACTTAAAACATACAAACGGTTTACTTAACTATTATTCTTTTTTTAATTTGATCATGTGACCTTTGCGTTTTTTATCTAAAATGTTCCTTTTTCCTTCTTTTTCTTTCCTTTTCAATTTGAACCACTAAATTAAAAGACAGACTTTTTGTCTCAGTAGATCTTTGATTTTAATAACTAAAGACCGAAACATCGTCATGTCAGTGTCGCGTTTGTACATGTCTGTATGATTATATATATATATATATATATATATATATATATATATATATATATATATATATATATATATAGTGTGTGTGTCAGGTTGTATATGAAAAGAAATCAAATAAAGTGCTCGATGTATAAGAGAGCTAATATAATTTATTTAGATACTGTATATTACATAATTCAGCAATGTACCGCGGTTTCATCCAAAAGGGCAGATTTAGACATCTTTAGTAAATATCCGTGCCCAGTGGAATCATCGGCAAGCTGAAATGATTGTAGTCACGCCCGATAGGGAATGGCGTCCCTGTCGGGCGTGACTACAATCATTTCAGATTGCCGATGATTCCACTGGGCACGGATATTTACTAAAGATGTCTAAATCTGCCCTTTTGGATGAAACCGCGGTACATTGCTGAATTATGTAATATACAGTATCTAAATAAATTATATATATATATATATATATATATATATATATATATATATATATATATATATATACTAAACCAAACGGTTACTTACAGCGATCTCTAATTAACTTGTTTTTGTAATTTATTTCCTACAAAACAATGCATTATTATTCGTTGGCAACAATAATATCACTTGCTAAAACAGAAGATTAAAAAGTAAATTAGAATTTGTGGAATAGGCTGCTAGATTCACGTTGCTAACTTGAAAGTGTTGATTAAAGACGGCGAACCTCTGAGGGTCGCATATGAGTTGAAAGCTTTTCCTCTGAACGTCTGTCTTCTATGTAAAAGTACGTTGTAATTTGTTCAAATTGAAAACTTTTCATCAACTTTTTCTGAGGAGCTTTAGGTGAAAATATTCAATATTTACATAATAATGTTGTTTGCTTTACTCGAAGCGAAACGATTCGTATAATAATTTACGCTGAAAGATGTTTGTTTTGAAACATGTTTTGTATGTAAGGAAAAATTATATAGCTTTTGGAATGTAATTAAACTTTGCTTACTTATATATGCTCTGTTATCACAGGTTAACATTCATCGAGCTTAAAATGGAAGAGGTTGGTAAATACAAAGTATTGAAAATATATGCTAAAACATATATTTTAATAATATATATATATATATATATATATATATATATATATATATATTGTGTATGTATAAAGAGAGAGAAAGAAAAAGAACGAGAGGTGGCGTTGTGTGTGTAAATAAACATATGAGCATAGATAGATAGATAGATAGATAGATAGATAGATAGATAGAGTGAGTGAGAGAGAAAGAGAGACGGGAAACTAAAGAAAGCTCCGGCTAAAAAGCAATAATATATATATATATATATATATATATATATATATATATATATATATGTATATATATATATATAAGTGTATGTATAAACAGAGAAAGAGAAAATAAGAGACAGGGTGTTGTATGTGTAAATAAACATAGATAGATAGATAGATAGATAGATAGATAGATAGATAGATAGATAGATAGATAGATATAGGATATGTCTAAAAGTTAAAACTCATCGGTGTTCCAATCTAATGGCTGCCAATTTCCGCTCGCTGACAATGGATCGGCAATGTTGTGTTTTAGAGCGCGAAGCCTTGAGTACTGAAAGCGGAAGTAAGTGACCGGTGACCAAATTGTCAGCGGCTTCCATGTCCAGTGACGCGTTAAATGTCCTCCGTAATGCACTACTCGCCATTGTAAGCTGACCCTGTACGGACTCTCGGGGCGAGCAGGAGGATCGGTTTCAGGCAAGTCCTATGAGTGATCGATCGACGCAACGTGCAATTCATTTCGGATCGCCCGGTTTCTCGTGCGGAGGGATGGCTATTATGAAGATGATCAGAGATCGATAATCGAAATGACTAAAGTGAATACTAATGATAACAATACGAATAGGAAATGCGCTGTTAAAAATATTAGTATTATTTGGATAGTAATCACTAGGCGAATACTACTACAAACAGTATCAATTATCTATTATAAAAAGGGAAGCTTTTTATCTATGTGTGTGTGTCCAGCTAAAAGCCAGAAAGTACACATGACACGCTCCAAAAACTTATATATTCTCTTCCAGCATTGTCTGGGCAGAATATGAGCTTACCAGGGACAACATTAGTCAGGGGGGAGGTCAACATTTTGAGTGATTTTCCATCGATCTTTGTTCTGAAACTCAAATTCGAATACACTTTTTTGGTCGTCTGCCGAGAATCAGTGTAGTATCTGTTCAGTACTCTGCTTCGACTGGGAAAGTGTAGAAAAAGTCGCAGAGGCAAAGCCATGGAATAGGGTTTGGGGTAGATAGAGGGAGAATTTTCAAATATATATGTTACACGCGCATTTTAACTCTTTTATTTTATTGTTTCTAATCCCGGGTAATGTCGAGTTGCCATGCTAGTACTAGATAATTTATTGTTGGATACATTATTATTTGAATATCAAATATAACGGAATAATAATAATAGCAGTTCTCCCAGATTTCCAGTACGCACCGTCCTTTTCGATAACCGTTATCGGCACAGTCGTTTACCATTGATGACGTAGACTTTTTTCCGGAATTAAAATAACTCAATAATGTCCGTGAAGTTCCAGTAGAAGACTGGATGGTGTTCTTCCTCCTTTGTATTCCCGTCTACCTCGCCCTTTTACAAAGAGTTTGGTGCTATCCGAGGCTGGTGTCATCATTTTCAAACTGTGTTGGATTTTTATCCGTTTCAATTCCCTTAAATACGTGTAATGTTCTTACTATATATTTTTTTTCTATTTTTTATTCCAACTTATTCAACGTTATATAGTCATATGAGTTGGTTTCTGTACTCGAGGATTTTTCATTAATATTTCAACTGTATTCATTAGTAGGCAGCGTTTTATTATGTCAGTTTTTTTTGTTTTTTTTAATTTAACATTATTTTATTCATGATGTGTAGTCTTCTTGCCATAAGTATATTTTTATACTGCAATTGAGCAGTATTGAATTTAAATGCTAGAAAAAGTATATATATATATATATATATATATATATATATATATATATATATATATATATATATATATATATATATATATATATACGTAATATAAACACATTTCAGTTGATTATACAAAAACAGTACACTACGATACCAACATACATTAAAGCTAAGCACCTCACTATTAATAATATTAATTACGAAACTAGTCACAATTTTTTTAATATGTCTAGCGTAGTAATTAATATTATAAATCCTTATCCGTAAAAACACGTACTTTTGAATTTTGCGCGCGTTTTTCGCGTACTCTCGTTCGCATGTAAGATATCATCATCACATACGCTTATTTTAAAGTTGTAAATTACTTGTCGTTAAAAAACTCGACAGTAAAAAACATGTTGTAAACACAGCAAAAATAACACCGGCTGATGATGAGTTGATAGAATACAATGTGAAGCACAGGCGAAAATGAAATAAAAATCAATCATAAAACCTACGTAACTTATGTACTCGAATTGAACAGAAATACTAAATGAACTATAGGGAAAATTTTTAAAAAAGTCTCAACAAACAAAAACATTGGGTGTTATTTAATTACAGTTGCTTAAATAAAAACATGCTGCCTAAATACACACAACATTATATATATATATATATATATATATATATATATATATATAGAGAGAGAGAGAGAGAGAGATAGATAGAGAGAGATAGATAGATAGAGAGAGAGAGAAAAAGAGAGAGATATGTGTATAAAAAATCATATATATCTATATATATATATATATATATAAATACTGAAAATATTTATACGTAATAAATTGTATTATTTTATAATAATAAATATATGTGTATCTACATAAAATAGTAAGAGTAATATATATACAGTAATGTATATATATATATATATGTGTGTGTGTGTGTGTGTGTGTGTTTGTGTGTGCGTGCGTGCAATGGGTGTGTGTGCGTCTATTAGTTCGGTTCGTGTGCGTGGTACCATGGGAGCTATCATTTCAGTTTGAATTAATATGACTGGAAATTTTTTCACCAAAATAAAGTGTTTGCGATAAGTCATTTTAATCAAATAAGCGTCTCTCCTGGCTGACCAAAAAAAAAAAGTTTAAAAAAGAAAGCAGGTCACATTTCCGGTCATAAATTTCTTATTCCTTACCTTGCAAAGCCCACCCATGAATATTTTCTGATTAGAAACAGGAGAGCAGAAAATTGTATCATTGATTTCTTATAACTTTATTAATATATATATATATATATATATATATATATATATATATATATATATATATAACGACTTCTAAGCTGTTCACACTTTTTGCGATTTTTCTAGATAAGACGGATTAACTCTCCTTCTAATGTTTAAGAATGAGAAACGAGTCTTAGAAACGTTCGCTGTTCGCGACGGTTTAATAAAACTAACTGGTGAAATCCTTGGCGCATTCTGATTCTAGGGTCGGGTTCGCTCAGTGCATAGAGAAGGAGGCGGATTTGTCTTAATCAGGTATGATTCGGTTCGGTCCTTGGAGACTCTTCTCCCAAACATTACCTCCTTCTTTAGGAGAGGAGGTTGTTTTTTTGCAAGTCGTCTTAGATGTCACTACCGAGTAATGTCTACGGTTCAGTTCTCGGCTATTTTTGTACGTTGTCAGATTGCCTGATCGTGGGCGAAGGGTTAAATCCCTCCAATGTGAAAACCCGATTTCATGTTAAAACTGTCGCAAATTTGAATGAGAAGCAAATAAATCCCAAACGAATAGTTTTTTTTATTGTAGAAGTGATTCTAGTTTTACGCCATATAAAATGTCTGGCGTGTTATTTAATAAATTTGGCGCGTTAGTTAATATAAAAAAGCGTAATAACACTGTCCCTATCATTTAATAATACTCTTATAACATTTTGATGTGTTATTTAGTAAAAGTTAACAGAGATTTCTGCTTCATTTATAAAAGAAATGTAATTATATGTTTTTAGTGTTTCGGAATTTTCTAGATGAAGATTAATAATTTGTATTATTTGTATTATTCGGACTACTGTTCTCATCTTGGATATTATTCTCACAGCGTTTCGCCCGATGTAACCTCCGACCTTCTTCATGTGTATCTTGTCGAATCGAAATCTGTGTGTGAAACTTGGGAATTTGTACAGAATTTCTATAATGTAATTGCTAAGGGAACGAGAACAAGCGACACTTTTGGATTAAATAAAGGTTTCCGTTAGAAATTGTTTACAGATTTCCGAATTTGACAGAAAGATTTCCGTGTTCGACAGGATACACCTGAAGAAAGTCGGAGATAACATCGGTCGAAACGTTGGGAGAATAACATCTAAGATGAGATCAGTGATCCGAATGATCCAAATAATACAATTTTTGAGTTATTTAATAAACTTGTAATAATAATTAATTAATACAAATGTAATAGCAACATTAACAGCATATTCAATACAAATGTACGATTACTACATAAAAATATGACGTAATGAAATATAAGTTTTTATTTTGGTACAGTTATTTATTTTATTGCTTCTTTCTTTTTCTTTGTTTCTATGATATTGTTGAGCAAGGGCGATGAATAAAGAGACATAAAAGAGAGAAAGGGGATCGAGAAGGAGGCTGCGTTAAAGAATCGTAACTGAGAATGTGGAGAGAGACAGAGAGAATTTTACAGAATGAGGTTGCACTAAATTTTAGAACATTTCTAATTTCTTATACATGTATTTTACAGAATGATGTTACACTAAATTTTAGAACATTTCTAATTTCTTATACATGTCTTTTACAGAATGATGTTGCACTAAATTTTAGAACATTTCTAATTTCTTATACATGTCCTTTACAGAATGATGTTGCACTAAATTTTAGAACATTTCTAATTTCTTATACATGTATTTTACAGAATGATGTTGCACTAAATTTTAGAACATTTCTAATTTCTTATACATGTATTTTACAGAATGATGTTGCACTAAATTTTAGAACATTTCTAATTTCTTATACATGTATTTTACAGAATGATGTTACACTAAATTTTAGAACATTTCTAATTTCTTATACATGTATTTTACAGAATGATGTTACACTAAATTTTAGAACATTTCTTATTTCTTATACATGTATTTTACAGAATGATGTTGCACTAAATTTTAGAACATTTCTAATTTCTTATACATGTATTTTACAGAATGATGTTACACTAAATTTTAGAACATTTCTAATTTCTTATACATGTCTTTTACAGAATGATGTTGCACTAAATTTTAGAACATTTCTAATTTCTTATACATGTCTTTTACAGAATGATGTTGCACTAAATTTTAGAACATTTCTAATTTCTTATACATGTATTTTACAGAATGATGTTGCACTAAATTTTAGAACATTTCTAATTTCTTATACATGTATTTTACAGAATGATGTTACACTAAATTTTAGAACATTTCTAATTTCTTATACATGTATTTTACAGAATGATGTTACACTAAATTTTAGAACATTTCTAATTTCTTATACATGTCTTTTACAGAATGATGTTGCACTAAATTTTAGAACATTTCTAATTTCTTATACATGTATTTTACAGAATGATGTTGCACTAAATTTTAGAACATTTCTAATTTCTTATACATGTATTTTACAGAATGATGTTACACTAAATTTTAGAACATTTCTAATTTCTTATACATGTATTTTACAGAATGATGTTACACTAAATTTTAGAACATTTCTAATTTCTTATACATGTATTTTACAGAATGATGTTGCACTAAATTTTAGAACATTTCTAATTTCTTATACATGTATTTTACAGAATGATGTTGCACTAAATTTTAGAACATTTCTAATTTCTTATACATGTATTTTACAGAATGATGTTACACTAAATTTTAGAACATTTCTAATTTCTTATACATGTATTTTACAGAATGATGTTACACTAAATTTTAGAACATTTCTAATTTCTTATACATGTCTTTTACAGAATGATGTTGCACTAAATTTTAGAACATTTCTAATTTCTTATACATGTATTTTACAGAATGATGTTGCACTAAATTTTAGAACATTTCTAATTTCTTATACATGTATTTTACAGAATGATGTTACACTAAATTTTAGAACATTTCTAATTTCTTATACATGTATTTTACAGAATGATGTTGCACTAAATTTTAGAACATTTCTAATTTCTTATACATGTATTTTACAGAATGATGTTGCACTAAATTTTAGAACATTTCTAATTTCTTATACATGTATTTTACAGAATGATGTTACACTAAATTTTAGAACATTTCTAATTTCTTATACATGTATTTTACAGAATGATGTTGCACTAAATTTTAGAACATTTCTAATTTCTTATACATGTATTTTACAGAATGATGTTACACTAAATTTTAGAACATTTCTAATTTCTTATACATGTATTTTACAGAATGATGTTACACTAAATTTTAGAACATTTCTAATTTCTTATACATGTATTTTACAGAATGATGTTACACTAAATTTTAGAACATTTCTAATTTCTTATACATGTATTTTACAGAATGATGTTACACTAAATTTAAGAACATTTCTAATTTCTTATACATGTCTCCGGTCAACGCCGAGTAACCCTGCTAGTTTTAAAATAAATAGAAAAAGGTCCGGGACTATAAATATATTATTCAGCTTTCATCGTTCGAGGAAAATGATGAAGTCTATTTCAATGTACATTTAAAGGCAACATTTCTTAGACTGCCCCGGTTTGGTATTAATAAGAATCCGAAGATATAAAAGATGGAACCAATAATAGTATTTCACCATTTATGTCTTGTTTCCATTTCCTTTCAAAGACGATGGATACGTAACAGTATTCTGTATTCGTTTGCCAATATACCTTTGTATGTCCAAAGGTTTACGTTAGCGTTTCTGTGAGTTCCTTTCTTTATTTTACAACTAACGCTAAATCTGTTCATTTTTTAATATAAGACTTCAAACTATTTCTGAACGAACGAGTGACGACTAAATGAAGAAGATGAGATTTGCATCTGTCTGGAAAGTAAGAAGGTTTTGTAATTTGTTTTCCATCACGCAAAGAATTCAATTTAGTTTCATTTCAAAAGGTTGTGCAACTTAGAAAAGAAGTGTCATGGCGTTGTGTTAGAAAGTGACCTCTTTGTACATAGCACTTTTAAAAGATGAAATAGGTAAAAATATAAAAGCATGTATATGTATATGTATATGTATATATATATATATATATATATATATATATATATATATATATATATATATATATATATATATATATATATATATAGACACAACTCCCTGAAGACGGTCGCGAGACCGAAAGCGCTAGAGGAATGGCCCACGACAAAACACTAGGTGCCATACTCCACCGGTTAACATCCGAAAACCGAAGAATCGCTCGCTGTATCGAGAAATTGACAAGAAAAATCGTGAAGAGAGAGAACTCCGTAGTCTTTAATGCAGCTTGCATAAAAAACGACTTGCCGCCGAACTATATATATATATATATATATATATATATATATATATAAATGAATAAATGCGAAAAAGAATTCCACCTATCTTAACAATATTAACATCAAAAAAGCTTATTCTTATTTAACTTTAGTATGCAACATTACATTATGAAATACAGTATATATAGTTATCTGCAAACACCGAGAAACAGTTTTACGTATTCCTAATTAGCATGATGATTTTTACACACAGTTTGTAATAAAGTGAGATTCTGTAATATACATTAGTTATTTGCATTGTAATTATATATATATATATATATATATATATATATATATATATATATATACGCAATATTTCTGTCATATGTCGCTGTAGTGCTGAGAACAGATACTACACTTTGATCTTAGCCAAAATAAAAAAGAACGATGACAATAGTTTTCATAGCTCAGCATTTTTAAATGAAAAAAAAGCCAGACTTAATCGAAAATCGATTGTATAATTATTAAATGGGGTGAATAATTTAGAATCGGTTCTGTTGTCATAAGACAGTACTCCCAAGAATTGCCTCATAAGGTTTAGAAGAATGCATCCAAGAATTACATCCTTCTTTAAGAGAGGGGTTGTAGTATATATTCTGTTGTCGTGAGACCATCTTCTCAAAGACTATATTTTCATTTTAAAGGAAAGAGGATAGTATACTATCTGTTCTATTCCCATGATACTATACTTGCAGGTATGACCTTCTCCTTTTATGGGAGTGATCTTCCAAGATATCATCTCATCTCTTTTTTTAGAAGGAGTAGTGTAGCATCTGTTATGTTGCTATGATACCATCCTCCCAGGCATTACTTCCTCTTTTGAGGGTGAGTAGAATAGTATATGTGTGTTTATCATGATAACATCCTTTCAGGCATCACTACCTCCCTTTTAAATATATATATATATATATATATATATATATATGCGTCTCTTCTATGTATATATATATATGATAAAATATTACGATAAAATAATATATATATATGTGTGGGTATTTATATTTAAGTATAAATAAACGTGTATATGTGGGTGAATTGTATATGTATATATACGCAAACACATACATATTTGCATATATGTGGGGGTTTGCTTGTGTGTATGTGAATATATGTACATCGATGTTTTCTTTTATGTATACTTTAGAGACCTTACGAAAAGGCCATAAACATATCATGGATCCTGTAAGCTCTATTGTTGACTTCGAAAAGTAATACGATTATCGTAACTAATTATAACTTTGATATTTTCGCCGGAATTATTGTTCTATTATTGGCATCGGTAATTCTATGGATGCCCTATTTATATCAGCGCATCCAACCTTTTCACCTCTTTGTATTTTTGTGACGGACGGGAGACAGAAGTAAGTCTTAGTAGCTCGTGAAATTACAACAGATAAGTTGAATCATTCAATGACGCTTTTCATGTGAGCGAATTTGGTATTCATTCTTTCGTCAATGGACTGGCTTTATGTTAAGGCCATTTTCGGAATCGTGAACGATTTCTTATCTTTTTCGGACAATTAAACGTCTAGCAGTAACTTTTCTAGAAGAATCTAAACTTTATTATGCAATTCAAAGTATATATATATATATATATATATATATATACATATATATATATATATATATACATATATATATATATATACATATATATACATATATATACATATATATACATATATATATACATATATATACATATATATATACATATACATATACATATATATATACATATA
>OY744522.1:179960308-180042808 GCA_963556195.1 Sepiola atlantica | reverse complement strand
AGCGACGTCATGCTTTGTTTATACTACACTTACAGTGCCCATCTAGAGGGTTTTCTAGGGGCTACAAATAATAAATATTTGTTTTTTGTTTATTTCAATTTCATGTTTTGAATTCATATGGAAAACGCGAAATATCAATTTTTTACCAAATAGTGATAATCGAGTGAGGTGAGGACGGTAAGTCATCACCTCGAGAATCAAATCAGACCTGTTAATTATGAAACTCAGTGTAGCATATTATTTAGTTGTGTGTTCATTTCGTTTCAACAGCACTGTTTCTGAGATATAGATAACGACATATACGCGCTCTTGTCAGACAAAACACCCGTATGCATTCAGACATCAAGTTTCTTTTTACAGATCGTCGACGTACATATATACACGTAAAATGGCTTATCGTACTTACTGAAATTACTACTAAATCCTACACGCGCACACACATGACAGTGTGATTACTCCCACGCATATATACACACAACTACACTTGTTTGCGCGCATTTTATAATCGCAGACTAACTAATACCAAGTAAGTAAAAAGGGTTATGATTAGTATTTATAGTTAATAATGAAATCCAGATATGAGAATATGGGTATCTTTTACAATAATCCGCAGAGTCGCGGACGGGGTCCAAAAAACGAACAAGATCGGGGTAAAAAAAAACAAATATACAACAAGTGAAGGTGACCTACGTCGAGAATATATATTTTCCTACTTACCTATGAAATATGTTTGTATTTTTACGTAGTATGAATGGGTTTTTATTAGATGTAAAACAAAACATTTCTTGTTTTTTTGGGGGACGGATATTTACTAAAAAATAATGGCGCCGATGAGCCTATTTTCCCGCCTCGCTTACGAAACCCACCATGTTCGTGTGACAAAAATATTGATATCTAATAAATAGCAGTTTGAACGGCTTAAAAATACAAACAAATGTCACAGATTAGTTGGAAAATAACTTTTATCGGCTACAGTTACTTTTATTTGTTGTATATTTGTGTTTTTAGCGTTTTCACTCTGCGGATTATTGTTAAAGATTCCCGAGAATATTTAATAGAATTTTCAATAAAATCCATTTTATGGGATCATACTGCGTGTAACCCTTCGGGATTCTTTGTATCTCTCTTTTTCGCCTTCATACTAAGAACTTGGTCTGAACTAAATCGGCTGATTTCATGCTGGAGCAAAATTATGTCTGCACATGTGTAGCCAAAATATTTATATAAAAACAAATATACATGATATATATATATATTTAGAGAGAGAGAGAGAGAGACAGACAGACAGACAGACAGAGACAGAGGCAAGGAAAGAGACAGAGAGAGAACGAGAGACAGAGAGAGACAGAGAGAGAACGAGAAAGAGAGAGAGGGAGAATCATTCACGTACAACTGTTTTTCTGTATCAATAATAATTTATGTTGATAGAACCGGATTGTGTTTCAAGCTGAGCCTCTACACCTAGAAGTACCGTCCGCATCGGGACCTATATTTCATTTATATTCGCATTATCGGCTACCTAGAATGCTCAGTTCTTTTACGAAGATTGAAATGCACGTGCGCAAGTGGTGTTGAATATTTATGTATCTATGTATGTATGTGTTTCTCCATATTAGGATTTGTTTCTTCACGCTTACATGCGCTTCGATCGTTGCTGACATGTGTTTGAAGACAGTGAAATTGTATTTGCATGTACATATTCGTGTAAGCATGGAACATATGTACGTCTGAAAGAAAAGTAAAAGAGAAATCGCATGTGGATACGCGAGTAAGCAGTGTACACTGAGCCATTGGCCAATCTTTGATATTGAACAACCGTAGGAATAAAAATCGATGGTTGATATTCTTTGAACTCGCCTCTTGCTAAATGTGCTTGAAGCTTTGTATACGCATGCGTCGTCTGTGTTCCCGAACGGTTTGAACTGATCAAAAAAAATATTAATGGCGTCCAACCGAAAGAGAAGGACTTTCCCAAGGGCGAAAAAACTACGATTTACTTCCTTTTTTTTTTTAGTAGTTGATTTTTTTTTTCGGATGGAATACAAATGATTATCGAATGTGCTGTTTGATGCAAAAGCGGAGGTAAACGCAACCAAATTAGAAAATATGAAATGGAATTCTTTGTATTACTTTAGGCGGGAAACACTTCTATGCTTCGTAAGAAGAAAGAAAAAAATACATACGAATATGTAAAATAAAATGACTTTAAGCATGTGCGTTCTATAAATTCAGTCGAAGAAAGGAAAATTGAAATACAGACATATGAACTTTGGGGAATAGATCGAATATTCATATATAATAATAAAAACATATAATAGAAATATAATTATTTCATTGAAATTTTTCTCGTATCGTTATTCATCCTATTATCTGTAGCATATATCTGCGTCAAGTACACACCCACACACACACACACACACACACACACACATATATATATATATATATATATATATATATATATATATATATAATATTGAAATATAAGCCATTAGCAATACAAGATTAATTTATTATTATTATTTTATTTTTTTTTACATTAATCCTATTCATTTCGGAATATATTCCATCATCAGGGGTGACCAGTATTGAGTCATTTCTTTGGTTCATTAAAAAACAAGAATAAACAAACATATTTCTTTGTTACTTGATAAGCGTATTTGGTGCGATGTCTCCGCTCTGTTATGATTCAAATTCCGGTGTCGAACGAAAAGAGCGTTAGCTCGCTAGTCTTGATAAAATATGGGTTGGTCGTTCAATTTCAAAGTATTATTTATATATATATATGTGTGTGTGTGTGTATGATAGATATATATATATATATATATATATATATATATATATATATATATATATATATATATATATATATATATATATATATATATATATATATATATATATATATATAAAATAGGGATTGGTCGTTCAATTTCAAAGTATCGTTGCAGGGTTAGTTAATAAAATTGAAATATAAGCCATTAGCAATACAAGATTATTATTATTTTTCTAAAATAATAATAATAAATTAATCTTGTATTGCTAATGGATTATATTTCAATTTTATTAACTAACCCTGCAACGATACTTTGAAATTGTACGACCAATCCCTATTTTATATATATATATATATATATATATATATATATATATATATATATATATATATATATATATATATAAGGTTGGTGGAAAAGAACCCCAGTACAGAGTGATCAATTATTAAGTAAAATTGAAAAATAAAAGCGTAATATTTATTAATATATGTAATTACAGAAACCAAACAAAGGAGGATCTATAGTCGGCCTCTTTTTCCGGACTCTATTTAGCCTCCGTTCATGTCTCCTTTTTTAAATAAAGAGAAGCTGAAGAGAGTCCGGCAAAGGAGGCCAACTATAGGTTCCCTTTGTTTGGAGTTGAAACTGACGGTATCGATGTTGTCTTAATCTTCTGTAATTATATATATATATATATATATATATATATATATATATATATATATATATATATGTATGTATTTGCCTTATTTGGTCATGTAGTCTTAACATTCAATGAGTGATGTGTCTGACAAAGGGAGAAAGAATTGCTATTTTATTGGGTCGGAATCTATCCATATAACTCTTCTCGTTGTATAGTTTTTTTTCTACCTTGAAGTACTATTTCTATTTTAGCCCCTTACATAAAGTGGCCTCATGCCTTGTCTGGAGAAATTTCCTTACATATATATATATATATATATATATATATATATATATATATATATATATATATATATATATATATATCCTTTGAAAAGTCACACAGTTTGAAGCGTTGGGGGTGTGGCAATAATAAAGATATTTTTTTTATAAAATATTTAGAAAACCTTGCACAACGCAGATTATTTGTTTTTAAAATAAATTATTTATTCATCTCAAAAACATTTTTTTGTTATAAACTTTAGTACTTTCGGTAAATCTACCATCTTCAGAAGAATATTTCTTCTTTTTCTTTTGTTTCTTTTTTTCCTCTTGGTTGAGACATTCTCGTGGCCAAGTTGAAAATCCGTCTAGATGTTTTGACGAAGTGAAAAAAAGTGTTGATATGGCTGTGTGTCACGTGGTCGGCGTGGAAGAATACTTTGAAAAGTCACACAATTTGAAGCGTTGGGTGGGTTGCAATAATAAAGATATTTTTTATGAAATATTTAGAAAACCTTGCACAACGCAGATTATTTGTTTTTAAAATAAATTATATATTCATCTCAAAAACATTTTTTTTTATATAAACTTGAGTACTTTCGGTAAATCTACCATCTTCAGAAGAATATTTCTTCTTTTTCTTTTGTTTCTTTTTTTCCTCTTGGTTGAGACATTCTCGTGGTCGAGTTGAAAATCCGTCTAAGTGTTTTGACGAAGTGAAAAAAAGTGTTGAAGTGCATTTCCGTCTCATTAACCGGTATCCTCGAGTGGCTCTAGCAGTGAACGCGATAGAAAAACAAATTTAAAAAGCTATTAGCACACAACTGCTAATCGACGTTTTATGTTTGTAATCAAAGTTTGTAAGTGGGTTACTTTGTGTTCTCTTTACTTTCATAATAACTATCCCAAAATAAAGTTTATTCAACGATTTCTCGAAATCGTTAAATGTATTGCATATTAGGAATGAATTAGAATGACGTATATATGAGGTGTTTTATAAAAGACATAACAATTAAGCCTTTAATATATACAAATGGAAGTTTAATGTAAACATTATTTGCTTATTATATATATTGTAGATGAGTTATTTCTGTAAACGTTACACAAACCATTCTCTGCAGCTGTGTTCACTTGAATGTGTTCCTCGTAAGTGTCTTTGTTTTATCCTTTGATTTTAGTTTTCTCATATATTCTGCCAGATTTTCACCTTCTTTACATATCTCTCTTTCTTTCTCTTTCTCCCTCCATATATATATATATATATATATATATATATATATATATATATATATATATATATATATATATATATATATAGTGTATCAGGTTATATTGAAAAGAAATCAATAAAGTGCTCGATCGCAGAAAAGTGAGAGCGAAATACAAATAATTTATTTAAAAACTATACATTACATATTTTAGAGTCGTACCGCGGTTTCATCGGGATAGGCGGACTTTTTAAATTTTAAATAAGTCTATACCCCAAGGGGACTCGTCACCGTACTGAAATGAGATTTTTAAAAAAACAAGGAGAAAATCTTTTGAGTGTAGGATGAGAGAGGCTGAATAAACCCTCATCAAAACACAGAAATAAATAGATTATAAAAATTAATGAAAATTATGGTTTTACAATATATAATGAGAGAGCTTAGACAAATAAAAGGTTTAAACCTTTTTTTCGTAATAATCCTTCTTGGTCTTGTATAAGTGTCTCATCCGATGTTGTAGACTAACGGTGCAAATGTCTGTGTTAAATATAACTTAAATCGCGCATGGTCGCTGCTAGTTATAAATTTGAGAAAGTTTATTTCTTAAACATCTTTTGAATTTTAACATAAAGATAGAGGCAAAATGCCTTCAAAGAAAAAAATATATTTTGATTTTGATTTTGATTTAATAAAAATATCTGCATCTAACACATGATTTCTTTGAAGGCATTTTGCCTTTCTCTTTATGCTAAAATTCAAAAGATGTCAAGGTTGTCTCATCTAATATGAATTGACACCAGACAGCCGGATGTACACGGGACTGACCGATTTATCGCGTGATTCGTTGGTCTTTTCTTTTATTTTCTCTCTTATTTACTTTTTTTCTTTGCCTTTTTTGTACAATTTCAAAGCTGAATTTACTTTCATTGCTACCGTCTTCAAAAGATGTAAATGCGTTGAAATGAGAATCAACTAGTGTCGACTGTAACGTAAGCTTTTTAATTGTATAAAAAATCTACTCTGTATTGAGAACTTTCGTAAAAAAATATTGGTTTTGTGTTCAATATAGGTAATATTGATAAATTAATATATATATATAAATATTTCTTATTTACTACCTACAGAGATCGATGTTTCATCTTTACACAATCTTCAGTGCAGCAGGCTAATTCCCGACGGTTGGCGGGCGCGAACTCTGATCACAAATAACCACTGATTCGCAGTCAATAGACTTACCAGTTGGCCACCAGAAATGAGCTTGGAATTTTAGGAGGAATTTAACTTCGTACATACCAAGTCGGCGGATATTCACAGCAAGCGGCGAAGAGTGATCAACAACAACAACAAACCGTAATGAAGCTAGTAGTACTGCTTGTTATTAAATTTACTCAGAGTTCCCAGCCTACATATATAAATGATTTTATTTAAATAGTATACATTACAATGTCTGCTGAGGATATATAAATGATTTTATTTAAATAGTATACATTACAGTGTCTGCTGAGGATATATAAATGATTTTATTTAAATAGTATACATTACAATGTCTGCTGAGGATATATAAATGATTGTATTTAAATAGTATACATTACAGTGTCTGCTGAGGATATATAAATGATTTTATTTAAATAGTATACATTACAATGTCTGCTGAGGATATATAAATGATTTTAATTAAATAGTATACATTACAATGTCTGCTGAGGATATATAAATGATTTTATTTAAATAGTATACATTACAGTGTCTGCTGAGGATATTTGGGTTTCACCAATATTTTCTAGCCTGGTCTTAGGAATGAATCCGAAACTTTTCGGAAGGTTTCAGAACTTTTGACATAAAGTGGGACTGACAATTTTTTCTGGGATTACTAGCCGGATATCTTCCTACATCTACGAGGATCAGACTGATGAAAGCCGGGTATTCGAAACATACACTGTAATGTATAGTATTTAAATAAAATAATATATATATATAAACTTTTGTAGAAACACGATAAAACAATTTAATGCTTTTTGACAAACTTGTAATACATTATATATATATATATATATATATATATAATATGAAACTAAAAGTAGAACATATAGTGAAATGGTTTAAGCTCAATATACGAGATACAGCAATTATAAAGATAGATGAAAGAAGAGGGATAAACATGTACGAATGACAAATGTATTTCAACTTCGATTGTTCAATGCAAAGTGTACTTGGTAAAAACATGTTTATTATTCTTTCCTTTAGCCAATGCTTTTCAAAGATTAAAATCTTATCATCAGAACAATCACATAGATAGATAAGTTGGCAGTGGAAAAGCCAAAATTTTAAATTTGAAAAAATATTAAGTAATGGAGAGTGAGAATGTGCGTGTAAAAAGATACGGGGTCTGTCCAGTTGGTAAATGTCCGTTGATAAGGTGTCCAGTGAAAGGAGATTTAAAGATTGATTAGAACGGTTTTCTTGAAGGCAGCATTGAAAAGGTTCAAGAATTAAGTAAATCCAATAAAAAGATGGTGGAACGCACTTATTCGGAAGTAATTTTTAGAATTCGGGCCATTTTAAAATACTTCCGTGGACCGAGAATGAGAGTAGTTTTTCAGAAGTTGAAGTTGAACTGTATATATTAAACGCAGGCAGTCGGGAATTTAAGTATTGACTTCGATCAAGTCTACGAAGAGCGACAGCTTTTAGTTGAAAACGAGGCAAAATATAATATTTATAAATAAATATTACATTATTTATACATACAGACGCTACTGTTTCAAGCTCATTGCCCTCATCAGTGTAGGAAAGTAACAGTTCCCGACGGTCAGGTAGCCTGTTCACACCAGTTTACAGAGTCTGCCCAGAATCTGCAAGCAGTTGATATATCTACTCGGCCAACGCAAACTGTCACGTGATTAAGAGAAATTAAGATCTATATGTAGCTGGAAGTAGGCACAGAAAGAAGACCAGTCGAGAGAGTGTCTGACCAACGTATATATATATATATATATATATATATATATATATATAGGTATTCTGAAATACTTACGCTGTCTTTCATGTTCTCGTCGACATTTTAGCAGATTAAAAAAATCCCAAACATGAAGGGAGCAGATAATCTCTAGAAACACGCGTGCGGCTAATAAATCTTCGAGATTATTCAAGCAAATACTATCGCTGTTACCAAACCATTTTCCCCCTTTGTTTCGGTTTCTATGCGTATAACATTTCAGGTTATTTCTTCATTATTTGCTGCTATCTTTTCTACTCTCCCATTCATACATATTCATTTTCGTGGTAATGAATTAATGAACACAATTTTCAAAATGAAATTTCTGTTTTTTAATTCGATTCTCTTCCCTTTACGTCCACGCATTTGAATAAAAATGTTCTGTCCGTCCGTCCATCTCTTAAACGTCAGTTTGAAATATCATTTTTATCGCTTAAAGCACAATTTGTATCGAGAAATATCATTTTTGATGAGTCCAAGAGATATCTAAAAGAGGTTGTGTCCGTCGGTCCATCATTCTGAAGTTTGATAAAGTAAGTCAGTCTGTCTGAAATTCTGTTATTAGATGCGTCTATGAATCTCTTTGAGAGGTTCGATTAGTTTGTCTATCTGTCACCCTTTAGTTTAACATTTCATTTACACGTTTATTGTATGGAAGGATCGTATTTTAGATGCGCATCGGCATCTGTATAGTTAAATGGACGTATCTTCAGATTATTGACTCTTCTCTCCTTGTGAAATATCGAATCCATGTCTGAAACAAGATCTTCGAAATCTTCATCCTATCGGATACACTTTGTCAACGGACATTTCCCCTGCAAGACAGACCATATATTTTGATAACCTTTTTATGCACACAATTTTAATTTCCATTACTTTGTATTGTTTCTTATTTTTTTCAAATTTTGAATTTTGGTTATTCCCCTGCCACTTTAGCCATCTATGTAATTCCTCGGATGATACGATTTTAATCTTTGAAAAGCCTGACCTAAGGAAAGAATAATAAAAAAATGTTATAGAGTAAACCTTGCATTGAGCAATCTTTTATCTTATATATATATAAATATATATATATATATATATATATATATATATATATATATATATATATATATATATATATATATATAATAATGGTAATTATCCAGGTGAAAAATATCCACAGGGTGGTAATCCAGAGAATTTTAACCGGGTTTATAAAAAGTGCTCAATATCAAAATAGAGCTTTATATATGATAATTTTATTTACACATACATGTACAAAATAAAATTATCATATATATATATATTATATATATATTATTATATATATATATATATATTATTATATATATTAGTATTTCATGTATTCACATAACATTTTATAAGGAGATATAATTTTTTATGTATCAATTTTCAGTATTTAATTCAACAGTGCTCGATACGTAAGTAGAGCTAGGTAATAAGCTATGAAAAATATATTTATGGCAATTTAGCTACACAGAGGCTTCCGCGTTTCATCCCCGATCTTCAGGCTAAAATGCATGGAGTTATTTTTGCCGAGAGTTTTTATATACACCAGGTGGCTAGTTGACCAATCTAATTCTTTGTTGTTCTCTCAGTCAATCGTTGGGCTTCCCGCGAACAAAGGTGGGGTTATTGTTATTTTCTTCCCATATCCTGTTCTAGTGTTTCTTTTTCTCTATAGGTTGGCCTATATCCTGTTTCCTTAGTTGTGTCAATATAATGGATGAATTTATTTTATTTTATTTTAACACGTGATAATGGTATATTGTAAAACAAATAATAAAATTTAATATAACAATAAATAAAACAAACAATGAATTTAAAGAAATGAGAAAAGATGATAAATAATGAACTAAAGTTTAAACAATATATCAGGTTTCCGGGAAAACTCGTGCCAATTTGTATACGCACCTTAAACTAAATGCTCATGAATGGTAAATTTCTACTATGTCTCGTGTTATTCAATGTGGGTTATTATCAATTATATCTTGATTTGTTCGTCATTTGTACAATGAGGTTTACGCTCCGTTTTCCATCATTACAGTTCAAATCGCTAGCTCAAGATTTTGCGAACCATTTTTGTACACTTCTGTCAGTTAAAACATCTTTACTATACACTGCATATGTTATTTTTTGCGGGGCAGTGTTGCATTTATGGAATTAATAAAAGCATCATGTGTTTAAAATAGTCTTATAACTTCTATTTTCAAAGGACTCCAAGATTAACCATGTTAAATATTTTTCCCAAGGGATTGCTTGAAGTATGCTTCAACCGAAAATCGAGGGAGGCGCGAGAGCGCTCTATCTCTTAATAGACTTAAAAATGGGCTATGCTAGAAATCTCATTTCTTTGATCAATCATAACTCAAAAACCAATAAACCAAATTAGTTAAAACTTTGCACAAATTTTTATTTGATAGATTCTATAAGTGTGTAGAATTTCAGCATCATTAGTCAAGGCAACCCAGAGATCCAGAAAGGTGGGGCATGATTTTGTGTTATCCGTGTGTACGTACGTACGTATGTGCCACCCATATCTCATCAACTACTTGATGGATTCACCTGATTTTTGTCAGAGATAGAGGTGCTAGGGTCTAGTTGATGGCATTTTAATTTCAGTTTACCATATATCTTAGTTTTCCAGAAAATTAAAAAAAAACCTTTAAAATGACCATTGTATTGATGCATAGCCTTTACAAAAGTAGTGGCATTCCATGATAAATGCCAGTATACTGAAAATTCATATACACTAAATGTACAAAAGCAAGGAAATTCCCAAATTTGTACACTTTTATTGTCATTAAGGGTATGCGAGCACAACAGGGCTATGTATTTTACTTGTAGGCATTTTTCTTCAGCGCACCTCACACACTTCATCCGCTCTTCCATAGAGAGTTATAGTGATGTGATAATGAAATGGTTTGGTTGATATGTAGTCATACCTTAATTAATGACAATAAAAGTGTAAACATTTGGGAATTTCCTTGCTTTTGTACATTTAGTGTATATGAATTTTCATCTTAACTCTATTAAGGGCATATGATTTCAGTATACTGGCATTTATCATGGAATATACGTATACTATATCTGCCTGTAATGTTACATATTCTAACGTATCGAAACATGAAACTACAAAAAGTCGCCACGAACTTTCTGGACAATCTGATAGTTGGAACAGAGAGCTTAAAAAACATTCCACACACGTCAACAAAAATAATTAACCGGTTTAAACCTGACGTCTCTTCCGTGCATAAATTATATAATAGGAATATCAAATATATGTTCCCTACGGTCGCATATTTTTGCTAGGCTACCGCGTCACATCTTTCTCTCTCGCTGTCTGCGAGAAGGTTGTCTAGAATTATGTAATTGTGAAAAAACTACATACAGTCTATAATTAAAGCTAAATCAATTGTTTGGGCCTATTAAAATAATTTCCAGCGCTATTGATAATGTTTACTTATTTATCATCTTAGGGTAATAGCGACGCGTGATAATCATCATCATGATCATAATCGTAAAAGATTTAAAAAGAAATGTGTAATCTATGTGTTTCTCTTGTTTGTACAGATTTACAAATTTGATTCTCCCAGCTGTCAACGTCCTGGTTACTACATATCCTATGGTAGTGCCAAGGAATTTTGATCTGAATTGAACAAATTAAGGTGGTGATTAATTACTATTTTAGTCACGTAAATTACAATTTCGTATGAAGGCAGAAATGCCAAACAAATCTTAACAGTCTTTGCAGCATTATGAGTGTAAAATGATGAAACTATGATTATGTGGTATGGGCCACGTGTATGATATTTATTATTAAAATACCGACAGAACGAAAATAGGTCACATATGGAACCAAAATAAAATTGCCCATGTTTTCTTAAAATTGTGTACTATATTTATGTGTTCGAGTTTTAATTGCGGTGTTTTGTATTACCAGAAACGTAAAGTAAGCATACCCTATGGTTTAGGTAGGCCGGGGTCAATTATCTCACTGTGCCAATTCAAATTCCGAAGAAGCACTCTTTGTTTTGTTCTGTTTTGATTTTTGTAGTGTTCCGAAATGTCGAAGCATTTCCTTTCTTTATATTTGTACACAGTTTGGGCCGCTTTATTTTGAGTAATGTCTGGCTAATCTGAAATAATTTTTTGTTAGTTTTTGTGCAATACGAATCGCCCCTCGTGCGTAATAAAGTAAATAGCGACAGTAGATACCAAAATGTCCCCCCCAAAAAACTAACTGCACAACAGAAATCTCATTTTTTTTTACACTTTGCTGCCCTCCTTCCCCAGAAACATCGTATCTTGTCAAGTAAGAAAACTAAGTATCAATTTTTATCAGGCTATTGCTCGAAAAAAATTTCAAAAATAACAGCAAAAATATTTCTTTACGGGGATTTTCTCGCTTTGGAATATCGTATGTTACTGTAGTGTGCAGCAAGTAAGAAAATTAATAATCCATTTTTAATCAAATTATATAAACAAAAATCACCAAAAAAGTATAAATATATCTTTACACGGATTTTCTCTTGAAAAGTAAAATATAATTTATTAAGAACTGTAATTACTAAGGTTGGAAGTGGTTTTGCTTATGCTGTCTATAATTAAGAAGTGTGCTTATGAATGTTGGATTTTGTTCTGTTGTGCGTGATGTGATTGTTTTAATGTAATCCGATAATCCGTAACGTAATAATGCTACGTGATCGGAATAGCGGAATGATATTCGCGTAGTCGGTACTCGGCGGTGTGAATGTTTAAAAGTTACGAATGAAATAAAAGATTGGCAGTCTATGCGTGGCGGGTATAGTGCATAATGTTCAGTGCGTAAATATAGTAACCACTTTCTCTATGTATGTTGTAGGTGAGAGAGTAAATTATCTAGTAATAAATATAATAATTTGTATATATTATTATGCAAAAGTTTCTGCAAACACAATTGAGTGAATAAAATTATTGCAGTGGGTATTTTAGTATTGTATGATGGATGTGGTTATTTTCTTACTCTCGCCAAAGGTACAGGGGGGAAAGAGTCCACTTTATATAGTAGAAATATATATATATATATATATATATATATATAATTATTTATAAATAACATTTTACCTATTAACTACAAGACCAACGAGTCAAACAACCTGGAACAAAAGAAGCAGGGAATAGATAACATTATTCTTAAGAACACATGCCATAATAGTATTTATCGAAATGACTGAGACAAACAACATCACGTCCGTTAGAGATAGAGTTCAGATAAAAAGAAAGGGTGTGGCCTATCAAATTACAGTGCTCAATCTAGCCAGAGCTTGGAATTATTATTTATAAATACACATTTTAAAAGTAATCCATACACACATCTGTTTCATGCCAAACTTGCAATCATCAGTATAGTACGAGACAATCCCTGCTGGTCACACGGTTCGAAGCACTATACGAGAGTCATCTTTAACTCAGTAGTCGGGCTTCATATGATTGATAATTGTGGTGGTAAGTTGATCTAGTACCCTGTTGCGCGCAACGAATATCGGCTATTAGCAAGGGCCTCACTGCATGAACTAAGAACATGTTTCACTTTTTGGGAGTTTTCCTTGCATAAAACAGGTTGAATCGTCTTCTTTCTTCCATTTGACGAGGTTGATCATTGATGGAAGCACGTCGTAAGTTGAGCTTATAATGAAGCTCAACCTACGTTGCGCCATATGCCAAATGTCATTCCATGTAAGGGATCGTTGGATAGCTTCTTTTCCAGTTCGTACATTAACTCCATGCTGTGACTGTTGAACTTCTTGTACGAGCATTTTTATTTCCTCGTTGCTCCTTACTTCCTGAATGATCTGGTCGCAGCGTTCTTTGAATGTTGGTCATTCCCAGCCCAAATCTCTTTGTCTGGGTAAGTCTGATGACTTCCTTGATAGATAAGTTTTCTTTAGCCTCATTTATAGCGTCTCGGATTTTTCACTTCCTACCTTCTCAAGAGATGGTTGTACTGCCTTTACTACCGTGTCCTTGGAATCGTTCAGCATCATCTATAACTTGACTTTGTCAGCTTTAGGTGCCTTTTCAATAGACTTAAGCGGTAATTTTAGTTATAGTGCTACGTTTGACAATCCTGGAGGCGAACAAAGACATTATCTTGTACATCTACTGATCTTTTAAAGAAATAGCACATTATTTATATCAGTTCAAAGAATTTGAACACAATAAAATTTGGTGTACGATTGTTTCTAAACCGATTTGGAATATTTTATTTTGTATATTACTGTAATTAATTGCAAAAGTAACTTCTTCAGCACCCTTTATCACATCACAAATAGACGTTAAGCAAAAAGGACATGAAAATTTACTATTATCTAAAAATATGCGCGTATGTGTGTGTCTATACGCATGTGTGTTATCCTTGTGTAGGTTTCATTATATCTTAGCATTTTAAGGTGTTTGTGATTGGCTTAATCGATAGGCAACGTAAGATGATTTTTGTTCGAAGTTATTCTTGTGTTCAAACATGCTGTAGAAATAAAACCTTTTATGCTAGACCATAGATTACTGGAGGAAGAAACCAAGTAAATGCCGATTTTTTTTTGTTTTGACGAGTTATAAAAGAATCGCCTCAACGAAGATAGCGTCTACGTGACATATATTCATAAGTCACGCATTACCATTTAAAGTACATTAAAGACGTCCATATTTAAAAACCGATTAAGAAGATAAGACCTACGTCATACTTACAGATTTAAATCGACATTACCTTAGGAAGCGTGGAAAGTACATTACACTACAAACTTATGTAGAACAAAAGTAAATACGTGACCACGTTACATGTGTCTATTCGGTGCACTTAAAGAGGCAATGATTTGCTGACACGTTAAAGTAAAACCTGTCAGGGTATTATTCATATGTTGAATAGAAGCCATTATTTGCCTACTATTTATTAACAAAATATACGCAGATCAAAAGGCAACAAACCATTCATATACAAAACTAACATTCACGGCATTAGTAAATATTGAAAGTTATTTATAACAGAAAACCTATACGCCATTAACAAAATAACCCCAAAAGAGTTGATATGCCAGAAAAGAAAAGAGCGAAATATAACTCTAATTTATATTATATTCTTTCTTTCTTTCGTTTTTTTTAATTTGTTATTATAATATTTTCTTTTTCAGGTTTGTCGTATAACTTTAGCTCATTTTAATGATAGAGTTTCCCCCTCGTATTTTCTTTGCAACCCCCTCTGATGTTTTATTCAACTGTGCCTGGGTTGATGCACGTCCAACCCCGACCCGAATGGAGTCGCCCTGACGCTGATGACGTTCAGAGGCGGCAACGGAATTACACGTTTACGCTCAGATGAGGCGACTTCCCCGGAATAAAAATGAGCTTTCGCCGCACATGCGCCACACAGAGTTTCAGAAGAAAGTCGAAAAAAAGAAAAAAAAAACTGGTGCGAAACAATTTTAAAATATTCAATATTTTGCGTTGCATTCGTTTGTCGAGAAGTCGAATCTGCTTCTTTTCCTATGTGTTTTTTTTTCTGTTAGCTTATGAATTTATTTTACATATCAAGTCAAATATATGCGCAAACACAACTGTATATCTACTGCAACTTTACGTAGTTCATGGCGGTTAATCGATAATTTGATTACTATTGTATGTATGCTTAGAAAAAGATATCTAATAAATAAAGTTGTTAAAAGCTGGTAGTTGTAGTTATATAAGCATATTTTCAATATAGCAGAGGGCATATGCTTATGTATATAAATATGTATATATATATATATATATATATATATATATATATATATATATATATATATATATAAAGGTAAAGGTAAAGGTCGCATAGCCTGGACGCGCACGAGTGTCGTTGCCGACATCGCACACTGCCCATGGCCGTATATATATATATATATATATATATTTATATATATATATATATATATATATATATTATAGTTTAATTTTAATATTATTCGAATTGGATTTACCGGAGCTTTAATTTAACCAGGGAGTTATGGTTTTCACTATTCCGATCACCCTATAAGAACCCTGAATTTTGAACATCATGATATTCAACACCGAGTGAGTTTTCTGAACTTTTCATATGTTTTGCTTTCTTTATCGTTTTATCAATTTGCAAACACCTTGGATACATTTTTCATTGTCATTTATTGCATCGATTGCAAACAGGTTTCCCGCTTGGAAAGTGTTTTCGTTTTTGGACTAACATTCACCACCTGGATCACTTTTCAATCAACATCTTGGATATCCTTCCTGAATATGTTTTAAATTGTATGACGTGACTGGACTTTAACAAAAAGTATGTTTTGGGCTGATATATTTGATGTTTTATATACTTTTATGTAATTTTATATATATTTTTTATATATTTTCAAAGTTTAATTTTATTACCTGCAGTAATGTCATTGCGGTAATGGTCCTCTGAGGAGAAGAATTTTCTTTGAAAACACATGAGTTAAGGACTTTAAGGTACTTTGCCTGAACATTGAATTCTAACAAAATTTGATTCGCACCTTATTTTATTATTTTATTTTATATTATGCTATATATTATATATATATATATATATATATAATTAGAAAACGATTTAAGTTAAATAACTTGAACTGTTGCTGTATTTCGAGATTTAATGAGATGAATCCTATTAATAAATAAGATATAATGAATCCCCAGTATATATTAAATACAACAAATAAAAGTAAGCTCAATGGTTAACACGTTATGTCAAACAGCGCTTATATATATTTAATTAAGTACAATGCAGAATTTATGACATAATTAATAGTTTGTAATCATGCTCCACAAGTCACCACCTGACAATATTGGTCCATATATCTTCTTTATGTACATAAATAAATATGGATATATTTTGTTATTTAATTTTACTTCAGCCGGAGTTCTCATGAATCACAGGGCCTCTTCCTGGAGTGGACACTTCATTTCTATATGAGAGACATAGATATCCGAGTGTTCAACTAAAGTGCTCTTTACCTGTAGATGTTTAGTTCGTAAAAACATTAATTTTCTCCCTCCACAATTGACCAGTTAAATATGTTATAGTCTATATTTGTATGTGGTCACTTGCTTTTGCCAGATTCTCGGACAAGTCCAGGGGAGAGTTCAGCTTATGCTGTTACTAGATGCAACATCACTTAGAGAAGGTACACGATTCCTCGTATGAGCTAGTGTATAGCCGTATCGAGGGGATCTTCTTTTAGCTTCGAATACTATGTTATTTTGAACATTTGGTCATGGTTTACTTGTTGCGTGAAGTATCCTCATGTCAGGTAATACTGAAAACCCTTGTACAGAGAGACCGAAGACACTCGATGATTATGTCTAGTAGATAATTCAAACTCTCCCTGTGTATGTTGTGTGTTGTGTGTGTTCCGAGTGATCTAAACAAATGAACGGACTATTATGAATTTTGGAATATGTATTCTAAACCACAGAGTGAGTAACATAGGCATATTATTTTTTTTAATAGTTATATTTTGTGGGTGCATATATAAAAGTTTTTATTGTTTATTTATTTTTCATGAACCGGTTATTATGAATTTTGGGATATATATTCTCGGAAACATGGTCAGTAAGATGGGCAAATAATATTTTTGTAAATTTACCATATATAAGGTGCGCCCAGATCAAACTCGCACCCGACCTAAAAAAATTCAAATTACAAATTTAAATGTATTATAAGAGTGGAAATATTTTACCAATATATATATATATATATATATATATATATATATATATATATGAGGATAAAATTACCGATATATATATAAAATGAAATACCGTGAAGACAGAATGTGTGAAAAGGACAAAAAGAAAAACAAATTAAATACAGGTATAAGTCATCAAAAAACGAAATCTTTTACCCGTTTCATTCGGATCGGCTGAAGACATTAGTTTATCCAAACGAAACCGGTAACGTCTTGCGTTTTTTAATGATTCGATCACGTATATATATATATATATATATATATATATATATATATATATATATATATATATATATATATATATATATATATATATATATATAATTTGTTTAAATACGATATGTTACATATTTCAGAAGTGTACCGCGGTTTCATCCAAAGGAGTAGATTTAGACATCTTTAGCAAATCTATGTGCTCAGTGGAATCGTCGGCATGCTTAACCGATTGTAGTCACGGCCCGTGACAACAATCATTTCAGCTTGCCGACTATATATATATATATATATATATATATATATATATATATATATATATATATATATATATTTCAACAAACAACATTCTCAGGAAATGCAGAGGCTTTGATAAGACCACGATACAAGAAGTCAGCACAAATAACAATCGTTTCGTCTATATAACGAGCACATTCTCTGTCTGTCGGTCTGTCGGTCTGTCTGTCTGTCTATCTGCCCGTCGGCGAGAATTTTTGTAAACGTAAGAGGTGGGGGAGGGGGCGCGGGTAATTACTATTTAATTATTTTTTCAAGTCAGCGTTCATAATCTTTGTATACCTTTAGAATAAGGAAATTATTGATTAATAAATTTCGATTAAATAACATTAAATAACATTAGATAACATATAAACAAAGTAGAACGAAATTTCAAGACGAAAGAGACGAAAAACTACGTATCAGTGAACGGGTATAGATTTTTTTAAAAGACGATAACTGAAAAGAGTCAAGTGTACAATATATAGAAGAAAATTCCAAAACGGTATTGAGAACATCAACTAGCAAGCTGGCTAATCCGTGTTGAACAGAGCCGACCACGGACAGGATGGGTCTGAGAGTCGAATTTGGGTTATAGATTTTGGGTAACCCATACATCATTGGACGTTGGGAACCTACGGCACAAATCATAATACATATTTCCTTAGACAATAAATTATTTTTTTGAAATTGCAAAAGCTTCTTTTTAAATTAAATTTCTAACCTTAGGGTATAATTAGATGTTAGGTCACCCAATAATAAAATTTACTTTTGTCGTCTAAAATGGTAGCCATTTTGGAGACATAATCAGCCCGATATGAAATTACAACACCAGATACTTAATCGGGTTTAGTGATGTAAATATCAGTCCTTGCTTTAAACAATGTAATGATAATGATGCATCTACTAAAATGATTTTTCAGAGGGAACTGAAAAATTAGAAAAAGAAATGAGCAATTTCATTGAGACGACGTTTAAGGTATCCAACACACTAACTAGACGAAGGTGTTAGTATTTTTAACTGAAACAACATCAATTCCTATTCACTTTTATCAATTTTTTAGGGAAGAATGCAAAAATCGAGATCTCTGGATAACACTACTAGGTCTGTATCATATATATATATATATATATATATATATACAAACACATTTGGGAAAGTTAATTTTTTAAGCATCTTTAGAATTTGAAACATAAAGAAAGAGGCCAAATGCCTTCAAAGAACCATGTGTTAGATGCCGATATTTTTTATTAAAATTAAAATAAAAAATAAAAACATTTTTTTTCTTTTTCATCTTGACTTTTTTATCTTAATATTTCGCTTGATATAACAAACCTCGACAGAGCCTTTGACAATTAAAATGTATTAACCTTCTTTTTTTCTCGTAATAATCCTTCCTGGTCTTCTAGAAGTGACGTCCGATGTTATGTGGATTAACGGTGCAAATGTCTCTTTTAAATTGAACTTAAATCGCGCATGGTCGCTGGTAGGTATAATTTGGAGAAAGTTCATTTTTTTAAGCATCTTTAGAATTTTAAACTTAAAGAAAGAGGCAAAATGCTTTCAAAAACAATGTGTTAGATGCAGACCAGGAAGGATTATTAGAAAAAAGAGGTTAATACCTGTTATGTGTCTAAAGCTCAGTCGAGGCTTGTTATATCAAGCGAAATATTATATAAAATATATCAAGATGAAAAAGAAAAAGAAATGTTTTGATTTTTTTTTTGTTGATTTTATTTTTAAAATATCTGCATCTAACACATGGTTCTTTGAAGGCATTTTGCCTCTTTTCTTATATATATATATATATATATATATATATATATATATATATATATATATATATGCGAAGACTGCTAGACCCGCATAGGTCTTCTCAGATACAGCGAGAAATGGCTAAGTCAATCAATATGGCCCTTGGGGTATTCACTTTACTGACAAGACTTTGTAAATTCATAATCGGACACGACCAACGTCGGCCTACTATCTACTATTATATATATATATATATATATATATATATATATATATATATATATAAGGAAATTGTAGTTTGCCTGAAGCATTGCTGGTAAATAGAAATGTAAGTTCGTAATACGAGGAGGGGAGCAATGCGATATAGGTACCGGAAGGTGGAACAGATGAACAAAAATAAATGAGAAGAGAAAATATGAATGGAATCTCAAATCAATTTGTTAATATCTCACGGTTTAAATATCAAAACAGTAAATAGAAAATAGGTTTACTGTCAAGCAATTTAAAAGGTCCGGAATAGGGTGTAAACTTTATTTTATTTTGGAACCTCTCATTATCAAAGAACACAGATCGAAAAATATGAGCGAGTGGTCAAAAAAGGTGACATGGACTCAACTGTTGACGAAATGCCGCAGAGAATTGGTGGAAGGTTTCTCTTTTCATTTATTTTTTCATCTGTTCCACCTTCTGGTACCTATATCGCATTGCTCCTGCCTCAGATTACGAACTTACATTTCTCTCTCTCTCTCTCTCTCTCTATATATATATATATATATATATATATATATATATATATATATATATATATATATATATATATATATTCATGGTCGAACACGACCGACGAGGCCTTCTCTCTAATATATATATATGAAATAAAATTTTATTTCGTATAGACGGATCCCTCAGGAAGTATTAGATAAAAACAAAATGAAGATTTGGGAATTATTTGAAACCGAGATTTTTTTAATACACACCTCATCATAAAACGACCATAAATTAAATCATAACAGTATCTTTAACAAAAAATATCTCCTGGCGAGTTTAATAGTTTTAAGGGAGGATCGTAGGTCACTGGAAAACCTAAAAACCTAATAATAAAATTCAGAGCCATTTTAATCAGATGTTTATTTGCAAAGCCGATTAAATCGATCACTAGGCAATATTCACCAAGTGATCCGTGTCGATATTGGCTAGATTTAATGAGATGGAACTTTATTCAAATTTGTCTGGCCTAATGAAAAGAATAAAATTTTTTAAAAAAACTGATACGAAACGGGAGACGATAATAAAAGAATCCGCCAGAAAATATCGTCTGCTCGGCCATTGTTTGTTTCTTAGTGGGGCAATCACGTTTTGTTCTCAGCCTCGTTTTCATTTTTTCTGACTCAGGCATTTTTTTTTCAATATTTTACTTGTATTTTTTTTATTTAGAAAATAAAATAAGTCTTTTGTGCTTCGTTCTGATTATATTCGATAAAGGTTATTTGTGTCGATTGTATGGATTTTTATTCCCCTGTGTAAAATTATTGCTTCTATTTGCTTGTTGCCTGTGTTTAATATATATATATATATATATATATATATATATATATATATATATATAGTCTAAGGAGGTAGACCCGACGTTGCTCGGGATGTAATGATCATCATTACTTTATTAATCTGGATATCGATACTGTACTAAGAGTTTAATTTTTTAGCAGTTGAATTGATAAGATAGTTAAAGTGGAGATGCCTAAGGAGACATAACAAACAAATAATAATAATAATAATAATAATAATAATAATAATAATAATAATAATAATAATAATAATAATAAATATATACTCTTTCACTATGTTCATACCATCATCTGACTTTCTTCGTTTTTACTGACACCCTCCCTCCCGTTCTGCCCCCTAATATAGTCGGAAGAATCTGAAATGTTGAAAAGCTCTTTAGATTATACCTATAGTTTAAATGTTATTACAATCGAATATATTTATTTAAAGTTTGAAGGAGGTGTCCGGATGAGTCATTTAGAAGTGGAGGCACGTATATGTTCGGCAATTTGAGGGTAACGTAGAGAATCGAGACCACTTCCATAGTCTTCCCTAGAAGATTTTATACATATGATTCATTAAAATGATACATATTTGATGTGTTAAATAAAATAAAATGATATGAGATAAAATAAGAAATAAGAAATAAATTCATGGCGAATAGAGAGGAAGTGGTTGCCAACATTCCTAAGTAGAAGTGATTCTATGGAATCGACGGGATTCGAACTTGGCACACCCAGGTTGTCAGTCCGCGTCGTTATCCACGTAACCTCCCAGATTTTCTACATGTCTGTGTAAATAAAAATAATCATATATGAAAGCTCTCTTTGATATTGAGCACTTTTTATAAGCCCGGTTAAAATTCTTTAGATTCCTATCCTGTGGATGTTTACGTTGCCTAGATTATATATATATATATATATATATATATATATATATATATATATATAGGAATAAAATGTTCCGTCGTAATGGAAAATAAAAAAAGGAAAACCAAAAAATATTATTTATGTATTCATCAACGTTTCGTCTTTTTTGTAAGAATTCATCAGGAGCACATGACCCAGACAACCCTTGGCTTCGAGTGTTGTTTCTTTCAAGGCTAAATTAATAAATTGATCAAACTATCCTATCGCTCCCCTATCCCCTCATAATGCCACTATACTCTACCTGCAACTACAACCGCCATCCGCGTGCTTTATCACATTTAATTTCTCAAAAACCGACCGCAGTCTTACAATAAAGACGAAACGTTAATGAATACATCAATAATTTTTTTTTGGGGGGGGGGTTCCTTTATTCATTTTCCATATATATATATATATATATAGAGAGAGAGAGAGAGAGAGAGAGAGAGAGATAAAGACGAAACGTTGATGAATATATATAAAAAAGTATCTCTTGGTTTTTCCTTTTTTATTACCCATATATATATATATATATATATATATATATATATATATATTGCTATTTTATGTATCCACATAACATTTTATAAGGAGATATATTTTTTATGTATCAATTTTCAGTATTTACTTCAACAGTGCTCGATACGTAAGTAGAGCTAGGTAGTAAGCTATAAAAATATATTTATGTCAATTAAACTACACAGAGGCTCCCGCGTTTCATCCCCGGGGGGGAAGCATTTTAGCCTGAAGATTCCCCCGGGGATGAAATGCGAGAGCCTCTGTGTAGCTTAATTGCCATAAATATGTTTTCATAGCTTACTATATATATATATATATATATATATATATATATATATATATATATATATATATATATATTACTATACATATATACATAGTGGATAAATGGATTCATTGTCGTTGTTATTATTATTACTGTTACTAGCATTATTTTTAAATAGTTGAATTTGTTGGTCTATAATATAATTAGGGAAACCATTATTTACAAGGGTTTGTTTTATATTTTTAAGTTCATTTTGAAAGAGAGTAGGGGAGGAAGAGATTAATTTAGCTCGCGTTAGTAGGTTTTTAATAATGGCTATTTTATATTTAAAGGGGCATTCACTAACGAAGTTACATATATATATATATATATATATATATATATATATATATATATATATATTTATATATATATTTATATGAAATTATATTCAAAATTAGAAACAGTTTACGTAGATCAACCAGCGTTTCTACGTTAACACGCGCTAATGGGACTGTTAAAGTCCAAACGCCGTTTGATTCGCGTAGACAGTTTCAAATGTTTCTATACTTTCATTCATAAAATCTCTACTTTGTATTGCGCACTTTTGAACAGATATTGGTTTTCAGTTTATGTTATCAATATATTTGGACTTAATTAATTAATTAATTAATGTATATTAGCAGGAAAACCCCGACGTTCTTCGTGATTAAATTAGGAAACTTCTATGTCGTATTTCACTATACTCTTAACATCATATAATTTCATGTTTTTACTGCCCCTCTCCTGTTTCACTCCCTTATATAATCAGAGGAAGTTAAAATTTCGGAAAGCACTCTGAATTAATATCTTATACATATGGTTTAAATTTCATTATGAAGGAATATACGTATTCAAAGTTTTCAGTGAGGTCTATCGCAAATAACTCACTTTATAGAGGGGACACGTCGAACTTCGTCATATAGAGTGGAACACAGTGATCTAAGTCGACTTCCATTGTCTTCCCTAGAAAAAAATATACATACGGTGTAAATGTTTTCAAACATGATATATTTGAATTTTGAAGGGAGGTTAGATCTTCTTAGAGCAATTAGAGATCCGAGACCATTTAAATTATCTTCTACAGATATCTTCCAAAATTCATAATGATCGGTTTATTCGTTTCACAGTGAATCCTGTACACAAAATATAAACATATACACATACCTAACTTTTTATAGAAACTGGCTCACTTTGCAAAGATCGCTACTTAAAATACTTGAAACATCAATTTAAAATAATAAACAGTTCGTTAATAACTTTTAACTCACCCATGATGGTGGTGTTTTTCATACCAAGTCGATGACACATCCTCGACAATCAGTCTGACAAAGTATCGGCCATTTGAGTTGCATGGCCTATTTTTCTGTCAGGCCGAGGTATGGTTCTGCGCAGTAGTAGGAAGTCCAATTTCCAAGGCTTTATCTTATCCCTTCAGGAAAAGAGTTAGTTTATTGCTAATCGCTTGAGGCGACCCTACTGGTGAATGCCGACAAAGCTGCTTAGGCATTTTTGAAGGGCAGTGCTCTGTCTCTTAAGCGCTTCCTTTTCAATTCCCACCTTTCGACTTTGTGTCACATCTTCCCGCGATGGGAGGGAGGAAAATGCTAACAGTTCATTAATATTTCGTTTTATACATTCACATGTCATCAAAATAACATATATTAGAAGTTTCAAGTGAGGGCCTTCTCTCTTAGCGGTTTACTTCGAGATTCGTGACCACTTCCATTGTCTTCCGTAGAAGATTTTGCATGAGAATACACTATTTGTTTGTATATAGATTCTCTAAATGTCCATTCTATAGGGAACACACACGCACAGATATTTGCATATATTATATAATATATATAATCCACAGACAGCTATTGTGTTGTTATCGGCTTAAAGATAGCTAGCACATGTGAGAATCGAAACCATAACGACGAATCTTATAGTTAAGGTTTTACGAGAGTTGATATACTTCATTCTCACGATATATGTATATATTTAGTTCTTCTGTGTGTATTGTATACACACATTCAGACGCACGCCCCCCCCCCACACACACACACACACATATATATATATATGTATATATATATATATATATATATATATATATAATCTCGGAGGATATAACTTTTTTCAGTCGAGAATACAATTATTATCCTATTGTTTTTCTGGTTGATTTCTTCTCATTTAAACTGTCATTTTGCTCTAGCTATTGGCAAAAAATATAATTTTTCATTCAGACACAATTTTTGAATCGCAATGTCAATCTTTGGAACATACCCCAAAAGGTCAAACGACTTCCAATTTCCATATGATTTCTCTTCGTTTTCCGTGCAAAAACGCCCCAACAACCTTAACCTTATCATCATCTTGTACCTACTCTAGGACATGTGAAATTCGGGTATAAAGTATGTATATATATATATATATATATATATATATATATATATATATATATATATATATAAATATATATATATGCGTGTGTGTGTGTATTTTCTATTTATACTTAGAATCTTTTCTATTAAAATATAAATTTTCTAACATAAAGTAATTATAATAGCCTAGTAGTGTAAGGCCAGAGCTATACTATACTCAATATTCTTTATGTAATTGTATACCATATCAATGTTAAAAAGGATAGATTCGCATCATTTCATAAAACCTATTTTTTATTATACAGGATGATGTATGATTAGAAATACGAATAGATGAAAGGATAAGATACAACATGAATAGTTCCATGTGAATATATACAGACACACACACACACACATATATATATATATATATATATATATATATATATATATATGTGTGTGTGTAACGTTGATGATGAGTACTGATTGTAATTTAGGCTTTCAAAGCCTAGTTTTACGAGTTTTTTATGCGTTTTTGCTTTGTTTTGTAAAATTAGCACTGTAGATTACAACACCAAGAAATAAATGCACAATAGCTTTTAAAAGTATATCGGTGTTTGCCGAAACAATTGTGTGCTGTATAAAAATAGGTCGTATGAAATGACGTTAATATGTCCTTTATAACATTGAAATGGTATAAAATTACATTGAAAATATTCAATATATATATATATATATATATATATATATATATATATATATATATATATAGTACATGTATTGTATTAGTTTCTGTAGATGTAAATCCGTTTAAACTCAAGTGTTTATAAAAAGTGTTCAATAACAAGTAGAGCTGTTTATAAGTATAATTTTGTTATTCATACAAACATTATTGGTTACATATGTGCATACATGTTTCGGTTGCACTCTTCGCAGGAAGTCAACCTCATCAGACCAAGGATTCAGATAAATGGGATGGATTTGTAGACCTTTCTCTCCCGAATAAATCTTTGTTTGGGATTGGTTATTTTCTATTTCTTGTGTGTGTATAATATATATATATATATATATATATATATATATATATATATATATATATATATATATATATCATACACACACACATATATATAAATAAATATATATATATATATATATGTATATATATATATGTATATATATACATAAAAACATTAGAACAGTTTACGCGGATCAACCAGCGTTTTTACATTAACACATCCAGACGGAACTATTAACGTCGAAATGCTGATCGATCTACGTAGATGGTTTTTAATGTTTATATAATTTTCTTTATAAAAGAAATCCTATGTATTTTTGTCGGTAACCTATAAGTTAAATACCAGACTGAGACATGGTGTATTACCTACCCCCACCCATGCCCTAATTTCCTCGTTCGAAATAGAAATTTTGGCAGGGTTTTAACTAAATTATCACAATAACGTACGGACTGGCCACTATATATTTTGATTTTGATTTTTAGATTTACATATTTTTGTATCCTATTAGGTACATCAACAATTGTTTATTTATAGATTGTTACATTTTTTAATTAATACATGTTTGGAATTTAGCAATACTGTACGAGTAATAAACGCCTTCATTTTCATTTTCTAAAACCCAATATTACTAGGTCACAAATTTCTGGTTGGCATTTCACCAAAGTCCAGAGTGGGGCTCAGCTTCGCTGCCAGGGTCGCAGGAATAGTAAACACGTCCTTCTCAATTTATTTCCTTCCCCACGCCATAATGTGTACCAAGACGGCGTGGGCATTCTCATTATTCAGTTAACAATCTGCCAGCCACTTAAGTAATATCTTATGAACCTAGGCTCGTACGAGACGAAATAAATTATAATGTAAATGCCTAACCTGCTACTTTAAGTTTTTTTTCTTAACTATATATATATATATATATATATATATATATATATATATATATATATATGTGTGTGTGTGTGTGTGTGTATTAAATTATATTATATGCATATTGAATTATATTATATGTGTATTAAAGTATATTATATGCATATGTATATAAAATTCCAATTCAAGCATAAAAGTACTGTCCAACAAAGAACAGGCAAATCCAATTAAAAGCAACAAATAATGATGTTCAAAAGACCGTAAAAAGAGTAAGGTATAAAACAAATAAATGTTATGAAATTTATAATCCGAAAATCCTGCAAAGCCATTGAAATACCAGAAGATGCCCTCCATTACCGGTGAAAAGATCAAAGATATTTAAAGTTACGTATTTATTCTGAGCTTAATTTTATATTTTAAATATTGAATATTAATCTTAATTTTTTTTGTGAATCGACAACTATTTGAATCGATATATATGAGTGTGTATGTGTCTATGTTTTATTTACATACTATACAATTTAGATTAAATCAAATGGCACCCTGATTTAAGGAAACCATTTTTCCACTTGTCTTATAACCCAGGTTGAATAATAGGTCGGAATGGTCATCATTTGATCTGGGAAGAAGGAGTGGGAAGTTTAAGTCTTTAAAATTGCATCCACACCGCCGGTACTAATTGATCAA
This sequence comes from Sepiola atlantica, assembly GCA_963556195.1. Lineage (NCBI taxonomy): Eukaryota > Metazoa > Mollusca > Cephalopoda > Sepiida > Sepiolidae > Sepiola > Sepiola atlantica. The sequence continues at coordinate 180,014,755 of OY744522.1, read as the reverse complement.
GCGTTAACTCACTTAGCTTATATATATATATATATATATATATATATATATATATATATATATATATATATATATATATATATATATATATATCATACCAAACTTTAAAATGGGGTCATAAATGGATGGTAACCTTTAATACCGCAAAGACAAAGCTCCTTTCCGTCAATAACTACAAGAAACCTCTTCAACCACCGGTTGTCATAGCAAATAACACACAACCTGAGAGTCCAACATTCAAACTCCTCGGCTTAACATTCACAGATAACATGAATTAGAACAAATACATTGAAGACATTGCCAAGGCTGCTGCAAAAGAACGTGGCACCCTCTACCGTGCTAGAAATCGTCTAACACCTGACAGTATCTAATATCTCTACAAAGCCAGCAACTGGGCTGGTGCATCATCCACTAGTCTCTCCATCTTAGACAAGGTCCCAAACAGAGTCGCCAATATGATAGGTCCCTTACTATCCACTTAGTTCCAGCCCCTGTCCCATCGCCGCAATGTTGACTACTTGTGGCTGTTTTCCAAGTAATTTAATGGAATGTGCATCGATGAACCGGCTGCTCTTGTACTTATTCAAAGTAAATACACTAGACCCACCCGACAATCGGCTAAATCCCATCCATTCACTGTGGAAGTCCCAAGATGCCGGAGAGCTTTTTACTCCAATAGCTTCTTTCCTCGTGCTGCCGGTCTCCCTCCCTCCCTGCTACTTGTTTCCCCGACTGTACTAATATGCAGAAATGTAAAACTAATGTAAATAGACATCTCACTGCACAGCTCCCACCTTAGGATGACCCCAAAACTTACACCCTAATTCTCAGTAGCCCCTTACTCTATCGTGGCGATATTACCTTGTTTGGAGTGAACTATGATAAAATAATTGTTTCAAATATTAAGACAACCCATTTTCGATAAAAAAAAACACCTCTAATGCATGTATATACACTGTACCATGCAATAATGGTCACCAGATAAACATATTGATTGTTATTTACTAAGTTTAGGATACTATGTTAGTTGTTAAAGGCATTTCAGAATATTATCACTATTATTAAAATTAATTCTGTCAATAGTATTTGTTGTGCTTTTATGTGTAGAGCTCTACTTATATGCGGTGTTGTTAGTTTGTAATGTGTTCTAGAAGACAGGTGTTATCTACTAAACATTTTGAAATTGATAGCGGTGGCAAGAATGTTGGTTTCTCAGATATTTAGCTATAGCGCTGTTTTCAGATGGGTGCATAGTTATCCCTATAGATATGTTAAGCATCGTGACCTTTACTTATGACATCAAACCACCCTTAATGATGGATCCTGATTGATCGGAAAGGTCTCGGGTAAAAAGCGACTATGGCAGATGCATCGGCCAGAAACAAGATTTATTAGGAAATTCAAATATATCAGAACGGAAACATAATGTTTCTATAATATTTAACGAAATATGTTTTAAAAAAGGAATGCTGCCCAAATATATATATATATATATATATATATATATATATATATATGTATATATATATATATGTATATATATATATATATATATATATATGTATATGTATATGTATATATGTATATATATATATATATATATATATATATATATATATATACATATATATATATATATATATATATATATATATATATATATATATACGCTGATTTGTTGTTATTGTTTTTGTTTTTGGCGATACTGACCGGTATCTTACTTGTGCGTAATCTTTTATTATTATTATTCGCTACCCTGAGCGGTTTGTTTTATTTTTTTAAGAATATGCAGAAGACTGCATATTTATTTTAAATGTTCCTTTAATCGGACGAGTCATCAATTGTTGTATATATAGATATTTTAATTAATTAATTTATAAATTGATTTATTATATATAGATGTTTATAATTAATTTACGAATTAATTTTTGCGTGCACATGTTTATGTGCACGCAAAAATTAATTCGTAAATTAATTATAAAAATCTGTATACAAAAAATCATTTATAAATTAATTAATTAAATATATATATATATATATATATATATATATATATATATATATATATATAATTGTCATATGTTAGATTACATGCTTTCAATCGAGGATGAACCACGTTTGGCGCTATTCTATTGGCTGATGCACTGCTTTCAAATCGAATATTACCTCATGATTGGCTAAAAAAATTATCTTGGTAATATACTATTTTGTTCCTTTGCGCATTGCTTTCAGAGTAAGTGTTAAGTCTGATAAAAGCACGTCCAGATTACTTGCTCAGCTTATCTGATGTTCAGAATCCCGAAACTAGTGATGAGATTATTTTAAGATACAGTAACCGATGTTTTGTTCAATAAATGATTAAGTATTACCGACAAAGAGAAATTTTACCGGGATATAGAATTATCTAAGTAATGTGATCACCGGATCAGATTTCATCTGCCACAAAATACTAGAAAATATCACTCAATATTTCCCGGGCTTAACAAAATAAAAATAAAAACTTTTGACTTCATTCATCAACATAGTCTATAGTCTATGAGTAATGCACTCATTCCAACGCTTCTATAACAATTCGATGGGTATTTGAAAAAAGATGTGACTTTCGCTTCAGAATATGGTTCAATGTCCGATATCACTTCTTCATTAGAGTAAAATCAGTTTTTCCTTGAAGCATTCTTTTGACGTTTCCTAACAGCTAGTTGTGTCGGAGATAATCTCTTGAGAATATGGTGGGTTCGGAAGCAATTCAAAGTGCAATTCATGTAGTTTTGCCATCGTTACGTTCAGCTTGTGACACGGTGCATTGTCTTCGTGAAAACACCATTTTTCTACATTTGTGGCCGTTTTATAGCGAGTTCTTTTTTCAAACGGACTAATAATGCTATATAATATTCAATATTGATGGTTCTTCTTTTTGCAAAGTAATTGATGAACAGAATATATTGCGTATCTCAAAATACGGAGGTCAAAACCTTGCATGCTGATGTTTGCGTATTTGGTTGCTTTAGACAGCTTTTCCTGCGATTTGACTGCGGAGTGAAGTCGTGGATCCATGTTACATCCAACATCATATATTTACGCAAATTTTTTTTTTGTTGCGTTCAAACAGTTGCAAACAACACTTTGAATCACCGACGCGTTGTTGATGTTGAGCGACTGTGGGCAAACGCTGCACCTACTTAGAACACAGATTTCTCATTAACAAATATTCATGGGAAATGGTGAATACTCTGCATTCTGATATGTTCAACTCCTTTGCTATCCGTGTAACATAATCTTACGATCCGCAATAACGAGTTTGTGGCTTAAACTTTTTTTTAGTCGACTGCCGACTTTATGCGAACAGAGCGTTCAGCATTATTTGTGTCTGTACGACCGCGTTTAAAGTAAGTATAACACCACTTTACCTTTATCCGAATACCACTCATCAAGCTATTGATTTGCTTGAACAGTATTTTTCTCATCAATAAGAAGTTTATCAAGACACGAAATTCATATTTTCCATTGTTTTGAAAATTTGCAACACTTGTATAACTGTAATTTGGCTCAACTTTTAGCATGTCCTATTAGAAGGTTGGTACTGTATAAATATTATATAGATTTGTATTAATGACACCATCTATATATCAAACCCTGAATTTATTGAGTGATGTTTTATGTCATTCAACTGTACAGTGCATTGTTTACGGGGGTGGGGGAGTTGTGTCTGATAAAAGCATGTTCTGGTTACGTGCTAAGGTTAGGGTTAGGGTTAAGGTTAGTGATGTACAAAATTCAAAAACTGGTGAAGAAATCGGTATCTCGAAATATCTTTTAGACAGAGTGACCTATGTTTTTTTCTCCAATAAATGAAAAAATATTACCGACAAAATAAACTTAAACAGTGAATGGAAATATGTCTATTTCACGTGATCACCGGATCAGATTTATTTTGCTCGAAATACTATTAAAGTGGTAACGCAAACATTCGTCGTATTACCAACGTACAATCTCATTAAACACAAAAGTATTAACAACGTACAATCTCATTAAACACAAAAGTATTAACAACGTACAATCTCATTAAACACAAAAGTATTAACAACGTACAATCTCATTAAACACAAAAGTATTAACAACGTACAATCTCATTAAACACAAAAGTAAAATCCATACGAGATGGCTTCTCTATCTCTCTCGGTATATCCGTCCGTCTGTCCGATGAGAAAATCGAAAAGAAAATCATAGATGAAGATGTGACCACTTTTTTCCTGAAGAAAAACATTGTTTTATGTATTAACGAGTAACGGCTATTCAAAGCCAAATAGCCACAATATGATACAGGTTACGGTTGGCGGTGAGATTTTTCCCCTGTCAGTTATTGTTTTCTTTTTCCTCTATCAGTTATTTTTTCTTTTCTCCTATCGTTTATTCCCCCCCCCCCCTGTCAGTTATTTTTGATCGTGCATTTCAAGTTAATTTAACAGTTAACCCTCAACGGTAAAATATATTACGCCGAGATCAGGACGTTTTGAGTTATTCGTTCGTTAAAAAATGTTAGAATTTTTCTCCTTTTTATAAAGACACACAACTTATCAACGCACAAAGGCCATTCGAGAACATTGGTTAATGACTGTGGTTTAAATTAATAAGAATTTGATTATTAAAGATGACGGCTCAACAAGAATTTGTTTACGTTGGACTTGAAAACGACAATGTTGTAGTCAGCTGGGAAGCAGCTCCGCGATACCGAGTTCCACAGAAGAATAGAAGGATTGGTAACTATGGTTGAAACTGGGCAGAATGTTATTATTTAAAAGGACGGCTACACAAGAACTTGTTAAGATTTGACTTGGAAACAACCATGTTGCAGTCAGCTTGGAAGCGGCCCCGAAGTATTGTGTTACACAGACAGGTATTTTTTCGAAACAAACTATGCTCATAGAAAATCGTTTATTTTTATGTACACAGAGAAAGAAAGGAAAATTATTAACAGTGGTTGTAGCTAGACAATTTTTTGTTGTGAATGTTTTACGGGGGAAGAATCCAACATACTGAATTTGAATTCCCGTGTGTTTTACAATAGTAGTGTAGGCCTAGCGTTCACGCCTGACATTCATTAACATTCTTACTTTATTTTTATTTTATTTTCTGCTTGCAAATTTTAAATGATCAAAAGATAAAACTAAAATATTAATATAGGGACGGTAGATTCAACGCCAGGTGTGACTGATGTTCGCAGAGGCTGCGATGAAATATGAAACCATTTACTTCGTAGATATAAAAATACGTTGTGCCGAGCACAGCACGTATATAATTTGACGCAGAAAGACCAGCGACGTATAAACGCACAACACTTAGCATCATTCGTCACTCTGGGGGTAATAAAACTTTTCACAAAGATTAAATAATAGTATCTCACGAGCATTTCATATTAGTCGAGGATCTGTGGTCTGCAATCAATAATAAAACGAGTTCGCTTTAAAACAACAGCTTTTACAATCGGACTTATGTATGGTCCGGATCGGCCATAGGAGGTTCATCCTCCCAGGCGTTACCTATTTTTCGATGGGGTTTTGTCTGTTGCTCGAGGCGCATCTACTGAGGAATATCGACGGGTTAACTTATGGCAATATTGGCACCCACCAGAGAACAATTTCGAGGGAGTTGATTTTTCTAACTTCCCGGCCTTGTCTAACAACTTGCTACAATGCGAAACAACTAAATCCAGGCCTATTCTGTTAACGAGCGTTCCCACCAATTTATAGCTCTTTATTTCTAGTTAACTTTATTCGCAAGCGGAAAGTCAGCCATCAATTGATATATATATATATATATATATATATATATATATATATATATATATATATATATATATATATATATATATATATATATAGTCTAAAGAAGCTTTGAATCATTTTAAGCAAAGAAAGGAAAGGCAGTTTAAATTCCCAGTAATACTAACTAAACTAAAAAATATTGCCGACTTACTGCTGGAAAAATTACAAATACATCCAGTATAAAAAACTGACATTGTGTTTGACGTTGCACCTCTAGGGAGGTAACTACATTATTGTAAAATCTCTCTACTCTATTGTAAAATCTCTCACGTTACGTGTTCAAACAACCCATTACGAGTTTTCAACTCACGCTAACGTTAACCGCATCATATAACACATTTCAACCGAGAACCTTCCCTGAACTCATCTTAATAACATACCAAACCGCTTTCATGTTCGTTTAAAGAGATTTTATGTATTTTGGGCTAGTTTTCGAATTTGACGTCTTCCTCCACCAGCGGTCACGACTTTGACTTTTGGGGCTGAAAATTCTAACTGACCTCAATATCCTGAAGAGAAAAAGTGCAAAACTATCGATTACATGCTTTTCCACTTTTGCCTACAGTCATAGATATTCTTATTCCAATTATTGGGTTGGCAAAAACGGTCACTGCAGACTAGACATGGGATTAAAAGATATAAATTTTTCTCACCTGAGATTAATATAGATTTCCTTTTATATTTTAGTGGTTTATATTATATCACCGAAGGCAATGACATCACCAATATGAAAGAGATGTTGATATTTGCTGACGTTGCGAAAGAAAAGAAGAGTCTTCTACATGAAAATGTACTATAATAATAATAATAATAATAATAATAATAATGATAATAGCAATAAAAATAATAATAATAATAATAATAAAATAAAAATAACAATAATAATAATAATAATCATTATAATAATAATAAAAATACTAATACTACTAATAATAATACTGCATATACTACTACTAATAAAATAATAATAATAATGATAATAATAATAGTGCTGCTAATACTACTACTACTACTAATAATAATAATAATAATAATTATGATAATTATAATAATGATAATACTACTGCTGTTAATACTACTACTACTACTTCTAATAATAATAATAATGATAATAAAAATAATAATGATAATAATAATAAAAATAATAATTATAAAATTAAAATACTAATAATACTAATAATACTACTAATAATAATAATACTACTACTACTAATAATAATAATAATAAAACTGCTAATACTACTACTACTAAAATAATAATAATGATGATGATGATGATGATAATAATAATACTGTTCCTAATACTACTACTACTACTACTAATAATAATAATAATAATAATAATAATAATAATCAAATACAAATAAGAAACAAATAATTATGTGTCCAATTGCGTTAATTATAATACTTCAACGCCAATTTTAAAATGAAATATTCCAAACGCTTAAGATGGAAATAATTGAAAAACATCTGGTGGCGCAGGTGGCAAAATTCTTTGATTTCACTAATCTCAAAATGGAGTGTTACAAACTCGAAATAAAACGTTACAATTATAATACTGTCGTTATTCCACGTATTTCTCTCTGCGATTAGCTGACAGCATACACATTCAGTCGCTTATACATAATTCTGATACGGCCGATTCTTGAATATACCATGCAAGAAACAAATGCTTTGCTTTAAAAAAGACTGCTTACACCTGAAGTGTGACAACAGTTGGCGACCAGGATGGTCACGAGACTTTGTCGGTTGTTCTCCTCCGTAGAACAACCTGCCAAATTCATTGTTTAAGATGACCTTAGAAAAAATGTTCGAACAGTACGTGAATGTAAAGGTATTCTACCTGTCTCTTTAAAACTTGCAATTTTTTGCCAATAAATTAGATTTGAAGTATGATTACAGCTTTCAATCGACAACGTAGATATGCGTTTTGGCCTTCAGACACTCTTTTCTGATTCATGATGTATGTATGAAATTGCTTTTGCCGATGATCAATTTGAACGGCTGGAATGTCAGTTAGTGTAATATATTTTTCATCATTGAATCCCTAACCCCAATTACAGCTTTTATAAAACCTATTTGTTTATTTTTGATTTCTTTATCCATTTAGTTTTGTTGTTTTTTCTCCATCAGGTTTAATCTTATCTTTTTCCCTGTCCTTTCCTTTTACATATAACGTTTTTTTTCATTAGTTTGTTTTTGCTCTAAGTAGAAAAGGTTAACATCTGTTTATGCTTGTAAAAGTTGTTTTCGGAAAAAAAGGACGAACACTTATTTCCAGTCCCAATTTTATTGAAGCCGTCATAAATTATGGACAGTAGAAAGTGGACCTTGGGTTTTCTTTCGGCAGCCTCATTACTCTCGCTTCACTTATTTGGTCTATTATTCCGCATATTCCATGAACGATGTTTCTGGCAAAAGGGATAATAATTGCTGTTTTCTGGGTCTAAATATATCGTATACCACTTATCGTTGGCTAGTTTTTGACCGTGAAGTGGTATTTTTTATTTCCCTAAATGAAGGAGCTTCATGCCTTGTCTGGAGCAATCACCATTCAATATATGTATATGTATATGTATATATATATATATATATATATATATATATATATATATATGAGTATATGAAAGGATAAAAATAATCCGACGGTATGAAATTAAAAATGGAAAAGCGGAAGACCTTTTCGCTCAACGTTTCGCCCAAATTTCACGTGGGCTTTGTCAAGAGCGGACGAAGAATACAAAAATGACAAAAGACGAGTCTTTTGTCATTTTTGTATTCTTCGTCCGCTCTTGACAAAGCCCACGTGAAATTTGGGCGAAACGTTGAGCGAAAAGGTCTTCCGCTTTTCCATTTTTAATTTCATATATATATATATATATATATATATATATATATATATATATATATATATATATATATATATATATATATATATATATATATATATATCTAAGCAAGCATTGTTGAACATCAAAACTATCGGTGAAGTACTATACGGATTGCCACCTGAAACCAGAAAGATGGCTCGACGGTTTGAGAACCTCACGAAGAAAAATATACAAACGCGAAAGTTCCGTAATGTTCAACAATGCTTGCTTAGATAATGACTTGCTGCCTAAATATACATATATATATATATATATATATATATATATATATATATATATATATAGAGAGAGAGAGAGAGAGAGAGAGAGAGATAGAGAGAGAATGGAAAGAGAGAAGAGGTTGAGACAACTAAAATTAGCACATTATTTATATCAGTTCCAAGAATTTAAAAATATTTGACGTACGATCGTTTCTAAGATAATTTAGAATATCTTATCGTTGGCTAGTTTTTGACCGTGAAGTGGTATATTTTATTTTAGATGTTTGAAGATTCTAAAAAGAGTCTTCTTCAACGCATATATATATATATATATATATATATATATATATATATATATATATATATATATATATTGTAGAGTTATTAGTTAATAGGTGTTAATTATATGCAGCTACAGTGTTTCCTCAATAGAAAATAGTGCGGTAGTATAAGTAGTTATTATCATATATTGTTTTTTGGCTGTTCTTACTACGGAAGATAATCACTAAGTATAACATACAATTACAACTTTCACCTGGTCATGGCTGATTGGATGAGAAAAATATCCCCCGTGGATTAAATAAAGGTTCCAAGGATCTTATTTACTTGCCTCCCAACGAGGGCAGTACGACACAAGATCAGTTTATAATGTAGAGGAAAATCCAGCTCCCCAAAGGAGACACTCTGGATTTGAATTAACTATACAATTTGACTCAATCTAGTAAGATTTCTTTTTCACTGACCGAGGACAGAAATATGAAGTATAGTATCAGAACATATTCTACATTTTTCTCCAACCTAATATTACACGTCTAGACACGATTCAGTTTGAGCTCCCAAAATTCATTGTAAAATTGATCACATGGATACGTGGGCTAACAGGTAAAGGCGTTGGTTAATAATCAGCTTGTGGTTGAAAGTTCAATTTGTAATATAGGTAGTAATAACAAAGAATAAGATAAATTTAACGATTCTGCCCGGTTGAGGGGATGAGAACACTCTAGCCTCGTAGATCAAATGAAAGGTTCAGTTTGATATTCGGTACAGGCTTTCGAGTTTGACATAAAGAGTTCAAAAATATGTACCGGAAGATGGTCGGAGATTATATTGTGAATATATTAACCAAGACGCCGAAAGTAGAAAGTCGACTTTTCGTTAACTTTCAACAGCATTGTAACTCTCGCTTCCCTATTTTGTTTCTTAGTTCTCACACCCCATCAGCGATGTTTCCGACAAAGGGGAAGAATTGCTGTTTTTAGAGGTCGACTGTTGTTTTGAGTCGGTGGCATGTGAAGATTTTAAATCATTCTCTGCATCTATAGAATCAGTAAACCAATCTTACCCGACTTAATAAAAAAGATTTACGGAACCGTCCGGAAACAAACGAATCAGTTTACAAATCGGAAGTTGCGAAATAAATGCATGGCAGACGACAAAGTCAAACCCCAAAATGAATAATGTACTAACCTATCTACTAATTGACTGTTTGCCAACGGTCGAGGTTCTTTTTAAACAACAACAACAACAACAAAAAGAGTGTTTTTTTAATGATTAAAAAAAATTCTCGGAGAAAAATGATGAAAAAGTTGGTACATTGTTTACCTTCGTCCGAAATAAATCCTTCTTCATGTAAAAAATATTTTATGGTGAGTTTATTTTTTTAATGCTTAAAAGAAAAAATTGTTTTAAAAATTCCTCAGAGAAAAGTTGTTTAATATTATACTACTTGATTGTTTGACAATAGCCCGGTTTGACACAGGTGTTTACGTGAATCCCGAATGAATTACGAATGCATAAATAAAACATATTGTTGAAACATAAAATGGTTTGTTTCCTCATTAAAAGCTTTGATTTCCTGAAGCCGATGGTCCCAGCAGATGACTAATTCTCTGGAGAGAATAAATGAACCAACCTAATGACGTCACCGTAATTCCCGTGAAATACCTAACCGAGTATAATTAACCCTTTCCTTAAAGGGATCTGCCTATGGTTGCCATTCGGGGAGCTGGGTACAGTGTCAGGACGTTAACAGCTTTTCCAAAGACGCCTATACGGCGCGGATTACTTAGTGATACTCCTCCGTCAAGCGATAGTACCACATTCGGATGCCGTTACAGGATCGTCCAAACGGTCGTACCACATTTGACGTCGTGATAAAGATTCGACTAACAGATACAAGCTGAAAGAATCCAAGGACACAAAAACCATACGATCACAGCCACGTTTGGTACCAGGATATCATCAACGGAAGAATCCAGTCATCCAAAGAACAGCCACTTTGTCCCGAAAAGGCCAAAGTAGCACCAGCAGAAGTAAACACAGAACACACCATAAAAACCAAAAACTAAGGTAGATTACAATTTTGTTTTTCTATTTACTCTGCGGATTTGTTGGTAAATAATTTATAAAACTGATTAACGAGTAGATCTTTTTGTTTAACGTCTACTTAAACAAAAGAGAAATAGACAAAATGGCTAACACTTGCCCAACCCCCTTAAACAGAGTCCTCTTATGTGGATCGAAGATCCTGATATTTACTGAGAAACTGTGCTATGTAAGGCCATGGCTAGCTGCCATGAAAAAAAAAGCAGGTTAATAACCTAACGGACACAGAGCTAGTAAAACTGGCTTATGACTTTCCTAGCGGTCTAGCATCGGAATGAATCGGACAATATCTCGACGACTATCACGAATACTACCAATATAGACCTGCTCGATGAATTAGCGACACACTACGGCGAAGTTATAAATACCGTCGACGCCGCTAGTGCTTGAATGAAAGTTAAGCGAAATCTATGTGAGGCACTTGCGGACTTAGCCAGTAGGAAGAACCAACTAGCTAAGTTAGCGTACAGAGACGTATATATTAGGGAAAATTCAGCTGTGCAAGTGCACGTACCTGAATTTTTCATAGATTCATTCATGAATAACACCTTCATTAAGGAGGAAGTGGTCAGACCAATCCGGCAACATTATCGGAAGCTTTGTCACATTGAGCGACTTCGAGGTTACTAAGAAAAGGAAAAAAGCGCTCCTAAATGATAGCGTATTAAACGGCGCCCACTGGTAGCAGGGACCTAGGAGGTATTTTAATAGATTTCGGGTACCCAACACTGAATCATACAGCGCCAAATGGTTGGGGAAGGGCCACAACGGTTGCTACAGTTGTAGTAAATCGACTAACGCTGAAACGAGTTAATTTTGTGGTTACACTTCGGCGAAATATAGGACACTGCAGCGAGGGAATTTTACCCATAAGAACAGGACTGTCCATAGTTACCTGAGGAAGGAGTAAATCACCTCACCCCAGGAAAAGGAAAGACCAGACTACCCTCGAAACCCAACTACTACCACCGGCATGATCAGACGCCGGGTAACCGGACATGTAACTATGTCTAGTCTTCAGAAAAGTAATAGCTCGGTGCAATATGAACCCCAGAGGGCATGGATGTCAGGATGGTGGGAAAAGGGGTTCAAAACAGGCCCACCGAAGCAAAAAACAAAATGAAAAAATAAATTTGAAGATTTAGAGGAGCCTAGGGAGCCACACCCTACACACACCAAGGTTCTGGAATGGGGTGTATGGTTAAAATAAGGGGTCGACCGATAAGGGCACTGATCGACACTTGATCAGAGATCTCGTTCCTCAAAACATCAGTTTTTGAGGAGTTAAAAACTAAGAAAAAGGAACTGAGGAATTCTAATTTAACAAGCGGTAAAAGGATGGTACTAGATAACATGCTTCACTTAACCCTTCAAGTGAAAACAACTACAGGCTTCAACGGGTTATACATTATTCCAGACTTGGACCGGGAGTTGGTATTAAGCGCAGACTAGTTGAAAAGAAACTGAGCTTAAATATTACTTCACACTAACCAATTGAAGGTTAAAGGGGTAAATATACTAGTTAGTATTAATACCATTAGTAAATCGACCAGTCCTTATGAGGGAATAGAGGAGTTGCCGCCATGTATCGTCACTGTTATATCTGTTGATAAAAAAATAGCCAAAAAAGAACTGACCCCGTCATAAGATCCCAGCCTTAAAAGAGAAACAAATGATAGAGGCAATTAAGATGCCCTCCCCACTATCCACACCACGTATGCTTGTGGGCTGTAGAAGACCCCCCCCCCCAAAAAAAAAATAATAATAATACAAAAAGAAAATAGTATTACCTTCCCACTGGACTTGGCCAAAAAGAGACCTAAAATGAACAAAATCCCATGAAAAAGATCAATCACACCGAATTTGGATAAAATATCTGGAAAAAACCCTATGTTACAAGATTGCCCGAATTATTTCCTCACCAAATTAATTTCAGAGTAGCAGACGGAAACATGAAAAGACTGCTTGAAACTGCCGAGGAATTAATACCGAGAAAAAATGAAATCAATAAAGTAAATGACTTTTACAGAAACAAAAAAGAAAAGAGTTCAAGAAAGACGGATTCAATGTTGACATACTAATGTTGGTTGATTTTCTTATGTACGAAACGAATTCGGAAAAACAATTGCAGCAGAGATTTTTTGAAATAAATAAAATCTTGACCTTTGGAATGTAACAAAATCTTTTTACTTATATATATATATATATATATATATATATATATATATATATATATATATATATATAACATTGAAAATATAAGCCATCATCAATGCAAGATTAATTTTTTTTTTTACTTCAATCTTATTAATTTCGGAATAAAATTCCATCATCAGAGTTGACCAGTATTGTGTCATTTTTTTTTCATGAAAAAACAAAAATGAACAAACTTATTTCGTTTGTTACTTGATAAATGTCCCTGGTGCGATGTTTCCACGCCGGTGTATTAGCGGTTATGAATTCAAATTCTGCTTGTCGAAAGAAGAAGAGCGTTGGCTCGCTCGTAGTTGATAAAAATAATATGGGTCGTTCATTTAAAAGCATTGCTGGGTTTGTATTATAAAATTGAAAATATAAGTCATTATCAATTCAAGATTAATTTATTTATTTATTTATTTTTATTTTAGTGATATCTATATTGTATTTTATTCTATACTAGGTTTGATCGGAGGTTACATCGGCCTGATTTTTGTGATAATATAACCAAGATAAGAATAATACTTCGAAAAATCAAAATAATACATAGGTGTTTTTTTTTATAAAGAAAACATATTTTTACCGGTTGAAATGAGATACGTTTTATTGTGAAATTCACCAAATTTATTGAAACACTCCTGGATTTACACGTTAAGTATGATAACAATAGCCGATCTATACACGAAGCGTTATTATACTAAACAGGTTCACTATGTTAAGTATACACGAACATATAATATATGTAGGGAAATACGTGTTCGATCTCAAGTTATGAATATTGGAACAGCCCACATTTAACGGTGACCCGAATCTCAAACCAAATTGATTTTTTTTCTTTTTTGACGCGCATGCGCATTGGCTCATCAGACAGAAAATATAAATGTTGTCCAAAATAAGAACGCGTTGTTTTATGGATTCATGCAAATTCCCGCCAATACAAGTTCTATTCCCCAAACAGATTTTTAAAGCGTATTGCTTATTATATCAAAAAAGGAAACAATATAGTAACGGCTTACTCAGTGAAAGCAAACAGATGTGAACAAAGGGGCGACAGGAAAATGCAATTATCGTTCGGAATGAAAGAAAGGATAAAAATGAAGCATATAAATAAATATGTAAGAAAGACATTTATGGTGCGGTTATGAAGAAAAAAGAGGGGCATACTGACGAAGGCTAGGATATAAGAGAAAAACTACGGAAATGATGATGATGATGATGATGATGATGATGATGACGACGCGACGACGATGATGATGATGATGATGATGATGATGATGATGATGATGATGATGATGATGATGATGATGGAAATAAAATGCTCCAAAAAATATTATGCCGAAGTAATGATAAAAGATGAAAATAAAACAACAAAGAAAAAAACAAAGGTTATGACGTATATATATATATATATATATATATATATATATATATTTTAAAAAATCATGTCATTTACATACAATAAAAAACGCAATATATATATATACATATATATATATATATATACATGTATATATATATATATATAGATATATATATATATATTCACTATCAATAATACAATACAAGCCAAAACACAATTTATCTAAGCCATCAACAAGAAACGTCATCAACAGAAACGGCCATCACTGCTAATAATACAGTAGTATTTCCCTTTTCTGTATTGCTAGTAACGGAAACAATTTTCTTTACACTAATATTTGGCATCAAAGAGGTTCCAATCTTGGGAATACCAACTAAATCCACATATTGCACACTTAGAACTTGTATAAGCCGCTTTTCACCACTGAAAAATCCACACGTACACCAAAGAAGATTGATCTATATCAGCCGTGAAACATTAGCAGTGTTCCTAAACCTTTAAGCGTAAAATCAAAAAAGAAATCATCAACAGTTTACCGTGTGTTTATTTTTTCACATATATCTCCATTCACATGAAGTTAGGTTTGTGTATATGTTTATATATCTAATTTCTATTTATAGGATTCACGCCTAAACCGAGCATTGTTATTTTTTCAGCTACTAGACGTAAGTGTGTGTAATGTGTGCTATATTTAGTTTAATTTACTTTCATGCTAAGGGGACAAAGAAAATTCGGAAACCTTCGATTTTTCTGAAATTTTAACAATAGCTATAATTTAATCAATTAATAAATATTCCAAAAATGCCCGTTTCTCTGGAATATTTTAAAGAGGTTTCAGAGAAATATAATATAGGCACAACCTCTTATCTGACAATTCAATGATTTCAGATTGGCATTTTATTTGATCCATAGTTATTTAACACCAATTAAGCATTATTCCCTGAATTTCAATATTTTCTTAAGTCCTCTTAAGCTTAAACCTGGCATTTTAGATACTTTCTAGAATCAAAATCATGTAATGGATTACGATCAAAATATGAATAGGGATTCAAGCCATATGGCATCATATCTCGATTTAAATCCTCGTAATGGGACATAAGATTGGTGGAAAACTGTGCTGTTCGCAGTATTAATATTACCCGTACGGGGACAATAATTCTTCTAGTATATATACATATATATAATATAATCCTCCACTGACAGCAATTTTTATTCGTATATATATATATATATATATATATATATATATATATATGCACATATGAAACCAATAATGTTTGTATAAATACAAATGTATAATATATATATGTATATGTGTGTGTGTGTATGTGTGTGTGGGGGTGTATGTGTGTGTGTGTGTATAATAACAGTACAAAACTGGAGTTGGCCGGGATTGCATGTGGCACGCTATGTTTTTTTCCAAAAGCCCAAATCACCATATAAAATTAATATTTGTATTTTTTAGATTTGATAATATTAAACTTCTGTGATAGGATACAAGCATCTACTCAGAATTGCTTAGGTGAAAATGTTTAAGTGCAGTTGTATTTATTTATATAATTTTCTGTAAACCATTCTAAGTAAAATCTAGTAATTCCTTTTTATAGATATCCGGCGCGACTCAAACCAACGATAATGTTGTGTCATCTTTGATCACAATGAATTATGCGTATCCAAGTAGTCTTGATAATATAGATTCATAATATATATGGTGATCTCCATTTTCAAGTTATATATACAATAGAATGATACTATTGTACACGTTTGATCCAATTGAAATATACTTATCCATGTAGTTTCAGTATATGTATAGTTATTGCGGACTATCTTTAAAAATCTGTAGAGAGATTTGTTGAAAAACAATCAAGCAGCAAAAAACTACAATTATATATATATATATATATATATATATATATATATATATATATATATATATATATATATATATCAGGTTGGAAAGAAAGCAGTGTCGTATTTTTTACTTCATCACTTTGCAGCCTCCTAAGTTGTATACAGTTCTAGATGTTTTTGGTAAATTGTTGTCTTAATATCTTGCTTTGCCTTTCAGATATACTAGTTAGTTGGAAAATATAAAGTTTAACGGTCTCAGCCGTCAAAAAATGGATATTAGTGAGGAGCATCTGAGACATTCATCCTCTATGAATTCAAAAAAGGAAACTCAGTTGCAGAAGCTACAAGGAATATTGGAACTGTCTATGGGATAAATGTACTGAGTGATCGAACATGTCAGCGGTGGTTTGCAAATTTTTATTCTGCAGACTTTAACCTGTCAGATCGGCGACGTTCAGCATGGCCAGACGCTGTGGAGGCCAATCTAAAGTTAACCAGCAGAGGATAAGCTCAACAATACAACCCATACCACAATTATGTCATGCCTTCACGAGTTAGGAAAAGTTTAAAAACTTGGACCCTGGGTTCCCCACGATTTGACCGACGCTCAACGAAATCAAAGATTGACTGTTTGCACATCTTTGCTTTCCAGGAATCATCGAGAACCATTTTTGCAAAGAATTGTGACTGGAGATGAAAAATGGGTTCTTTTCAAGAATACGCAACGCAAAAGACAATGTTTAGACCGAAACCAAAGTCCACAGCCTGTTCTAAAACAAAGACTATACCCAAAGAAGGTTATGCTCTTTTTATGGTGGAACATGAGAGGACTGATTCATTATGAGTTACTACAGCCTAATCAAACAATCACAGCAGTAAAATATTGTTCGCAGCTGGGTGATCTAAGAATTGCGTTATCCAAAAAACGACTAGAATTACTCAATAAAAAGGGTGTAGTGTTTCAGTATGATAACGCAAAACTAACCCAGGAAAAGTTAATGACTTTCAATTGAGAAGTTTTGCCATATCCACCTTATTCACCTGACATTGCCCCATCCGACTACCATCTTTTTCCGGTCGTTTCAGCATTACTTAAACAATAAAATTTATAAAAATAACGACCAACTCAAAAATGACATAAATTTGTTTTTCTCTAAAAAATCAGAGAAATGTTTTGAAGAAGGCATCAAGAAGCTAGTTGATCGTTGGACAGAAATCATAGAAAATAAGGGAAATTATTGTAAAGAGTAAAAATGCCCTAATGTGAATGTTTCAGATGAAATAAATGTGTTGGACGAACACGACATTACTTTCTTTCCAACCTGATATATAAATATATATATTAACTTTTTAATATTAAAAAAAAAACAAGAAAAAAGCAATTACATGGTGTCTTATTGATATTTATGACATTTGTTGAATAACTTGCAATTGTAGCATTGTTTTTGTATTTCCTATAAATAATTGTCCGACGGGAGATGCGCAGCATTGCCGAAGATCAAAATGTGAGATTGGTTTTGCCCAATCGGGTTAAATCAGGGGCGACAAGGTGAATTGACTCAGCGACTTGTTAATGATTAGAAACGAATTCGGCTTGATGGTGACTTTATATACCGGGTCAAAACACGTTTTTATTTCACTTGAGTTATTTCCCATGTTTCTCTTGTTTCTTACTCTTTCTACCTCTCTCTATGTTGATTGGTGAATATGTTCAATATATGCATTTAAATATATAAATAAATATATACATTAACATGCGCGCGTAGACAGACCTAATTTCATATACAAAGCAACAGTAAATAATAACATCAACAATAAACAAAAGTGTACATAGGCGCCACGGAAAATAATTTCAAGTTTAGCTATAATCATCACATAATAACATTCAAGGTGAACATTACAGAAATAGCACTACACTGTCTACATATATATGGAAACAAAAATTAATATATTAGCTGTGATATGAATTGGGAAATCTTAAGACTATCTCCCCCTTTCAATATAAGTAGTACACGCTGTAAATTATTTTTAGAGAAAAAATATCAAATCTTAAACTTTAAAACCCAAATTGATTTATTAAACAAAAAACAACAAAATTATAGAAGAATTTACAGGGTTTTTTTCATAGAGTAAAAAATGGCATATTTTACTAGTGGTGATTCCTACTTAGAATTTTCTTTATGGAAATCGCTCCAGACAACGCATGAAGCCACTTGATGTAAAGAGCCAAACATAAGGAGAGATGATCGCAAAGGCAGGAGAGGCCTATTGAAAGAACCAAGGATATAGGTATGAGGAAAACAGTCAATAGGAAGAGTTCAACAATCCTGCAGTTCCTATCAAATAAGCGAATTGGTGGAGATTACTAAGACACCGAGTCAAACGAACAGGAACAAAGGAATCAGGGAATATTCCAGACAATTCTGGAGAACACATAATATAAAAGTAGTTATAGAAAGACAGAGACGAGCAACATCACTCTTGTTTAAATATATTTTTTCATTAATTGTGTCTAATAAATATCAATTTTATTTGGATTTATTATTTAAGTAGAAAAATTTCTGCAGACAAAGCAAAATATTGCGGAAGATTTTCTGCATAATTTTGCACATGATATATTGAACAAAATGCTCGATTAATGTATATACTTAGTTGTTATAGATAGATCGATCATTCTGTGCATCCTGCTGTGCTTATCCCTGCGGTTTGTCTCGTTTTATATATAGTGTACACCCGCGTACACTGCATAACGTCAGCAATATGTTGACGTCAAAAAATGATGACATCACAAAATTATGACGTCACTAAAGGATGAGGTCATCCATTAAATCACAGTAGATAATGTCACAAAAAATAACGTCATTCATCAAACCAGAGAGAGAGATTGGGAGGGGAAAGATCCTATGACCTTTTATCTAGAAGGGTCACAGGTCGTCTACTAGTTATAGTTGTCTTTCAAAGCTGGGAATCTAATTATGTGTATCAGTTCTTATCAAACCAAACTATAGATTTTACCATTAAAGTTTGAAAAGAATCAGTGAAAAAAGCAAACAGTTCTAATGATACACTCGTCATCTTAAATATTATCTATTCTAATTATAATGCAATAGCAATTATGTTTATTCGTCTAGGACATACCCGACATCTCATTCATGTTTCATGTAAAATTGATGTTATTCTGAAGAGCAATTTTGAAGTATGTGTTATCTTCGGACAGACAAACTCACATCGTTAATTATTATATAAATTCTTGTTTGAACATCTCTTATTTTTATTTTTTTACAAGTCCCATATCAAACTGTAATAAAACTAATATAAAACAAAACAGACAGACAAAAATGTTCAGTCATGTCTCGCCGTGTTCACTCATATTATAGATTTATTTTGTTTTGTCTTTGAATTAAATTCTATCTTTCGACGTAGCACCAAAGAAATTAATAAAAAAAGAAACAATCTTTGCCGCCATTAAAATCGAACTCATCAAAAACATGGCCGCCGTGTAAAAATACAGATTATTCATAACATTGTTTAATTATTTGCTCGCTTCAGGATTTCACATTTGCATCGTAAGATATTTCATTGACTATAAAATCACTTTCCATTTTGAATTCGTCTTACACGGCTTTTCCGTTAATGTTGCTTTGTATTTCCCGTCGGTGAAATTCAATTATGACAGGGAGAAAAAAAATAAAACCTTGTTCAATTTTGACCTGTCGAATACAACGCCTCTACCGGCGAGGTGGAATACTAATAATAAGGGGGAAAACAATATTTTTTTTATATTGGCTAGTATAAAATACACTGGCAAGAAATTGCTATTGACCATAATTGATACAACAGATGAACAATATCGACAATAGAAAATCGGAATGCAATGTAATAAGAAAATCAGAAAATATTATTAAATACTAGTTGAAATAGACGCCCAGAACGGGTTTATAATTGAAGATATATTATTATATCTTGCTGAATTAAGCAACGTTTCTTTCTCAAGAGATGTTTCTATATATTTTAATGTCACAAAACACAGACTAAAATTTTCCTCCGTTTTCGATTTAGTTCTCATTTACTTGCCACCCCAAACGGCAGAGTTAGCCATAAAGTCGTTTTTTTCATGTGGATAAATAAGTCTTTCTCTTAAAGGAGGACTCTAGATTGGGAAAACAATTGCCTCAGTTTAGAAGGATTTCTCCTTCACTGACCGAGGACAGAAAAGTTCATGTTTTGGGTCCTCGGAGGATCAGAACAGATCGTGTAGTATAGTTAGTTTGTATAAAGTTATGTTTTTAAGAAAACTTGCATTTAAATGTCTTAATTAGTCGCAATTAGAATTTAACACGTAATGTTACCCATCACTTACTAGGTTTCTGGCTATCACTCTCACCCTCTCTCACCGCGTGTTGTTTGACCTTCCTACTCTTATTTTATTCGGTATCAATCACTTTTGTTTCCGTTTCCCCTTCTATCTAGGCTTGTCTGTCTATCTCTTTCTCTCTCTCTCTCTCTCTCTCTCTCTCTCTCTCTCTCTCTCTCTTTCTCTCTCACACTCTCTCTCTCTTTCTCCCCTTTCTTTTTTTCTCTCTCTCTCTTTCTCTCTCTCTCTCTCTCTCTTTCTCTTTCTCTCTCTCTCTGTGTTTCTTAACAGTGCAAGCTAATAAAAAATAAAGGAATACCAGAATGGAATAGTCTATTATAAACAAAAAAGAATATCACCTTTTGTGGTAATACTATTAAACCCGTAGCTTAAGAGTGAGATGTATATATATATATATATATATATATATATATATATATAGTAGGCAGAAAGAGAGTAATTAGAATTTTATTTGTTATTCATTTACATTTTGTTCGCTATGCGAACGCACTTTTTTTCTGATTAAGACCATTTAAATCAACGTGTCACCATTTTTCTCATATTTAATAAATAATTCACGCTTAAAATACTCCAAAGCTATTAAAAGTATGATAAATTAAAAGTGGATCAAAATATCTCAAAACTGAATTTATTGACTTAAATTCGAGTTTAATTCTGTGAAGCTCTTAAAAGAAGCAAACGTTTTCGAGTGTTTGGAATCGATATATATTTTAGTGACTATTATGATTTGAATCTCATTAACAGAATATTTTTTTAAAGATAAGTGATAGGTTTTATGCTCCATTAGGTAGCAATCCAAAGCTGCTGCGACAGGCTCCTAAATATTAGATGCAATAAAGTAGAGAAAAAATAAAAAAGATTTTAATGGTTTATTATAAACAAAAGGGAAGTAGTAATACAATTAAGCCCGTAGCTGAAGAGAAAAGCATATAGCGAGCAGAAAGAAAATAATTTCGGATTGTGTATTTTATTAATATTTTACTGCCTTCAAGGTCCTGGGTATGACCTTCAAAGACATCTAGGGTGAGGCCTATATTTGGGAGCTGTGAGGAATGTGGAGTTGCCCCTTAGTTGCCATTGCTCCCAGGTCCACTCTGGCTCGGAGTGGTAGTACCTGTAAGGGCCCCATCTATGGGTCAAATAGAACCTACTGGCGCTACTAAATCAGGTTGTCTGAAGTTATTGACTTCCTGACTCAAAATGCACCGAACATTGATGTTTTATTGTGTGTTTCCTTTGCAAAACTCAATCATGTTCTGCAAAATCCCAAACAAAAAACAACAATTTTCCTCCCACCATCTTCTTCCCTCTCTCCTCCCCTCCCCTTTCACTCAACCAAACATCATGAATAAATACTTAAGCATATAAAGAACTTGAAGCATAACAACCTTCACCAAAATGACTGGATTCAGCATTAAATGACTTGAAAAGGGTCGATATGCCGTGAAACAAAACAACCAAGCAAAAAACCATGATTAAACATTTGAACATATAAAGAACTTGAAGCATAAAAACCTTCACCAAAATTACCAGATTCGGCATTAAATAACTCGAACTACCAAACTGCCTTCGGAAACTTAGATTTAAAGTATAACCCGAGCTAAATAGATCACCTAACGTGTCACATTTTTCTCTTATATAATAGAGGAGTTCACACCACAGCTAAACTGCTCTATAGCAATCAAAAACATGATATAATTAACATAAATAACAGGTAGCATGAATTAGAACAAATACATAGAAGTCTGCTGCAAAGAAGGTGGGCTCCCTATACCGTGCTAGCAAACTTCTCACGTCTTTGTGCTTGTTTTACAAGTAGTTCAATGGAATGTGGTCTGATGAAATTGCTGCTCTGGTGCCCGCTTGACGTAAATACACTCGACCAAACTTCAATTAAAGTACTTGTCAAACAAGCACAGAGATGCAATATTGCGACGATGGGAGAGACGATAGAGCTTTGTAGATAGTGTTGTACCTATTAGATTAAAAGCTCATTTTTACCGATTCTACGAGAGAGAGATGCTAGTTGTTGGTGACAACAATGCTCCGTGCATGGGAGAATGATGGGGTTGTAGAGATATAGGATACTGGCAGGTGTAAGAAGTTTTCTAGAATGGTAGAGGGAGTCAACCTTCTTTGCCGCAATCTTGGTAAAGTTTTCTAAGCATTTGTTCCAATTCATGTAACCTGTGATTGTTAGGCCGATGAGTTTGAATGATGCTATAACCAATAGCACTCAGTAATTGAAAAAGTAAATGAGCTTTGACATTGTAGCATTAAATGTTACCATCCATTTACGTCCCCATTCCACTTATGTGTGTGGTCGTTTCCCCCACGTGTCAGAAAAAAGAGCGTGCTGTCGTCAGCAAATATACCAACCTCGGACACAATTACATCAGGAACATTGTTTATACGAATCAGGAATAAAAATGGTCCAAGGGTCGAATTATTGACATGTAGTTTGGATTAACGGCCATCGAGGATAACCTGGATCTTTCTTTTTAGCTAAGAAGCATCTGATTATATTTAATATTCGTCTAGTAGTACGAATTAATCTTCATGAGAACACCTTCATGCCAGACCTTGTGAAAGGCTTTTTTTCTGCTATCGCAAGCTCTACCGCTCAAGCTTCATCATCTTTGTCCAGTGTATGGTAAATGCGTTTCAAGATGACCGTTAGGATATTAGTAGTAGGGCTGGTTTACCTAAATCCATACTGTTGGCCAGAAAGAAGTTTAGCCTAAACAAGGTGGGGGACTATCGCTAGATGGATAAATGATTCAAATAGTTGACCGAAAAGTGAGAGGAGACTGATAAGCCGATAATTTTGAGGGTCAGTTCTGTCACCAGAATTATTGAACGCTGGTACTACAGAGGCAATTTTCCAGGTATCAAGGAAGCAAGATTCAATAGGACATTTGTCGTAGAGTTTGGAGAGAGCAGGGTCCGGATCAACAGATGATTTTTTTTAAGACTGTAGCAGAGATATGATCAGGTCCGCATACTTTGGAGTTGTCAAGATATTTGTGACATCCTGGAGTTTGAAATGGGTGATGATCAGATCATCTTGATTGGGGTCAGTCCGCAGTCAAAAGTTTGTGAAGGAGTGGTTTTGTAAGTAAAAGATGGACCGCTGGGAAAGCTGTTCTGTCTAATCGCCTGCCGTGCAGTCGACATTACTGCCGTTTGATAGCGGGTGAATTATTGATTGCAAATGCCTTTTGGCTAAGATCAAAGTGTAGTATCTGTTCCGATGGATACTACACCCCATGGACTGGTATTGTCTTGGCCTTCGGGACTTGATTTACGCCGGTCTATGGGTCTGTCCCGTGCAGTTCTAGGAGGTCCACCCTCCCAGGCTTCGCCTCCCCTCTTTGGGGAGGAGTAAGTTTATTGCTTACTGTCTGAGGCGCCCCTACCTGAGAATGCCGATTGGGCTGCCCAGGCAATTTTTTAAACTCCACTTTCCCGACCCGATCTTGGGTCACATTTTACTTGTGGGAGTAAGATAAAAACTGGCCTTGTGCCTAACTCCTGGAGAGGAGTAAATCAATACTACATAAACTTTTAATGATGAAAAATAAAATTTAGTGAATAGAAATCAGCACAAATTATATGCAACAAGTTGGTGTCATTTTGTTGAAAACATCTTCAGAAATATTGTTAGATAATGGCCCTGTGGGGCCGGACGTTTGGTTTGGCTTGATGAGATTCCTTATTCTCCCCTCCTCGAATGTTAAGCTAGGAATTAACTACGATAGAGTAGTAATTTGGTCTCTCCCTTAACGTTGGTGAAACATCTCCAAGATCGACGGTAGACTGACGCCTTGAATAAAACAGAATCAAAATTTAAAAGATTGTTTGCCTCATGAATCAGTCATGAAGGTTTTGTTGTAGACACAGCGGACGGCGATGTTCACGGCAGTACAGAAGCGAAGAAAGAACCAATCACTAGACGACATCGAGACGGCGCCCCTAGGCGAGGAGGAAGAGTAGGTACGGGAAATTAATAACATTGTAACAATATGATGATACGCGCCACAAAATGTATTGAGATGAAGGGTGGTCATTTCCAGCACTTACTCGAAAGGGCATTAACTAACTTGTTTCAATATACTATTTTTGATAAATTTTCCATAAAATGCTATTCATATATATTCAACAACCTATATTTATAAAATATTAAATGAAGATCGCTTTTTAATCACCCTCCATTAAAAATTTGAAGGTTTAAACATATTTTTTATTTGTATTCATTCTAGATAATTCTTGCATAATTTAATTTTCTTTTTGAAATGTATAATTTGATATTTCCTTCTAAAGAAAATTTACAGTTTTACTATTTATATCATAAGAATATGCTAATTTTTGGACGCTCTATTAATATTAAAATTTATGTTTTATTTTTGTTCGTATGTTGAAAAATATGAGATAGTGATATATTATGTTGCTATATAACATAATAATTCACTATTTCATATTTTTCATTTATCTAAATCATCCTATTGTTAATATATCTAGTGTTGACGTTATTTTCTGTAGATCCTACATATACATTTTCTTTGATGTGCTATGTTTGCTGTCTTGAATCGGCTTGGAATCAATCTACAAGTTTGTTTTCCTTTGTTATATATATATATATATATATATATATATATATATATATATATATATATATATATATATATGTATATATATATATATATATATATCTATACATATATATATAGCCGCGTGTAAATAAGCTTTCATATATCGATTTATCTAAGAATCCATTCTTTGATAAAAAAAAAAGTTCCTCTTATTTCCCAGAGGGGTTTCTTTCCTTACTCCACTCCATCATACCATTCCCAAAATGGCTCTATAAGAAACCATACGAGTCTTAATAACGGTAATGCGTAGAAAATTCTCTATATTTCCTATAAGAAAAAATCAATATAAATATGTTTGTCCATTATATACATGTGTGTATTTCTCTCTCTCTCTCTCTCTTTCTCTCTCTCTCTCTCTCTCTCTCTCTCTGGATATATATATATATATATATATATATATATATATATATAGTATGTGCATATGTGTGTATTATATATCATATGAGAATAAAAGAGGTTTGTATGTATGTTTTTATTATCGTAGGTGACATTTATTGATTGTATTTTTTTTGTTTTTTTTCTATATATTTTATCTATTTTTTCCATGTGTCCATGTGTAGAGTGAACTACTTTTCCTGTTTTTATTGAATCATTTATTTTATTTTTTTGCTTATGCTTATTTATGTTTTCTTATATTTTCATTTATTATTTATGTCTTCTCTTATAATATTTTTCTCTTACTTTGTCATCCTGTAGGATTTGAGTGTGGAGAGAAAGATAATTACACAGATTTACCTCCCTGTAATAACTTCTCACATTCGGAGGAAAAAAGTACCTGGTCGCTGTCAACGCTTCCGTTAAAGGAAATATAAATGCGCTATCTTTGAGAGTATCAGGATTTTGTTTTGATATGAGAAATAATATAAAAGCATGTGCGCATATACAGGGTGTTCGCGATAAATTTGATAACGTTTTTATATACTTTCATTTCAGAAAATTTAAAGAATGTTATAGCAGTAGAAATCAACAGATATCTTTTCTCTGTACTAATGGAGACTTTAAAAGCTAGACAATGGACGACTATAAAACACTATCATATTGAAAAAGAACAACATGCATTATTAGTATTTGCAAATCTTAGCAGCATGTCAGTGTTTCTTCGGGTTGTGATTGTGGTTAAGTGGATATCGACACGGACTGAAGACATGGGTGTTCCAAGTTCGAATCCAGTCGGTTCCATAGTACCACTTTCACTTAGGGATGTTGCCAACCTTCTCGTGGTCCTTCATGTAAGTACCCGATGTATTTCCAGAAAGATTTCTAACTAGGAAAAAATCGGAGAAACTAATGCCAAAACCAGAATCATCTAATTCACATGAAAGAAGAAGTGCTTATTCAGTACTGTTTTCCCCATTTTACTTCAGTAGAAGTTCTCAAAAATCAAGGGTCCCCTTTGTGAAGGCTAACACTTGATCTCTATATGAGATACATAGACATTTGAGTGTTTTATTCAAGTACTCCCTTACCTCTCAAACGTTGAGTAAGTAAAGAAATGAAGAACATTAATTTTCCTCTCCTTAATTGACCAGTCGACTATGTTATAGTATATGATTATTTTGGTTTCAATGTCTTACTAGATTCTAGGACTAGAATCCATCGAGTCTGGTGGAGTATCCAGCTTAGTGGTTTTACTTTAGGTAACATTACTATGAATGTTTTCATTGAATATTTAGTAAGTGTTTACTTGTAGGGAAAAGTATGCTCATTTCAGGTCATTCTGACAAACGCTTGTACAGAGAAACCGACGACACTCGGGGTTTGTGTCTAGTAGGTAATTCAAACTCTCTATCAAGAATGCCATGTGAGCTGGATAATTGTAACGAAACAGTCGCATACATGATGTTTTTGTACTAATGAGTTACTGCTTAGGCCAAATGCCATTCGAGGATAAAGGTCAATGAGTTTGTCAGGTGGACCGTGTGACTAACAGCTTTAGGATTGAACACGATGGTTGAAACTTGGCAGAATTTGATTATTTAAGAATTTGTTAAAATTAGACTAGAAAACAACCATGTTGTAGTCATCTGGGAAACAGTCTCGGTGTATTGTGTTCCACAGACGGGTAGTCTTTCGAAAAGAACTTCTTCTCATGGCAGTTCTGTTTAGCTTCAGGTACACCGAGGAAGAAAGTACAATTATTTCATGGTTGTAGACAATACAATCGATTTTCTGACAGTGTTTGCAAAATGTAATTTGTCGAGAAGCTACAAAAACTTTGCGGCGCTGTCCAGGCAATGCAATGCAGACCATGTCGAGAGAAATATGCGTCGAGATGGCAACTATGAAGAAAGCGCTGAACGAGGAACTTTGCCATTCCTTAAACTAGAGTCGCAAATATAAACTACTTACCACTAATGTTAAAGGAGAACCGCGTTACGAAAGACAAGAGAATCGCCAATAAGACCAGGTACACAGTCAAACCGGGGATTTTCTTATTCTTCTCAGAATGTGCAGAAGATGATGTTTATCCAAGTCATGAAGAACAAATTCTTCGAAACTTGATGCTATATAAATGTTTTTCCAACAAATGTCACGTCAGATCTCCTATACATTCGAAAAGGGGGTCAGACTAAATTATGATAGCTATATTTACGCGCTGTACAATATTTTCAAACGCAGGTTGTAGATGGCTATCACTGAAAAGCCCTACAACTAGCAGAAAGACGCAGCCCCGTGTCACACTCCTCAAAAACAGTGAAGTGGCCATCTAAGAACTTCCACGACTTTACCTGATTCCAGTCGTGTTGAATATTATATGTTGGGTGCAGTTGGGAATGACAGCAACCGTATCGCCTGAAACACCAAGGGCGTGCTGATTGCCAGTATTAAACAAGTGTTCAGGTTTATCTTGATTGGGCTGTATTACGAAAAGTTTTCTCTAAGGGGATACCCTTAGAATTTTGTGAATACATCAATTAAGAGCCAATATATATTGTTTTTTCTTACTTTCCCAAAACTGTAAAAGTCATCTTGAATACCTTGTACTTTTTATTAGAGGGGGGCATATTTTAAAGACATAAATACTAGGCACTAGATCGAACTAAAAAATAATGGATCATAAGCAGTGCCGAATGTCGCAGGTGCCACGTGCCTTGTGCTTTAAAGACGCTTATGCACAATTAAACATTTATTATATCGTGAGGATACAGAACTATCACTTGATCAAGATTTGTTTCACGACTTTGAATTGTTCAAAACTGTTATGATATATCTACGTATAGGAGAGGGAAACTGCTGGTTGGGAGAAAAGAGAAAGGAACTATAAGAAGAGCTTTTTTATTCAAAGTAAATGGGCTAAGAAAATATCACAAATATTGCAGTGAAATGAGATTAAATCAACGAGAGAGAATAGCAGACACAGACACTTGCTTCAGGAGGAGAATTGGACAAAGCTGAAGTTATTTATCTACCTCCCACAAGGTAAGATGTGACACAAGGTCGGGAAAATGGGATTAGATAAGCCAGCGCTCGAGAGGTGAGCACTCTGTCCATACAGCTGAATCTAAGACAAGAAGAAGCGTAAAATAACTAAAAAGAACTACAGGAAAAAAGAAACATCCGAACGAAAGAAGTGACATATGGAAATAATAACAAAGAAGAAAGAGAGAAAGAAGCATCAAGTGAGTGAAGAAGAGAGATTACAAGAAAAAGAAGAAGTAAAAGAAGAAGAAGAAGAAGAAGAAGAAGAAGAAAGTCAACAGCAGCAAAAATTGAGGAACGACGTAGCGAACCAACAGAATTGACTTCAAAAGGTCCTACAAAGAACATAGCGGGACAATTCAATTCCGTTTTAGAGATTCTCAGCGCTGAAAACAGATCGCTCATCATTAAAGCGACGATTAGTTCATCTCTAAATTATAGTTGGAACACAACGAGAGAAGTCGCATACACACTGTGCAGCACTGAAGACGCACCATGAATGTAGATTTATTTACAACGACCCGGATGTTTGCTTTGAGCGAGGTAGGTTTTTTCATGAAGTGTATTGAGAATTAAATGTACCGATAATGATGATACGGGGATTTTTAAATTAATATTTTGTATGGATAACCGGTTTTGTGAAAACAAAGAGTTTATTACAATAAATAATTGAGTTTGAGTAAATCTTCCAGCGTTGAAAGTTCACACACACACACACATTTCGTTCTCCACGCAAATATAAAAACGGAAAGCAGGAACGAAGCATATACCTGCTTTTCATGCACACTGCACGTGAAAGCACGTTACAAATTCCTGACGCTATATCGAGACTCATACTTCTAACTTTTAACTTGACTTCTACTGGAAGTGTCTACTCTTTGCTTAAGTTTAACGTTACATAGGTAATAGCATTTTTACCATTATTTTGCAACACCATATCTTTAATCACGTTACAATTGAATGATAGATGTTTCTTTACAATGCATAAGTCGACGAAGAAAGTTTGCTTTTAATGACTGACTTTCGCGAAACAAATTTCTAAAGGAGTCAATTTGACGTCATCATTTTAAGAGACAAAATTAGATGGAATCAGATGTTAAAAGCGACATAATCTGACGGAATATGTCTTATTTACCATTGAAACAAAATTTCCATGGCACGCATACGTCGGCTAACAATGAGAAAGTTTGAAACAAAATAAGAAAATGATTCGGTGTTGTCTGGAAAATCGAAAACAGCAGAATCTATTTAGTGAAAGGCGCACGAATGAAGTTGGTGGCCAATAAACACTGGACAAGAAGTGAAGCCGGACTGACAAGATCGATTTGCAAAAGTGTCTATCACGGATGCTAATAATCCAGGCTTTCTTCCGTTGCTTGTGCTATCTCATTTTCAGGTGTCTTGTTTATTTGATTTGTCAACATCATCCGTACTTTCTACGTTCTCTTTTCTACATTCAATCATAGGAATATACATGCACATATATACATGCACATATATACATGCACAGATATACATGCACAGATATATATGCATAAACACATGTAGGTATATAGACACGAGTGTGTAAATAATGAACAATGAAAAACAAGAAAATACAGGGTGGGCAAAAATAAGGGTCCTATTTTTAAAAATTCATAACTTTTTTATTTATTGATTTTTTTTTTTTAGAATAAGTAAAGGACCCCTTCCGAAGTAAGCATGAGCCGTATTAGCCCTGAGGAACGTACCCTCATTTAGAAAACATTATTTTTGCTTAAAAAACTCAAAACAGTGTAAAAAACAATACTTTAGTTTTTGTAAGTTTTAAGAAGTGTTTTTCGGCTAAAATTTGTTTTGTTTATTTCAAAAAATCTCGGAAGGGTCAGTCTACACACACATAAAGTTTGGTGAGTTTAACTTTTATGTTGTGGAAGTTATTCAAATTCAAGTTATTCAAATTTAAAGATAGGACCCTTATTTTGGCCCACCCTGTAGAAACCAAATAATTAGTTATTTATTAACCATTGTGCCCATAACGCAGCAGGATGTCCATGAAACGATCAAGTTTACACCTCAGATTGAAGCACTGACCGGGTTAGAAATCATTAGTAGATGACTATTATACCCCTATTCGTAGGTTGAGCTTTATAGTAAGTGAAAGTGTCGGTTGAAATTATCGATAACGCAAAGGTTTATTTAAATGAATAGATTATACTATGACACTATTATTGGTGTCACACGGCGACTAACAGTGTGGATTTTGTTTGAAATGTTTTGGGATATCAACCCGACAGTGAATATTTTGCTACTCCGACTGAGGTACGGTTCTGTTCAGTCCTAAGATGTCCACCTTCCCAGGATTTATCTTCTCTCTGAGAAGGGGTTAGTGTAATGCTAATCGCCTAAGGCACACCTACCGGGTTATGCTGATAGGGCTGCTCAAGGTTTTTTGTGTAGGCCACAATGCGTTTATCCTTATACACTGGCTTCTGAAAACAATAATTTACCCTTTTTTCTAACCTCCTGGCGAAGAGTTAAATAAAATGTCAACTTGTGCGCGGGAGAAATGTCACACACGAAGCTAACCCGGATTTTAGTTGTTAAAATTAAACTCATGTTAAAGGGTCTTTTTTAATATGTAAACTTTCAAAAGGTTAATCGACGCCTATGATTTGTTAGGATTAATAATATGACGTGAGTAAGGGTGTTTTTTTCTGAGAGATATTTCTGAGATTAAAAATCAATAGCTATCGGAACAAAAACACAGAAAGAATATGAAGATTAAGGTTCTAAGGGAATAGACTCACCATATAAGTAATAGTAACGTAACTCTCACTTCCCTAATTTTGTGTTTTAGTCCTCACATTTCATTGCTGCCAAAGAGGAAATTATTGCTGTTTTCTGGGTTGGAATCTACCTTGAAGTAATACTTTTTTGCTCCTTACATCAAATGCTGTCATGCCTTGTCTGGAGCGATTTTTATAAAAAAAAAGTATATTTTAAGTATTAAAATGACTTTACATTTTTGAATGCTAATATTTATTCCAGCTTGCTTGCTAAAACCTGTCGAACAAGACACAACGAAGATGTCTATGATTGGATCGAGACAATGCTTTCTCGAACAAAAGCAGAGGAATTGCCAACAGACTACTTACACAAGTTTCTGACTAGCTGCGCGAACATCAGAGTTTTGCAGATCATTAAACACAACGTGATCATAGAACGATTGAGAGAGCAACGAATCTGAACGCATGCGGTCTCCGTGGCATCAAACTACACTTCATGACATCACCAGCATATACGTCCACGTTTGGTACTACGATAAGTTCACAGCTCTTTAACAGATGGTGGTGTTTATATAAACAATAATATTTCAACATACGCGCCTGTACCGATATCGCAGTGGATAGAAGCTCGGATTCTTGACAACACGATCGAGTTTCAATCTCAGTTTGATGTACGTGCCTAGCTAGTCACATCGAAAAGCTGTGATACAGCGAAACAGTCAGTAGATTACTATGTATGACTTCATTTGCAGCTAAATTAAACAGAATACACACACAGAAGCGCACGCAAGTACGTATATCCTCACCTCTCTTATAAAGATCAATATGTATTTGTATATGAATAAATATATTTCCATCCCATTACGTAAATTGTAACTAATAAAGTATGTGCCCTTATTTTAGCCCCCGAACAAAACCATTTCATATGGTGACTGCAGAAGTGAAAGCAAATAATAAGTGATACACCCACTTCAGACTTACTTCGCTGTCTGATATTAATTCGGAAAGAAATCTTTTCACTCTATAATAAAAAAAAAATAGACGGTCTGTGGTATTAGATTTTTACCCCAACCAATAGTAATTACCTTAAAATAAATAAAAGTCTGTATAAAAAAGATCAAGTATAAACATTGCACATGTGTATGCCGTAAACTGATACTTCTACCGGAAGGAACATACCGCTTTGTAACTGTCGTTAAATTCAAAATGGATTTCTGAAATATATGTCTTATTTTATCAGCAGTAAAATTAAAATACGCAATTTTTGCTGCGAGTAAAAAAAAACTTTGATTTTTTTAGAAACATTCCGCCCCATGAAGTTATTTTTTTTACCTTACTGTAATAAAAACTGGACGCCGAATATAACTTAAGGATAAGCTTTATTTAACCATTTGTTGCTTAGCTAGACAAATAGTGTTTTAACATTCACTCTTAATATACACGAATGTAGAACATTCCATTATTACTCCAAGGGGGAGACAGGCATCAATTATCTTTGTTACTACATTCTCCCCCATCTATCTTCTTATTCGTAGGGAACAAAATCATCCCATCGACCTGGCCTCCTGCGGGTTCTTTGAGGGCGTCTTGGTTGTTCGTGCCCGACATCCATTTCTAATCTAGGCTCCTCGGGACCTGACGACGTTTCGGGACTGTCTTGTGTTGCTGGTTTAGGGCTAAAATATCTTGCTCCAAATCGCTCTCGTTTTCTACGGCGCTTCGGTCGCTTGGTGTCTGAAGATTGAGTATCTGTCTCAGATATTGGGTGAAACCGCTTTCGTGGTACCCATCTGTCGTCCGAACTAGAGTCAGAGACGACTCTGTTAGTATATTCAGATTCGTTTTGTTGGGACTCTGAACTTGACGTATCTGGCACACGATCACCTAAGAGGGTCGGACTTGTTCCACGAACCGGAGCTCTATATCCATCTGAAGCAGTTCTACGTTCATATACATTTCCTGCTGGGGCTAGATCCCTTAAGGAGACAGTAGATTGCCTTCCTTCTGAATTTCTGACCAGTGCATACTGAGGGTTCGCTTCGATTAATTGTACCTCGCTTACCAATGGGTCATGTTTACTATGACGAACATGACGTTTTAATAAAACTGTGCCAGGTTGTGCAAGCCACGAGGGAAGTGATGTGCCTGCTGAGCTTCGTCGTGGGAACGAGAAGAATCTCTCATGTGGGGTAGCGTTTGTCGCTGTACATAATAGAGTCCTAATAGCGTATAAGGCCATG
This sequence comes from Sepiola atlantica, assembly GCA_963556195.1. Classification (NCBI taxonomy): domain Eukaryota; kingdom Metazoa; phylum Mollusca; class Cephalopoda; order Sepiida; family Sepiolidae; genus Sepiola; species Sepiola atlantica. Next base: position 179,980,595 of record OY744522.1, on the reverse strand, counting down.
GGGATGAGACTTTCCCAATCGGAGATCGGACTATTGCGATTTGCTGCCGCCAACTGTACTGTCTTCCATATTATACCATTGTATCTTTCGCACTGTCCGTTTCCTTGAGGATTGTGAGGAGTTGTTCTACTTACAGCTACTCTTCGTTCATGCAGAAACTGCTTGAGTTCGTCCGACATAAAAGCAGACCCACGATCTGAATGTATATATGCAGGCACTCCAAAAACGGCAAAAATGGAGCAGAGGCCTTGAATTACTGTTGCAGCCGTTACGTCTGGGCAGGGGATGACGAACGGAAATCTTGAGTACTCGTCTATTATTGTGAGCATGTATTTATTTTTAGTTTTAGAGGGTAAAGGGCCCTTAAAATCCAGGTTAAGTCTTTCAAAAGGCTGTGTGGCCTTAATGAGTGTTGCTGGAGGAGGTTTGTAGAACCTGGGCTTATTTTCTGCGCATATCCGACAAGAGTTCGTAATTCTTTTTACGTCTTCAACAGAATATGGCAAGTTTCTGCTCCTGACTACGTGAATCATTCTTGTGATACCTGGGTGACACAATTCCCTGTGTATATACTGAAGATCATCTGAGCCAGTTACCAGGCCACACACCCTTGAAAGCGCGTCGACCGCGGCATTCTCCTTACCAGGGCGGTAAGTGACGTCAAAGGAGTAGCAAGAAAGCTCCATTCTCCATCTCGCTATTTTCTCGTTTTTTATTTTACTCGTTGTTTTTGGGTTAAACATAAACGAGACCGACTTTTGGTCAGTGATTAATTCAAAATGTCGGCCGATTAAGTAATGCCTCCATTTTCGTAATGCCTCAACTATGGCGTACGCTTCTTTTTCTATTGCAGAGTGTCGTCGCTCGGATTTCGAAAGTGTTCTTGAAAAAAAAGCTACAGGACGACCGGATTGTCTCAGTGAGGCAGCTATCGCACAGTCGGAGGCATCCGTCTCAACTAATAGAGGGATAAAAGGATCCACAGCAGAAATGGCAGACTGAGCAATGTTCCTTTTCATGTTTTGAAATGCTCTGATGGCGGAACAGGACAACGGAAAAGTAGATACTTGTGTCAATGGGTGTATTTTTTCTGAAAAAGACGCAACCCATTGGGAGTAGTGAGCAAACATACCGAGGGCTCGTCGTAAAGAGGGCATGTTTCCAGGGATTGGTAATTCCATTAGCGGTTTCAGTCGCTCGGGATCCGGCGTCATGGTGCCATTTTTGACAATGTATCCCAATAATTTGATGCTTTTCAAGTTGTAGGAACATTTTTCACTGTTCAAAGTCAGATTATATTTCTTGACGGCAGCCATGAATCGTTTAAGGTTGTGGTCATGTTCAGCTTGGTTATGTCCGCATACTGTGACATTGTCTATATATGCAACAGTACCCTTCAATTTTTCATTGGAGATTATTTCATCTATTACCCTCTGGAAGCTAGCCACACCATTTGTTATCCCAAAAGGAATTCGGCAGAACTGATATAGGCGACCGCAGGCCTCGAATGCCGTGTAGGGCTTATCCTCTGGCTTGATAGGTACCTGATGGTAGGCACTTCTGAGATCTAAAGTACTGAAAGTGTGATATTTTGCAATATTAGAAATCATTTCGTCAATACGAGGCAGTGGATAGGCATCGAGTAATGTGTATCTGTTGATGGTCTGGGAATAGTCAATGACCATCCTTTTCTTGTGATTTTCAGTGGCTGTTACGAGGACCTGTGCTCGCCATGGAGATTCACTTGGCTCTATAATTCCTTCCTTAAGTAGTTTTGTTACTTCTGCTGCTATGAACTGCTTGTCCGTTTCTGAATAGCGTCTTGATTTTATTGCTATTGGTTTGCAGTCAGGAGTTAAGTTTGTAAAAAGTGACGGGTGCCGCACTTTGACAGCTGCTAGTCCACATACGCTTAGGACTGGCTTGGGGCCACCAAAAGGAATTTCAACGCATGAATGTTGTTTTAGAAAATTGTGACCCAAAATCACTTCGCAGCAGAGGTTTTTCATTACTGATAATTTGATCCCTTGATAGGAGTTTCCTTTTAGTTTCAGGTTAACCATGCAATATCCAATTACATGGGACGATAAAGATGAATTTGCCATTGATATTTGGTTGGAACAAGGAAATATTTCCCATTTATTTGCTTTTACAATACTGGCATTAATAAAACTTTCGGAACTGCCTGTATCAATAAGCGCATGAATAGTCAATCCATTGATTTTTACCCTCACGATTGTTTTTGAGAGGCAGCCGGGGAATGCAGCTGATATTGTAATTGGTGCTACAGTAGCAAGAGTAGCCGAACGTTTTTTTTGAGAAGCTGACCGGCAAACTTTCGAAAAATGTCCCTGCTTATCACACTTGTGGCATCTAACATCTCGAGCCGGGCAGGACGAACGAGCATGTATACGAAGGCCACAAAAGTAGCATGTGGATCCAGCTGAGGCGGCAGTGATAAGTTGTTCGTGATCGTTAGAAAGGGGGGTGGCAGCATCTTGGACAATGGAAGAATTTTGAACATGCAGAGGAGGGGCTACGATAGCAGCTCCCAAAATATCGGGTTGTAAATAGAAGACAGACTGCTTCTGTGCCATGTCCAACGTTAGAGCTTGTTCATAAGCTGTTGGTAAGTCTAGGTTTTTATTCTCTAGTAGTCTTTGTCTTATTTGGTTGGACTGTATTCCATTAATAAATGCGTCCCTGATAAAAACATCTCTCGCTTGGTTCGCAGTTAAGGCTGTAAATTCACACTCGCGACTTAACGTCTTTAGAATCTGAAGGTATTGTTCAAGGCTTTCTTCTGGTTGTTGACGCCGGGTAGCAAGTAAATGTCTAGCAAAAATAGTATTTTTTTTCTTTACAAACATGGCTTCTAAAATGTCCACCGCAGTTTCATAATTTTCACATTCAGATAAATTTCTATAAATAGCAGTAGAGACATGATGTAAAAGAAGGGTATATTTCTCAGTACCTGTTTAAGCCGCGTTTGAAGATAACTGTAGAGCTGTAAGGAATCCTTCGAACATTTTTCTCCAATGCCGCCATTTGTCAGTAGATTCCGAGTCGGCCGTATCAAGGTCTAGACGATCGGGTTTCAAGTAACGTTCCATAACGAATGGTTAAATAAATTGTAATAAAAACTGGACGCCGAATATAACTTAAGGATAAGCTTTATTTAACCATTTGTTGCTTAGCTAGACTATATTTATTTGTAAAGAATACAAAATTTGGCACAAGGCCTACAAGGGGGTGGGGAAAATGTTGACCTAACTGACATTCTTAACTTAACTAGTCACAATCACCAAAACAAATTTACTCCATGATATACCTACTTAAAACCCAAAAATGACAATATATACATGGAATTGGGAGTGGGGGAACAAGAATGATATATATATATACAATGAAAAAATAAATAAAATTAAGTGTTAGTATAAGAACCTCCCACTAAAGAAATGTGGCCGATAAGTAGTTTTGCCAGTCGAAAAAAGGCGATGCAGGTCACGAAAGTTTTATTCTCACACCTCCTTCGAAAATTACGAAAGGAGACCTGCATCTCTGACAAAACAACAGATCAGTCACCTAATAGGGGTCGGGAATGGGAATTAGAAAATAAAAGTCGGGGTAAAAAAAAAAAAAAAAAAAAAAAAAAACGGGCGGGAGAGGACGAAAAAAAAAAGGGGGCCTATGACAACTTACATACCGCTAGCTAAGCTAAAAAAGGGGAAGAAAAACAAAACATAACCTAATCTTGCCTAACCGGGTCAAATAAAAGGGTCAGTGTTCGGTTCGGCCACCCAATATTCTGCCTAAGGCACGTCCAAGTACCACTCAAAATTAGCTCCATTCAAACGACACAAACGCGCAACTTTCACCCACCTTTTGTTGAAATCTGCCGAAGGGAGTTTCACCTTCTCCAGCCTGACACGCATTTTCAAGCGAGACTGGAAAATGAGGACAAGCTGGGGAGCAGTGAAGGTCTCTTCCCCGTAGACTTCCTTCTGTCGTGTCGACCAAATCACTCCTCTCATGACTGCTAGTAAGCAAAGAAACACATAATGCTCCTCCCACTTCATGATTGGTGCCCAATTGCAGCATGTCGAAAAAGACTCCAAAACGAAGAACTGTCCGTTCAACATGCGAACCGTGTAGCCTTCAACTAACTCACACAGCGGGCGAACGATGGGGCAATGAAAGAAAACATGACTGGTCGTTTCCTCCCAGTCGCCGCATTGAACACAACTTGGTGTCTCTACTAATCCCGCTGCGTAAAGCTTTTTGCCGACCCAGAGTGCATTTCGTATTATCAGCCAGGTGAGTGATGCCTCGTAATTATCGAAGCATTTCAACCCAGGCGCCCAAGGCCAGATCAAGCGAAGTTCTCCCTTCGTAAGACCGAGCTCCTCAGTAATATCGTCACGAACAGATCCCCTCACCATAACCCGATATAGTGCTTTACGAGACAACACTCGGGTGTCAGAGAGGCTTTCTGACACCCTTAGAAGGTACTTCAAGGACTGTCGACACTCGCGATAAAAGGAGCACTCGCGTCGAGGTAAACGAAAAGCCTCACCCCCATGCAAGTGCACACTTTTCAAAGCCGGAAAGGCTTTCTTGGTGTCTTCCTTCCAGAATTCACCGTTTCCCTCACAAGGTGTACACATTCGGTCTAGGTAGTGTAAGCGAAGCGTATATTGACGAATCTCAACGCTTGGCATACCTAGACCGCCTTCAGACGGATGCAAGTAGCAGATCTCCCGGCGAACCATGGGCTGCTTTCCGCGCCACAAAAACGCGAAAAGAGCCTTCACTAGTTCAACTAGTGTGATCGCCGGCAGAGGGAGCACAGAAAGACGGTAGAGGATGAGAGGATAAATGTGAGAATTACACACCTCCGCTCTTCCTTTTAAAGTAAGATTTCTCAAAGACCACAGACGGGCTGCAGCCTTAACCGCTTTCAACACTTCCGACCAATTTTTCTCCAACTGGAGATCAGGACCAAACCAGACGCCGAGTATCTTGCAAGGCCCATCCGTCCAGCCAAAGCGCCCCTGAAGGGGAACACCCCTCCAGGCACCAATGCGTAAGCCAACAGACTTATCGCAGTTGATTTTGGCCCCTGTCACTTGTTCATACCGTCTTATTTCCATGTCGACGACCCTAATCTCAGCACTGCTCGTTACAAGCACAGTGACGTCGTCGGCATAGGCGGAGTACTTAATCATGGGGCAAGCACCAGACAAAGTAATCCCACGAAGGACCGGATTCACCCTAAGCCTGCGAAGGAAAGGCTCCAACGCAAGCACATAAAGCATCGGTGAAAGCGGACATCCCTGACGAATAGATCTGGACAAATCGAAAGGCTTTGACCTTATTCCATTCACTTCAACCAACGCACCGGGGTTAGCATAAAAGAGGCGAATCCAGGAGCGGAAATGGGGACCAAATCCAGCCGAAGACAAGACAGCCTCCAAGTAACGATGATCGACCCTATCGAATGCTTTGGACTGATCTAAATTGATCAGCGCGGCCTCAGTGTCGACTTTCTCTATGATCAAGCGTATCATGTGCAAATTATCTTGAATAGTCCGGCCCTTAACAGAACAAGTCTGTTCGGGACTTATTAGACGAAACAAGACAACCTGCAGACGATTAGCCAAGATCTTGGCCAAAATCTTTAACTCTGTATTTAACATTGTTAAGGGCCGGAAATTACCTATACCATCCCCACCACTCTTGTCCTTGCGGAGCAATTTGATGATACCCCTGGTAAAGTACTGGGGGATATACCCGTTCCTAAACCAGGAGTTAAACAACACAGCCAGCAGGGGGACAAAAATGGGCGACAACCTCAAATACAGTTCGTAAGGCAGTCTATCGATACCCGGAGACTTATCAAGGCCAACCTGCCTTAGGGCCTCCAGGACTTCATCCTCATTTATACACCCTTCGCACCTAGCTGCTTCGGTCGCCTCGAGACGAGAAAAGTCAGCTAAATAGGCGTCGAACTGAGCCATTGTCAGACCGGGCTCCTTGGTAAAAAGATCCTGAAAATAAGAGCGAAAACCCTCCAAAATCCCGTCGTTTGTAGTCACGAGACGCCCATCCGATAATGTGACACTGGCGATGTGTCGATCAGTAGACCGTCGACGTTCCTCCGCACGCAGTGACGCGGCCATGTTTGTCGCCTCGTGCGGCACTCTTTTTAACCTAGACCTAACTATCAATCCCTGATCTGCCTTGTTATCCAAGGAGTTCAGTTCCGTTTTAGCTACAGTAAAGGTAACGCTATCCCCCGCCTCCGCCGCCCGACTTAAACTAGTTTCTAGTGCCACTTTCGTTGCCCTAGATCTAAGGTTGAGTCGACGACTATAATCGGCAACGAAGGACCTAATAACGTTCTTAAGGTGGCCCCACCACTTATTCCCAATGATAGCACCCGTCAATTCCCTCTGTAATGTTAGTAAAAGCTGTTCCCGGAAGTCCTTCAAATCGAACAACGATGTGTTGAACTTCCAGTAACCAGCCAATCTAGGCTTAGGACTATCTAAGTTTACCCGCACCCGGACAAGCCTATGATCCGAGTAAACTATATTATGAAAACTTGGACAATCTAAAAGCCCTAAATCGACTCTCCTAATTAAGAACCGATCAAGGTAACTCGAAAGTTGCCCTAAATCGGAGCCGCGACTAGCAGTCCAAGTCCATACTACTTCACGGGGTTTCTCATTTCGGAATTTATCGACAAGATCGAACTTATCGATAAAGTCCCGAAATGCCTTAGCATCCCCGTTGCTGTTAGTTCCCCTACGTTTTCCCAAGCGATCTAAATCGGGATCCAAGACCGCGTTCCAGTCTCCCGCTAGAATTATCCGACGCGACGTATCCATAAAGGGCTCGATCCGCCGAAAAAAAGGAACCCGCTCAGAACTGGCGTTGGGCGCATAAACCCCAATAAGCCGAAAAGCCACATCCTTTACGGTAACATCAAGAACGCACAGCCTTCCCTCAGGATCTGCATAGATTGGGTCACACGTCGCATTCAGTGTGCGCTTAACTAGCCAGGAAACCCCTCTTGAGTGAGTATCAAAGTACGCTGAATAGAGCTGAAAGTCTCTAGTCAGCGCACCCTGATAATCACTGGGAATAAAGTGGGTCTCCTGCAAACAACATACATCCACGCCGAGTCGCTGAAGGTCACGTACTACTCGAAGTTTACGAGCGGTGTCCCTCAACCCTCGGCCATTTAGGCTTGCTAATCTGAGTGCCATTCTAGTGCTCTTAGAGTTGGGAACCCGAAACGAACATTGATGCATTTAAGACACCGACAGATGAACCCAGAGAACCTTGTCCCAATTCATTTGAGACGAGACCGTCCGGGGCCACACCGCCAATGTCTAAGGGGAAAGTTAGTTTTAATGCCCTGTATAGTGTAGGATGGATACGAATAGGGACCCTCCCAACACAAGATTTTTGCAGTAATACTACTTCTTCATCGTTAAAGAAAGCGAGAGGAGGCGATATATTAAAGGCGTTATTCGCTTCCTCCATCATATTCCAAACCCCTTTAGCTTTGTCTCTTGATCTAACCACAGATAAAAGTCTTTGTGCATCCAAGAAATTTTCCGGGTTGGTAATGTCTTTTTTGTGTACCATCTTTAGTGTAGCTAGGTTTCGGTAGTTCTTCTTATGATGGTTTATCATAAGATTTTCAGTTTCGGGAGTAATTTTACAGACATCCTTGCCTGTGTAGAAAGGGGTCTTCTTTTTCCGAGCCTCTAGCGAGGGACTTCGATGGCGTTTCTGGGATGTGGAGGGGGCGGTGGGTGAGGCAGGAGGCGGCATATCGGTCTTCATTGGAGAGGGGGGCGGTGTACTTTTAGGAGTGTTGCACGGGGAACAGAAAGGAGATGGAATTGGGGTAACGGTCTTATCTTTTGATAAGGGGGTCAAATTAGATTCCCTTACTGGTGGGGATGACTTTAATGGTGGGGGTGCACCTTTGGCTGGAGAGCGACGTTCTTTGGCCGGGGGAGTTTTTTTTTTTCCGCATTACTTGTGGTTTCGGAAACCATTTTTTTTCCTTCGTTTTTTTTTTCCTTTTTGTCTTCAGATTTGCGCTCCTCGTCGAGAGACTTTTTAAGATTTAATAATTCTTTGTACTTTTCTCCACCTGGATCGTTACTGGTTTCTATCTCTAGTTGTTCCTCTTCGGTCATCACTTGAGCGTATGACTTCGGTGATTTCTTTCCAGTCACAATGTTCCATACGACTTTTTTTTTGGGAGATTCATTTTCTGTGTTGCATAAGTCCTCGAATTCCTCCGGGGTTACAGTTTCAGCTGTTGGTTTTGAGGAGGGAGTCTTTTTATCTGCTGCAACTTTCGGGGTCAAGTGTTCTAGCACTCTATTCTTGGGGTTAGGCTGGGCCGGTTTGATCCTTGTTGGGCAAGTGAAAGTTAAATGCCCAACCTCATTGCATATCCAACAAGCTGGACGTCTTCCAGCCACCACCACAGGCAATTTTTCTCCATTTGCTTCTATGTAGTACGGAACTTTTTTAAAAGCCGACTCGTTAAGCCACACGTCAAAAGACCATGTTCCGTTGAACTTGTCGACCGTAATAGCCGTTATTTCTCCGAACTTAAGTAAAAAGGCGCCTAAGTATTCCCCAGGAACCACAGCCGGAACTTCAAAAACTGAGATGGTCGTTCTCCTTCGACCCATGTATTCCATTCGCAGAATGTAGTCTTTCGTTATTATTTCTTTCTTCGAGAGTTCGATGCAGACTTCCTCTGTCTTAAAGAGACTATTCCAGGTGTTATAGCCTTTACATTTCACGATACTTCAGCACGTACTCCGGTCGTTGCAATTAATTTTGCGACAGTTTCTTTCGAGGACCTAATCAGTTTTTTGGACTTTCTGTCCACTACGAACATTAATATCGTTTTTTTCTGGAATTCCTCCAACCTTGGTAACTGTATGATTACTCCAGTTTCAGTCACGAAATCCGTGCAGTCTTTTGCTTTGGCGATAAAATCGTCAACGTCAATTTTAAGGGCGGGTGCCTTAATCCAATCCGTTTTATCCGTAGGCTGAGATGGCTTCTCAACCACTTCAGAGGTCTCCGAAGGCGCACAGCTGGCAGTAGCCATGGCCGGAGAACGGTAGAAAAAAAATTAACAAACTCCAAATAAATAAAAATATAAGGAGTAACAAAAAGCAAGCAACAAATTTAACAAATAACGGTAGTAACAATAAATAACAATAATAACAATAATCACGGACTTACTGGCAGAGAAAAAATCACACAGAGCTTTGTTGCTTAGCTAGACTATATTTATTTGTAAAAAATACAAAATTTGGCACAAGGCCTACAAGGGGGTGGGGAAAATGTTGACCTAACTGACATTCTTAACTTAACTAGTCACAATCACCAAAACAAATTTACTCCATGATATACCTACTTAAAACCCCAAAATGACAATATATACATGGAATTGGGAGTGGGGGAACAAGAATGATATATATATATATACAATGAAAAAATAAATAAAATTAAGTGTTAGTATAAGAACCTCCCACTAAAGAAATGTGGCCGATAAGTAGTTTTGCCAGTCGAAAAAAGGCGATGCAGGTCACGAAAGTTTTATTCTCACACCTCCTTCGAAAATTACGAAAGGAGACCTGCATCTCTGACAAGACAACAGATCAGTCACCTAATAGGGGTCGGGAATGGGAATTAGAAAATAAAAGTCGGGGTAAAAAAAAAAAAAAAAAAAAAAAAAGGGGGGGGGAGAGGACGAAAAAAAAAGGGGGGCCTATGACAACTTACATACCGCTAGCTAAGCTAAAAAAGGGGAAGAAAAACAAAACATAACCTAATCTTGCCTAACCGGGTCAAATAAAAGGGTCAGTGTTCGGTTCGGCCACCCAATATTCTGTCTAAGGCACGTCCAAGTACCACTCAAAATTAGCTCCATTCAAACGACACAAACGCGCAACTTTCACCCACCTTTTGTTGAAATCTGCCGAAGGGAGTTTCACCTTCTCCAGCCTGACACGCATTTTCAAGCGAGACTGGAAAATGAGGACAAGCTGGGGAGCAGTGAAGGTCTCTTCCCCGTAGACTTCCTTCTGTCGTGTCGACCAAATCACTCCTCTCATGACTGCTAGTAAGCAAAGAAACACATAATGCTCCTCCCACTTCATGCTTGGTGCCCAATTGCAGCATGTCGAAAAAGACTCCAAAACGAAGAACTGTCCGTTCAACATGCGAACCGTGTAGCCTTCAACTAACTCACACAGCGGGCGAACGATGGGGCAATGAAAGAAAACATGACTGGTCGTTTCCTCCCAGTCGCCGCATCGAACACAACTTGGTGTCTCTACTAATCCCGCTGCGTAAAGCTTTTTGCCGACCCAGAGTGCATTTCGTATTATCAGCCAGGTGAGTGATGCCTCGTAATTATCGAAGCATTTCAACCCAGGCGCCCAAGGCCAGATCAAGCGAAGTTCTCCCTTCGTAAGACCGAGCTCCTCAGTAATATCGTCACGAACAGATCCCCTCACCATAACCCGATATAGTGCTTTACGAGACAACACTCGGGTGTCAGAGAGGCTTTCTGACACCCTTAGAAGGTACTTCAAGGACTGTCGACACTCGCGATAAAAGGAGCACTCGCGTCGAGGTAAACGAAATGCCTCACCCCCATGCAAGTGCACACTTTTCAAAGCCGGAAAGGCTTTCTTGGTGTCTTCCTTCCAGAATTCACCGTTTCCCTCACAAGGTGTACACGTTCGGTCTAGGTAGTGTAAGCGAAGCGTATATTGACGAATCTCAACGCTTGGCATACCCAGACCGCCTTCAGACGGATGCAAGTAGCAGATCTCCCGGCGAACCATGGGCTGCTTTCCGCGCCACAAAAACGCGAAAAGAGCCTTCACTAGTTCAACTAGTGTGATCGCCGGCAGAGGGAGCACAGAAAGACGGTAGAGGATGAGAGGATAAATGTGAGAATTACACACCTCCGCTCTTCCTTTTAAAGTAAGATTTCTCAAAGACCACAGACGGGCTGCAGCCTTAACCGCTTTCAACACTTCCGACCAATTTTTCTCCAACTGGAGATCAGGACCAAACCAGACGCCGAGTATCTTGCAAGGCCCATCCGTCCAGCCAAAGGGCCCCTGAAGGGGAACACCCCTCCAGGCACCAATGCGTAAGCCAACAGACTTATCGCAGTTGATTTTGGCCCCTGTCACTTGTTCATACCGTCTTATTTCCATGTCGACGACCCTAATCTCAGCACTGCTCGTTACAAGCACAGTGACGTCGTCGGCATAGGCGGAGTACTTAATCATGGGGCAAGCACCAGACAAAGTAATCCCACGAAGGACCGGATTCACCCTAAGCCTGCGAAGGAAAGGCTCCAACGCAAGCACATAAAGCATCGGTGAAAGCGGACATCCCTGACGAATAGATCTGGACAAATCGAAAGGCTTTGACCTTATTCCATTCACTTCAACCAACGCACCGGGGTTTGCATAAAAGAGGCGAATCCAGGAGCGGAAATGGGGACCAAATCCAGCCGAAGACAAGACAGCCTCCAAGTAACGATGATCGACCCTATCGAATGCTTTGGACTGATCTAAATTGATCAGCGCGGCCTCAGTGTCGACTTTCTCTATGATCAAGCGTATCATGTGCAAATTATCTTGAATAGTCCGGTCCTTAACAGAACAAGTCTGTTCGGGACTTATTAGACGAAACAAGACAACCTGCAGACGATTAGCCAAGATCTTGGCCAAAATCTTTAACTCTGTATTTAACATTGTTAAGGGCCGGAAATTACCTATACCATCCCCACCACTCTTGTCCTTGCGGAGCAATTTGATGATACCCCTGGTAAAGTACTGGGGGATAGACCCGTTCCTAAACCAGGAGTTAAACAACACAGCCAGCAGGGGGACAAAAATGGGCGACAACCTCAAATACAGTTCGTAAGGCAGACCATCGATACCCGGAGACTTATCAAGGCCAACCTGCCTTAGGGCCTCTAGGACTTCATCCTCATTTATACACCCTTCGCACCTAGCTGCTTCGGTCGCCTCGAGACGAGAAAAGTCAGCTAAATAGGCGTCGAACTGAGCCATTGTCAGACCGGGCTCCTTGGTAAAAAGATCCTGAAAATAAGAGCGAAAACCCTCCAAAATCCCGTCGTTTGTAGTCACGAGACGCCCATCCGATAATGTGACACTGGCGATGTGTCGATCAGTAGACCGTCGACGTTCCTCCGCACGCAGTGACGCGGCCATGTTTGTCGCCTCGTGCGGCACTCTTTTTAACCTAGACCTAACTATCAATCCCTGATCTGCCTTGTTATCCAAGGAGTTCAGTTCCGTTTTAGCTACAGTAAAGGTAACGCTATCCCCCGCCTCCGCCGCCCGACTTAAACTAGTTTCTAGTGCCACTTTCGTTGCCCTAGATCTAAGGTTGAGTCGACGACTATAATCGGCAACGAAGGACCTAATCACGTTCTTAAGGTGGCCCCACCACTTATTCCCAATGATAGCACCCGTCAATTCCCTCTGTAATGTTAGTAAAAGCTGTTCCCGGAAGTCCTTCAAATCGAACAACGATGTGTTGAACTTCCAGTAACCAGCCAATCTAGGCTTAGGACTATCTAAGTTTACCCGCACCCGGACAAGCCTATGATCCGAGTAAACTATATTATGAAAACTTGGACAATCTAAAAGCCCTAAATCGACTCTCCTAATTAAGAACCGATCAAGGTAACTCGAAAGTTGCCCTAAATCGGAGCCGCGACTAGCAGTCCAAGTCCATACTACTTCACGGGGTTTCTCATTTCGGAATTTATCGACAAGATCGAACTTATCGATAAAGTCCCGAAATGCCTTAGCATCCCCGTTGCTGTTAGTTCCCCTACGTTTTCCCAAGCGATCTAAATCGGGATCCAAGACCGCGTTCCAGTCTCCCGCTAGAATTATCCGACGCGACGTATCCATAAAGGGCTCGATCCGCCGAAAAAAAGGAACCCGCTCAGAACTGGCGTTGGGCGCATAAACCCCAATAAGCCGAAAAGCCACCTCCTTTACGGTAACATCAAGAACGCACAGCCTTCCCTCAGGATCTGCATAGATTGGGTCACACGTCGCATTCAGTGTGCGCTTAACTAGCCAGGAAACCCCTCTTGAGTGAGTATCAAAGTACGCTGAATAGAGCTGAAAGTCTCTAGTCAGCGCACCCTGATAATCACTGGGAATAAAGTGGGTCTCCTGCAAACAACATACATCCACGCCGAGTCGCTGAAGGTCACGTACTACTCGAAGTTTACGAGCGGTGTCCCTCAACCCTCGGCCATTTAGGCTTGCTAATCTGAGTGCCATTCTAGTGCTCTTAGAGTTGGGAACCCGAAACGAACATTGATGCATTTAAGACACCGACAGATGAACCCAGAGAACCTTGTCCCAATTCATTTGAGACGAGACCGTCCGGGGCCACACCGCCAATGTCTAAGGGGAAAGTTAGTTTTAATGCCCTGTATAGTGTAGGATGGATACGAATAGGGACCCTCCCAACACAAGATTTTTGCAGTAATACTACTTCTTCATCGTTAAAGAAAGCGAGAGGAGGCGATATATTAAAGGCGTTATTCGCTTCCTCCATCATATTCCAAACCCCTTTAGCTTTGTCTCTTGATCTAACCACAGATAAAAGTCTTTGTGCATCCAAGAAATTTTCCGGGTTGGTAATGTCTTTTTTGTGTACCATCTTTAGTGTAGCTAGGTTTCGGTAGTTCTTCTTATGATGGTTTATCATAAGATTTTCAGTTTCGGGAGTAATTTTACAGACATCCTTGCCTGTGTAGAAAGGGGTCTTCTTTTTCCGAGCCTCTAGCGAGGGACTTCGATGGCGTTTCTGGGATGTGGATGGGGCGGTGGGGGAGGCAGGAGGCGGCATATCGGTCTTCATTGGAGAGGGGGGCGGTGTACTTTTAGGGGTGTTGCACGGGGAACAGAAAGGAGATGGATTGGGGGTAACGGGCTTATCTTTTGATAAGGGGGTCAAATTAGATTCCCTTACTGGTGGGGATGACTTTAATGGTGGGGGTGCACCTTTGGCTGGAGAGCGACGTTCTTTGGCTGGTGGAGTTTTTTTTCCCGTATTAATAGTAGTATCGGCAACCTTTTTTTTTCCTCGTTTTTTTTTTCTTTTTTTTCCTCAGTTTTGCGCTCCTCGTCGAGAGACTTTTTCAAATTTAGTATTTCTTTGTATTTTTCACCACCAGGATCGTTGCTGGTTTCTATTTCTAGTTGTTCTTCTTCGGTCATTACTTGAGCATATGACTTCGGCGATTTTTTGCCAGTCACGATATTCCAAACGACTTTTTTTTTGGGCGATTCATTTTCGGTGTTGCATAAGTCCTCGAATTCCTCCGGGGTTACAGTTTCAGTTGTTGGCTTTGAGGAGGGAGTCATCTTCTCCGCTGCAACTTTAGGTGTCAAGTGTTCTAGCACTCTGTTCTTGGGGTTAGGCTGGGCCGGTTTGATCCTTGTTGGGCAAGTGAAAGTTAAATGCCCAACCTCATTGCAAATCCAACAAGCTGGACGTCTTCCAGCCACCACCACAGGTAATTTTTCTCCATTTGCTTCTATGTAGTACGGAACTTTTTTAAAAGCAGACTCGTTAAGCCACACGTCAAAAGACCATGTTCCGTTGAACTTGTCGACCGTAATAGCCGTTATTTCTCCGAACTTAAGTAAAAAGGCGCCTAAGTATTCCCCAGGAACCACAGCCGGAACTTCAAAAACTGAGATGGTCGTTCTCCTTCGACCCATGTATTCCATTCGCAGAATGTAGTCTTTTGTAATTATTTCTTTCTTCGAGAGTTCGATGCAGACTTCCTCGGTCTTAAAGAGGCTATTCCAGGTGTTATAACCTTTACATTTCACGATACGTTCAGCACGTACTCCGGTTGTTGCAATTAATTTTGCGACAGTTTCTTTCGAGGACCTAATCAGTTTTTTGGACTTTCTGTCCACTACGAACATTAATATGGTTTTTTTCTGGAATTCCTCCAACCTTGGTAACTGTATAATTACTCCAGTTTCAGTCACGAAATCCGTGCAGTCTTTTGCCTTGGCGACAAAATCGTCAACGTCAATTTTAAGGGCGGGTGCCTTACTCCAGTCCGTTTTATCAGTAGGCTGAGATGACTTCTCAACCACTTCAGAGGTCTCCGAAGGCGCACAGCTGGCAGTAGCCATGGCCGGAGAACGGTAGAAAAAAATTAACAAACTCCAAATAAATAAAAATATAAGGAGTAAAAAAAAGCAAGCAACAAATTTAACAAATAACGGTAGTAACAATAAATAACAATAATAACAATAATCACGGACTTACTGGCAGAGAAAAAATCACAGAGAGCTTTGTTGCTTCGCTAGACAAATAGTGTTTTAACATTCACTCTTAATATACACGAATGTAGAACATTCCATTATTACTCCAAGGGGGAGACAGGCATCAATTATCTTTGTTACTACACTTACTTTGATTAAAACAAAATGATTACTTTTTACCAGTGAATTTTTTATACTAACGAAGGGGGCAAATAATTTCATTCGGTTCAAAGTCTGTAAAAGCACGTGTAAAAGTTTTACGGTTTTTTTTCACAAAGAATGAACTTATGTTTTTAATTATGAATAAAGATGAATGAAATGTTTTTTTTTAATAACTGTTATTAACAATAGTTAATGTAAAAAAAAATTAAATAAAAGATGACGCAAAATTTGTCTCAGTCTTGAAAGATTTATAATTTACTAACCTTGATTCGTCACGTAAAAATGCAGCAAAATTATTTTTTAGGTTAGACACAACGTCAGGTGTGGGTGTTGAATAAAGTGATTTTGTGGAACGAACTAGATTTAAACCCGGCACACCAAGGTGTTCAGTCCGCTTCGTTAACGACTTAGCCACCGTCCCATTCACTTTTGGCGAGTGGGAAGTATGCACTACAGAAATGTCACAATTTTGCTTGTTAACTACCGGTCTGATGTCTACGCATGTGTGATGTGCTAATAACGAAGACATTTTACTACCCCCATGACAGATTTTGTGTCCGTTCTACATCAATGTTCTTATTTCAATTCTTAGATATTACACGCTCAAAAGATGGCCGATTTAGAAAATATACACTTTATGGATATGTGTTACGTATTTTTCAAGTCTTAGCTGAACATACGCACATACACACATACATACACATATACATACACACATACGTTTTTTCTTTATATATTGTTTATATATATATATATATATATATATATACATATATATATATATATATATATATATATATATATACATATATATATGCAATTGTTCATATATATATATATATATATGTATATCGGACCCACATGACATATATCGAAAATTAAATCTTTTCGAACCTAATAACCACACCAAATATATACGGCAGATACATTAACGATATCCTCATTGCTACTGAATATTATGAAAATATCCAAATGTTCAGCAAAATTTAGAATCTCACTCAGTCTTAACATTAACACATCAATTCAATATTAACAATAAAAAACATTATTAGATGTAATAATAGACTCCAATAACACTATGCAATACATGACATTTTCATAAAAATCTTACCAATAATAATTCCCGCATCTTTAACTACCAGAGTGAATGCCTACCAAAATAAAAAATAGACCTCATAAAAAACCTCGTTCATCACCCAAACACCATATCTTTATCCAGAACAGTATTTTTATAAATAACTAGCGAACATAAACAAACTCTAATCAATAACAATTTCCAAAATAGAATAGTCGATCAACAAATAAAACTATATATAACTCCAAGCACGAAATAAATTATTACAAACCCACAACAAAAAAAACGTGACTTTCAACTTATATTACAAAAATCAAATCCTACCTTATTATACACTCGACACAAAAGGCAACAATTAACCTAATAGACCAATATACTAAACCAATTAAATAACATAGGAAAATAAAACTCACAATCTGCTATACAACTTTTAATATATCTAACTTAAAATGAAAATAATAACACCATTAACTCACCTCTGAGCCAAACAAACATACTATATAAGTCTATATGCCCATTTGAGGAATGTCTTCCTAATAAGAAAACTGAAAAATATAGTAACTACATTCGCCACACAACAATAACTCTCTCCCCGCGTCTTATATATCATTTATCAGACACCAGCGCGATACAACGCCACGTCATTGAAAACAACTAAACACTACAGTCAGCTGAGATAAGAAAAATACAAACATCAAACATTTAAATCATACACAAAAATAATAGTGCACGTCGATTAAAAATCCTTAAAATACAATATATATATAAAAAGAAACAAATTAATATTAACAAAATAGCCTTAAACATCGGTACTAGTGTATTGAACGTCTTCGATAATTAAATAAAAATTAAATTAATAAATATGCAAACATATCATGAATAAATAAATAAACAAAAATAAATAAAATAACTAAACAAAATTAATAAAAACAATCAATACACTAATACATGATTAAACAACAGACTCAATCACGCCCATTTCTTTTTTTCCTCAACTCTAACCCAAATTACAGTAAAAATAAAATAAAACACAAAACACAAGAACAATACACTTTAAAAAAATAATCTTCTGGCGAAGATCATCAAGATCGTAAACGCTTGAGATGGCCGCCACGAACTACCACCTGAGACCTGGAAAGTTGCTCGCCTCTTCGAGTAGGTAATTAAAAAATAACAAAACGCATGATTTCGCAGTCTTCCACCAGAGCTGTATACATAACAACTTGCTGCCTTAATACATATATATATATATATATATATATATATATATATATATATATATATATATATAATGTACATCAACGTTTCGTCTTTATTTATAAGACTTCATCAGGATGATAAAATAGAGAAAAAAATGTCATGCAAGTACAGATACATGTAGGAAAAATGTTGTGCGATTGTTTTAAAAATGTAAATGTACTTGCGGGTATGACCTTTTCTTCGATGCATCTCAGCAGAAAGTTTCTCCTGTTGTTGTGGGAGTTGGCTGCGAATAGTGTGTTTTTATATTTCCGTAGCTTCTGCTGGAAGGTTTGGTTTTCCATTTCGACAAAATGGGAAGAGAAGGATGAAGGTAATCCGACGTGATGGGAAAATGAAAAAGGAAAACCAAAAAATGGATCACGTCGGATTACCTTTAGTGTTAAAATTATCATTGTTTATCAGCTATTTCAAATTGGCCGAGCGGTTAGCAACGTTGGATTTGAGTTGAAAATACTTGTAATCTAGGGTTTCGAATCGAATGACCGGTAGTGAATAGTCATATGTTTATGCAGATGAGTCCAGATTAAAAAGGGCGAAAGGTATACGTACATAGATAATAAACAATAACAAATATATATAAAGGTGTCGTCTTTATTTCATCACTGATTTTAAGAAAAGCATAGAAGTCAATATTTGCAAATTCGTGGTGCATCTATGACTTTAAACTGATGTTTTTGTTTCCAAAGAAAAATAAGCGTTATAATTCACAATATGTGGTGTGTCAACCACGCGAAAAGAATGTATTTTATTTTGTTTTTTTCCAACAAAGCGAAGGCGTTAGAATTCTAAATATGTTGTGCGTTTATGAAGTGTAATGAATGTGTATGTTTTATTTATATCGATGTTATGTACAAAAGTTGTGTTGCGTCAAATAACTAGCCATGATCTAAATTCTATTTCCGAAAGTTGAGAAAGTCTTCAAATAAAGACGAAACATTCATGAATATATAACGAGTGTTTTCCTTTTTTTCATTGTCCATTAAGTTGGATTAGTATTTCAATATATATATATATATATATATATATATATATATATATATATGATATATATATGATATATATATATATATATTTATATATGTGATATATATATATATATTTATATATATGATATATATATATATTTATATATATGATATATATATATATATTTATATATATGATATATATATATGATATATATATATGATATATATATATATTTATATATATGATATATATATATTTATATATATGATACATGTATATATTTATATATATGATATATATGTATATATTTATATATATGATATATGTATATGATATATATATATATTTATATATATGATATATATATATATTTATATATATAATATATATATATATTTATATATATTATTGATATATAGATTTATATATATGATATATATATATATTTATATATATGAGATACATATATATATATTTATATATATGAGATACATATATATATATTTATATATATGATATACATATATATATATATATATTTATATATATGATATACATATATATATATTTATATATAGTAGTACAGACGTCCACCCAGTAGTGGCCATTATTTTATTTTATTTTTCCTCCCAATATGTCTACCCTACATGTATCTGTACTTGCATGACATTTTTTCTCTATATTATTATCATCCTGATGAAGTCTTATAAATAAAGACGAAACGTTGATGTACACATAAAAAACATCCATTTTTTTGGTTTTCCTTTTTCATTTTCCCATCACGTCGGATTACCTTCATCCTTCTCTTCCCATATATATTTATATATATGATATATATATTTATATATATGATATATATATATATATATTTATATATATGATATATATATATATATGATATATATATATATATGTATGTATGTATGTATATATATATATATATATATATATATATATATATATATATATATATATATATATATATATATATTTACGCCTTTTCAGCCATAACATATCTTGCCTTTCTGCTTGTCCGATCCGTAATAAATTTGTGCTAACCGACTTTTAAAATCATTCATTCAAAAACTCCAAGACCCACATATTTCCATCGATATAACAATTCAACCCTGTTAACTACTGCTGCTAAATACGGCCACGGACACTTCACAAGGTCTGAGAGGGCTCATCCCCTGGAATTGAACCTTTACATTCAATATAAACAAGACAAAATCGCCATTTTTATTGATAAGAATACATAATTACTACCCGATATGAAACAGATTAATTATTACCGATGATATGGATTTAATTCAAAATAATAACACCTTCTAATTCAATGATTAAACTTACATAAAAATACTGAAAATCAAGATTGCAACCAAATGTAAACTGGTTG